>OU898277.1:85850635-85915635 GCA_918026665.1 Diabrotica balteata | reverse complement strand
AATGCTTAAGAACTAACGGAGAAATATATTTCTAAACAGCTATTCTATTATCCTAATCAATGTACCAGTCCATTTGGAAAACCCGCTTGCATTGTTCATGTCTTCAGTAATTTTACTAATGTCACTCGAATATATTTTACAAAGAAAATAATTTATGCATATCTTTAAAATTTTGTTTACTATAGGTAATCCAAAGATAATGGACATTCACTTCTTCGAAATATCTTGTGTAGTTTATTAGTCGAATCATTTGAATTATTATAATTTGTACTTTGAAATATATTAAACAATCCATTTTCGATTTGCACATCATACAATATATATATATATATATATATAATATATAATATATATTATATATAGAGTCTAAAGTTTATTTTTCTGCTTGAGTTAATAGAAAAATAGATTGAGCAGAAAATAAACTTTGAGACTCTTTGGGTAAAAGCTGAAAGGATAATCAAGGTGTACTCTTTATTCCTTTATAATTTCAATATTTCGTCGATACTTATCGACATAATCAGGGATAAGGATTTGAGATTATTGCCGTAAAAAAAGATGGTTAAAGTTATAAAAGTTTTTTTAAAAAATTGCAGTTTTTTTTTACAAAGAACATGCATTGTAAATTTACAAAGACTAGTACAAAGCAACGCACAAGTGTTTCTTTTATGTATCGGACAGAATGTTCTCTCTAGAGAGTTTTACATCGTTTTTATTTAATTCATAACCTGAACTTTATGTCATGTAATGTGGACAATGTGGTTAATTTGCAGGTTTGAAAACACTAACCTAGAGGTTAACTAGTAAATTATCAGGTGTGCGATCTGTTATTATTTTGACACAAAATTCTGTTTTTCTTTAGGTCTCAATATTTCGCTTATTATTTATTAGCTTCACCAGAAGAAAACTACAATATAATTTTGAATTAAAATAATAAAAAAATTAAAATATTCACAAAGATGGGATACCACTTAGGCCCATTGTAAGCTCTATAAATTCGGTAACATGACTTATCCAAATTTCTTGCCAATATTCTTCAAGACGCTTTTGACGAAGTTAACTATAATGGAATGGATACATTCTGGGGTATAATATACAAGGAGGATACAAGGGATATAATGGTTCTATTAAAAAATTATGTTTTAATTTTGTTAGATGTTATATCGCTATTTACTAATATGTTTCCTACAAATTGCTTTGTTCCAATTTTTAGAGTTGTTATGTCGGTTAAACTTCACAATGGCTCAAACAAAGAATAACACAACTGATTGAGTGATTTCGGGACCCGTAGCTTTATTGACTTTGACTTCTTTTTGTTAATTTTTTTAATCTTTTTGTTCTTGTTTTGTTTTGTTCTTAATTGAAATTCTTTTTTAATTAGTATATTGTTCATGTATTATTATAATAATATCTATCTTATTGAGATGTATCTAAGAAAAGCAAGGAATGTTATCTTTTTTAGTTAATGAAAATTATTATAAAGCAGTTACTGTTAATAATATATCAGTCAAGTTATTTATTTGTGATGTTGTATTGTTCTTGGTATTTGATTTAAGTAAGAAGTGGTATATATCGCTTAGATTCTTAATGTCACTGTTAACATTGATGGAAAAATCGTTAAGGAAAATATAAGACATTCTCAATGAACTCTCTTTTAGATTTATTGTTCGTATATCCATGTGATGACCAGTGGAATGGACATGTTTGTCGAGAATCACTTTTGTGTAGTGTAATACGTGATTTCAATAGTTGAGATGTTTGGCCGATGTAGGAACTGCTGCAAGAGAGGCATGGAATGTTGTAGACAATATTACTAAGCCTATCTATTGGAGTCTTATCTTTTATCTTCGAATAAAGATTATTAATTGTTAGGGCTGATCTACAAGCCACATTAAGTTTAATGTTATTATTAACTGCTATAATGTTTAATGTTATCTATTAACAACTAACCTACTTTAATAATAATTTTCATTAACTAAAAAATATAACATTCCCTTGCTTTTCTTAGATACATCTCAATAAGATATTATTATAAATAATACATGAACAATATACTAATTAAAAAAAGAATTTCAATTAAGAAAATTCTAAACTAATATCTCCCCAGACTGGATCTAACTTCATAGGTTTACCAATGAACCTAACGACATAAATATTCAAAACCACTACTTGTAATTGTCAGCGCTTGCGTTCTAAGAAAACAGAACCCTCAACATTCATACTTATAATAATCAAAAATTTAGTTTATTGCCGACAATTCAAAGAATTACTTCCTTTAAATGTAGTTTACATTGAGCTTTCGATTAACCTTAATAAACCTTTCGTTTTAAGTTCAAAGCTACCATACATTTCCAACGTTAACAAAAAAACTTTTAGCACATAGTAACAAAAAAAAAACACCACTATGTTGTTACTAGCTAAGTTTTTAACATTTTAAACTCGACATTCAACATTTACGGCAAGGTAAATGTTTTGTTTATTAGATAATATATGGTAGCTAATTATAATTTTATTCTCTTATCAGCCCTGAAGAAGCCAAATTAATTCTCTTTGGCAAAAACGTTCGGCGAAACAATTGATTAACATTAGAGTTTTTCTTGCACATTTCCCCAATATTAAGAGTAAACTATTTAACTTATCTGCAAAATTAAATTTCTTTTCATATATATTATATATATATATATATAAATATATAATATATATATAATATATATATATATATATATAACTTCTGCCCAAAATTTACGCACCACCTTAAATTGAAGAAGCTATTTTTCTTCATATTATAGGTCTATTTCTAGTAAATCAACTTATTAATGTTTTCTAAAAAATATTGACATTTTACCCGTATACGGGGTGTAAAAGTATAGTTGTGTTTTTCATAGTTTGTTGCAACATCCTGTAGAATTTATTAGAAATAAATGCTACTTTGTATTAATATTTTAAGATAGATTTATTCTTTCTAAAAATTTTTGTAAACAATTATCTCGATATCTCTATTATCAAATATTATACAGAACTTTAATAGACTCCGATAATTATACCTTCGATAGAGGTTGCACGACCTTGACGAAGGTTCAGAGGCTTAAGCTGACTGTTCAGATAGGGCTGTAGTCTGGCGGCGTAGGAAGTGGAACAAGTATGTGTGTGTGAATGAATGGGATCTCCCTAATAAGGAGCTCTCCGCTGAATGAAGGTACCCCCTATAAACGGTCTAGGCGTTGTGAATGGGAAGTATAGAAAGATGAGAAACGACCACGCTAGAACAGTTCCTGTCCACCACATAGTTCTCTGGGTATCTGCGGATCTCTCCTAGGTATTCGAGAGACTAGGAATAAATGAACTGCTTCAGCGACCAAGAAGCAGCCTACCAAAGCTAAGGTGTGAGGTAATCGTAACGATGGCTGTATGGCCACACGTTTTATGTGGTCGTGAACGGTCCCCTTGGGGAACCAGGCAAACCCCATTGTATAAAGCCTTCCCCTGGTAATGCGGTGCTCTGATAGGGGCGACCAACCTTTCCCTAGCTACTCGTGGGTACAACATGAATACACAAAACAAAAAATCCAAAACCAAATTTCGAGGTTGGAACAAAACGTTCACCTCAGTCTGAGGCCAGAGCTGAGGATGAACAGCAATGTTCACCTCAAGTTTCGGCCCAAGTGGAGGATGGACAAGGACCACCTCAGAAAAATCGACTTAAACGCCGCAGAATTTGCGGCGCCGCGCAAAAAGAAGGAGGACCACTAGAAAAGCAATTGGAAAAGCCCCCTCGGGAGCTTCTCCCAGCCTTCAGCCCCTCCCAAAACAAAGGTGAAGGTGCCCATATCGGAGGCTGATAACGGTTCCACCTCCAAAAGAGGACAGGGACCAACAGCTCCCGGTGTGAAGCGCCTCCATCCAAGTACCTCCACGGAGGGCAATCCGAGGAAGCATAAGAAGTCACGAAGTGGTGAAAACGCCGCTACGCATTCCCAAAGCTTCGCGGAAGCCGCCTTAAGACATCTTAAGGTTGCTATTATAGATAAGGTAAACCCGTATGCAAAGGTCACTGCTGATTGGGCAAACCTTATTAAATGCAGCCTGATCGAGTAATTGGACAGAACAATCTTGTTCACCTCCAGCAGCCAGGTAAAAGCACCCACGTTGTGAGATATGAAGCATACTTGGATGAGATCATCAGAGTAGTCTGTGATGACGATGGGGAGCTTGCATAGCTGTAAAAGGCTATGCAAGCTCCCCTATTTTTATCTCAAACCGTGGGAGGAAGCATCACTGGCTGTTGTCAGTCAGGATAAGCTCCCAAAGCTTACCAAAGCCTCTCTATGAATACCGGAGGATGCTAATAGCACCTCTAATGACCCAGAAAGAGTGCTGAGGGGGTGAACGGCGCAAAATCCAGACATGGCAGTTGCGAGATGGTGCACCTTCCACCATGAGGTAAAACAAGATCCTAAAGGACACCTGTTTGTCTTCGGAATCGGAGACGATGACATGGCTGTCCTTAGGAAAAGGGCAATGAGGCTGAGATACACGTTACCTCATTGACTCTAAAAGCAAGCACCAAAAAAGTGAAGGACACCTCCTCGGAACCAGGAACCTCACAGACACCCCTAGTCCCACAGCAGGGAGAAGATCGTCAGATGATGGTCGACGAACTCTGCAGAGGAGGCACCGAAACGAGTGAGGCTGCCCCCTTCTCAACCGAGGAGGAAATGGACACCTAAAAGAACCAAAACGATACCTAAGCTATGGGCAAGAACGTCGGTAAAAATAAGGTTACTATTATTCAATGCAACCTCCAACACAAAAAGGTGGCAACGGCGACACTATGTCGCCGCCAGGATGTAACGGAGGATGCAATAGCACTAATCCAACAACCTTGGATAATTAAGACCAAAATAACTGGTCTTAGCAATCTAAATGAAAAAATTTTCAGCTTACCAAGCAATCAACAACCAAGAACAGCAATATATGTTCCCAGAAACATCAAAGCCTCCCCCATGGCGCAGTTTTGCACCTCAAACGTAACTGCGGTTAAAGTGAAATGCCCATGGGGAAAGGGCAAAAATAGAGAGTTGATACTAGCATCGGTCTACCTACCCTAAGATGCAGCCGCCCTACCACCAACAAAGAAAATGGAAGATCTGGTAGACCATTGTCTTAGTCAGAAGGTAGAAGTTATTAGCGGTTGCGATTTGAACTATCACCATTTAGACTGGGGCAGCCGAGATAACAACGCTTTAGGTAAGTCTCTTTATGACTATATTATTAGAAAATATTTGTATACCTTAAATAGAGGCACCGAACCTACTTTTATTATTGATCGTAGCCAAACAGTCATAGACATCACGCTAGCTACAGCTGAAATATCGAATAAAATTGAGAATTGGCAAGTATCGGACGATACCTCTATGTCTGACCACCGCTGGCTAACCTATAATATTGGTCTGGAAAAAGTCCTTATCAAATCGCGCGACCCTACGAGGACGGATTCTACAACCGACTCTTAAAAGATGCTCTGCGGAATGAAAAGGCTTCAACTCCAGGAACTAATACAGAATTGGAAAGGTATACGGTATCTATCCAAACAAAATAAGCTATGCTTATAAAAAATCTTGTCCAATAAGGATGTTCTAGGAAAGTCGCAAAACCAACTCTCGGTGGTGCACTGAATTTAATCACCTTAGGAAGAAAACAAGAACAGCTTTTAATAGAGCAAAACGCACCAAACTCAAAGAAAATTGGGATTTTTACCAATCAAATCTCAGAAAGAGTTTAAAAAACTTTGCAGACAAAGACAAAGCGCTGCTTGAAAATACTTTTGTGAGGAAATCGAAGATTTCCCGCAGGCTTACAGGCTACAAAAAGCTCTCTCAAAGGAACCACATCGGCATATCGGCATATTAACGGAGGAAGATGGAAATAAAATGTCCAACCTTTGCGAAAGTGCTGAGGTGCTGATGAAAACACACTTTCCCGGTTCTAGTGTCTCAACAGCACCAAACTGGATGGAAGAAGAAATCATATCCAGAAGAAAGTAAACGACTGACATCTCGCCAGAACAATGGTGAAAAAGCGAGACGCCTTTTATAGTGTTTCCACTAATTTGAATATTATGAACATTTGCCACTTGTATTTGTAAATATCTCATTGTGAGAAATCGTTCTCTGATAGCGCCAAGCCTTATGAACTGATCTTGTCGTGGTGTTGTAAGTCTTCCTCGTTCATGCCCACCCCGTCTCGCATGGTAGTTTGTTTCTCGAAAACGTCAAATGACTCTTTATATTGTAGTATAAGATACTCCTAACCTCAAGCCTATTTTACGATAACTTAACCCTTCATCAGCTAAAGTTATTGCCTGAACAAATTCATCTCGGCTTAGATTTCTTGAAATACGGTCTATGTCAACTAACTAACATACGCAAAATAGCAAAACCATTTTTTAAAATGTAAACAATATTGACAGTCTAAAACTGTCCTGTCAAATTGTTTGATTTTTCATAGCAAACTAACTGCTTCCATTAATAAGTAATACAATTCGATAAAATCACGTTATGCTTTAAACGTACATTATTTTATTGATAATAAAGATATCGATTATTTTCTTACAGTAATGTTAAAAAAACAATTAAGCTATTTTAAATATTTCCACAGGGTGTTGCAAAATAAGATGAAAAATCAAGTCTATTTTTAAACCCCGTATATGGGCGAAACGTTGAAATTTTCCATAAAATAATAATACAGTAATTAATTAGAAATAGGTCTGAAATACGAAAAAAGGTATCAAAATCCAATTAAGGATACACAAGCAAAATAGCTTAGGGTTCGGCCCTGAATGTCAGGCATGAAAGTCGACTTAATTCAAGCTCCACAACTTTTAGAGTTTTTTAATAGAAAAAGTATAAATTTAAATAATTAAAAGTGATATATCAAAGAAGTTTACAGTGATTTGTTTAGTGCCGTAAGTACTTCTTTCCAATTAATCATAGTTTGATTAAAAATATCACTTTTAAGCAAAAATAACATATTCTATCAATAACTAGTTACAAATTAACCAAAAAACTAGTTGTACTCTTATCGTTATTCAGCTAATTTGGTAATTACCAGACCGATCAACAAATTTTAAAATAAACAGAGTCGGACTTTATTTTATTTAATCCATATATAAAATAGATGAATAGATTCATCATGTCCAACATCAGATGGAAGTTGCAACGTAATTAGCTCTGTACCACAACATACCAACACAGTTAAATCCTACTCAAAAGTTCTTAGTCAACATACATACCCTAGTCCTGAACAAGTGATGGTTTTCTGTTCAAAGGGTGGATTACGCCTACAGGACTACCTCATACCACTAGGAGCACTTATACAGCCCAAAAACATCATATTTTCTTTAAGACTGTCAAATAATCGAATATGCATGTATCTAGTGAGCAAATAAATTGTGGATAACTTTATGCATGTACATGATTGCTCCAAATATATTGCTCCAGCGGATAGGTTAGTTCTATCAAATGTATGTCCCCTCAATTCCCATGATATTCTTATTCACGAATTAGAAAACCTAGGTCTCAAGCTAATGTCATCAATGACCTTTCTTCGTATTAACTCCACCTTACCGGAATTCAGTCATATTTACAGTTTTAGAAGACAAGTTTTTATCAACCCTGTTATAAATCCTTTACCAGAATCTTTTTTGATTAATAACGATAACTAATCCTATCGAATTTTCTTATCCCAAGATAATTAGTTATGCTTTAACTGCAAAAAGCAAGGACATAATGCTAATAATTGTAAAAATCCCACAAACTCCAACAATCACCCACACCTCAACTATTTTAACATCGTTAAACACTCCTTCACAAATGGACACCATAGAAAAACTTCCCAATCAGCAATCTACTTCCTTAACAAACAGTACAAATCCTGAACATGTCGAACTAAAAGAATCCTCAGTTATCAATACCATTGCGCCTCCAGAAAATAACAGCGCTAATCACTAGTATTACTCAACAGACAAGCCGTAAACGTGACATAGATAAAATTCTATCACCTTCACCAACATATACACCAGCTCTGTCAAAAAAGACAACAAACAGAAATAAATTTTAGGAAACCTACACAAAAACCCAACAAAAAACCCAAGAAAAGTTCTGATACTGACCTAAAAACAATAATAAATGAACATTCACCACCATATATCCTTAATCACGACCAATTTATAGATCTGTTAGAAAACGCACCAGGTTCTCCAAATATCACACACTATAAACTAATTATACACATGATTTTACTGGATTACTAGGAATGATTAGTAACTTATATGCTCACATAACAGAAGATCTCTTAAAATCAAATGTACCAAACTTAGAAAAAAAATCACAAAACACCTAAATGACGAACTCTCTTCTACCGACAACGAAAATGACCTTTTTACTTACACAGACTCAGAGGTCTTAATACAATTAAAACTTTTTTTTTACAACTAGAAAGTAAAAATGGCGTCGTTTAATTCAATTATTCAGTGGAATATAAACGGATACTATAATAACTTACCGATGTTAAAAATTCTACAATCAGAGTATCTACCAGATATTATTTGTCTTCAAGAAACGAATCTTAAGAGCAACCAAGAATCTTGTTTACAATAATTATCAAAGTTTTTTAAAAATAGAGTAAACCAAAGAGTAGCAAAGCGGTGGAGTGACAATTCTTGTAAATAACAAATTAACCGCAAGTAGGTTACTCCTACAAACACATTTAGAAGCTGTAGCTATTCTCTAGAAGGGACGACAAAAATAAATATTTGCACGATTTTACTTACCACCAGGACAACTAATTGATAAACAGGACTCTTTTTAACCTCGGTGAGACAAATACCTTCTCCGCGTGTTTTAACAGGTGATTTTAATGCTTACAACAGTATTTGGGGTTCTACATATGATGACAAAAAGAGGACTTATTATTGAAGAATTAATAGATCAGTATAACTTATCACTGTTGAATGATGGACGCCCTACAAGATTCAATATACACACAGGCGAATTAACTTAATTGGACTTAACGATAGCGGATAATAACTTCTCTGTATTAATGACATGGGACAGATTAGACTACACTTATAACAGTGATCATTACCCAATAATAATCACCAATAACTTGTTCAAGCCCAAAAATGGAAAGCACACCTCTAAGTGGAAAATGAAGGAAGCAAATTGGACATTATTTAAAGATATTGTAGGAAAAAATGTCGCAAACTGTAAAATATCCAACAATATTAACACAGACATCGAAACCTTCTTTAGCATCATCTTAGATGCAGCCCAGGGTAACCATTAAAAAAACTGCACTTGTTACAAAACATAAACCAGTTTCCTTGGTGGAATGAACAATGTAAGACATCGATCGAGGCTTCCAAAAAAGCCTTTAACAAATACAAAAGACATAAAACACTTAACAATAAAATAGAATTTCAAAAACTTAAAGCTAAAACTCAGTTAACAATAAAAACTTCAAAAGAAATTCGTGGGCTCAATTTGTGTCCAGTATAAATCAGTAGAACCCCTATGTCAAAATGTGGAGAATGTCAAAAAAATATCTTGAATACCGGCTTATAACAATATCACTCAACTAAAAAAAGATAATAGAATAATCACAGATGCCATAGAAATAGCAGAAGAATTTGCTATTACGTATAAAAATAGATCTAATACAAGCAATTATAATAATAATTTTATCAACTTTAAACAGAACGAAGAATGCAATGTAATTATACCGTTTGTAGATGATGCAGATGCTTTAAACGCCAAATTTAATATAAATAAATACAAAGGTGCATTAAACTCATTTAAAGAGACTAGTGAGGGTCCAGATAATATCCCAATGGTTTTTCTTAAGCATTTACCTGAGAATGCACACAATCGTATTCTTAACATATAATATTATTTGAACAGAACAGAAATTTCCAACAGCGTGGAGAGGTTCTATTATAATACCAATATTAAAATCAAAATGTCCCAAAACAGATCCTAAGTCTTATAGACCAATTGCACTAACATATACTACATGCAAACTGTCAGAAAAAACGGTCATCCGTCGTCTACTCTGGACACTTAAAGATCGAAATATTGTTATTTCAGAACAAAGTGGTTTCCGACAAAATAGATCAACTCTAGACAATATTGTAGACCTAGAAATCAGTGTACATGAAGCATTCTCCCTTAATCAAAAATGTATTGGAATATTCTTCGACATTGAAAGAGCCTTTGATATAGCTTGGCGTCACCGTATCATCAGATTACTGTACGATTTAGAAATTAAAGGACAACGGGTGGAATGCATAAAACGTAGTAAATGCTATTGATTCAGCAAATAGTATCTAGTTTGTAGCATTTTCTTTTACATAAAAGGATGTGCTTTGTTGAAAAGACCGTACTACACAACCGAAGTACTTGCTACTGACCTGAAGGATCTGCTACTAAACGTAGCGGCAGCCGTAGTATCCTTGTGCGCATCACACCAATCGTATTAGAACTAGTTTTTCATGTGGTTTTTCATATGCTTGTGTTTTGTGAATAATTATTATTAGAATAAGTGAGTAGTAAGTAAAAATGAGTGGTTCAGATTCCGAAGCGACAAAAGAGTTAGGCGAGGACAAAAATGAACAAGTATTGTTTGTTAATCTTGAAAATTATCAAATTTTATTTGATAAAAGAATGATCCCAAAAATTAAACGGGAAAAGGAAGCTGCATTGAAAAAATTAACTGCTGTTTTTAATGAAATTATTGAAAAAAACCTGCTTTCAAAACAAATTATGAAGAAATTCAACAACATGAAAACAAAGGTTAAAAAGGTAATATTTACACTTTTCAAAGTTTACAACATATTTCCAAAACTAACCTAAACTTCTAAAAATTATCTTCTTTTTCCGAGTGGGTGACAAGGCTCCACCTCTTGTTTCTACGGAATCGTCATCGTCAAGAAAATGACTAGCAAGTCATTCTACATTTTCTCTGTTGAATATAAAACAAAAAATATGAATGTATTTTTTATAAACGTTTTATATTAATACTTAAATAGATATACCTACATATGCAGTACGCGGAAATAAGCCCCCCCCTACTTTCCTACTTTCCCATTTAAAAAATCAAAGTTATGACTGTCACCTGAAGGAGGATGATTATTTTAAAAATCGATCTCTTCGAGCGTTTTGCTAACTAAAAATAAATGAGTTAATAGGGGGGTAACAGTTATTCCAGCGCACTGTATGAATAAGACTGCACGATTCATGATAATTACCTGAATATTTTACGACAAATATCGTCATTGTACATTTTTCCTGGTTTATAGATTTTTCTACGACAAACATTCATAAATGCTGCCATTTTTTAACAAAAAATAACTACGCCGAAGTCGTTCATCCACCACCACTTCACCTAAACTGAAGCAAATTCTACTAACTAGTAAATACTTCGAAAGCGTAGTACATCTTCTATGTATCTGATACATAGTATCAAATACTAACGGAGGAAAGCAAAATGCTTTGTAAGTGTAGCAAGTACTACAAAAATGTAGAATTACTTGAAGCATTAGCAGATACTACGTTTTATGCATTCCACCCCGTCGTGCCTTGCATTTATAAAAAACTTCTTATATAAAAGATATATTCAAGTTAGAGTAAATGGTTACTTGTCAAAAGTGGAATTAGAAAATGGAATCCCTTAGGGATCTGTTATAAGTCCTACGCTATGTATAATTGCCATAAATGATGTTCTACGAAATTTAAAACTTCCACTTAAAGGTTGCTTATATGCTGACGATCTCGTAATATTTGGTCAAAGCAAAAACTTAAACAACCTCTCACAACTTGCACAGAGTTTCTTGTTAGATATTGAAAAATGGTCACAGGAAACTGAATTTATCTGTTCAACAGCTAAAACACAATATATAGTATTTTCTAAAAACAAAGTCAGTACACCAATCTCGTTATATCTATATAACCAATCACTACGACAAAAAGATTCGCTAAAATTACTAGGAGTTACATTTGACAGAAAGTTGAATTGGAAAGAACATATCAATAATCTAACATGCAAATGTTACAGAAGATTAAATTTACTAAAAATTATAGCACAAAAATTAGGGTTCAGACAGGAGTACATTGTTAATTATATACAGAACTATTATACGATTACACCTAGACTACGCAGCTATAGCTTACGACTCAGCATCGAAATCAGTACTTAAAAAGCTGGACACTATTCACAACACAACACTCAGAATATGTTGGGAGCCTTTTGAACAACAACGATTGAAAGTTTACTTTGCAAAGCAAATGAATTGCCGTAAATATGAAGAAGCAGCTTACCTTAGTCTAATGTATGCAACAAACATTAAGGATAATGTAAAAAAACCTGTCTATAGAAATACTTTTACTGATAATTTCCCAAACCCTTAATGCAAATCACACCGTTCTGCTAAACCTTTCTATAAAATAATAAAAGACCATTTGCATCTGTTTGATATTGTATACCTAAATTGTCTTCCATACACATATGACCATAATCCACCTTGGATTCAAAACATACCATCTTATAACTTTGAACTTACGTCATTTGATAAAAACTCCACTAATCATGATTTAACTTTTTCCCATTTTAGAAAAATCCTTAGTCGTTATAAAAATCATACCCAAATATACACTGATGGTACAAAATCATCCAAAGGTGTGGAAGCGTCTGTAGTAACTTCAGAGAATTTCCTTAAATTTAAACTATCTAATGTTAGTACTATCTATACAGCTAAACTGTATTCTCTCTATCGTGCCATAGAACTAATCAATC
The DNA here is from genome assembly GCA_918026665.1 of Diabrotica balteata. NCBI lineage: Eukaryota > Metazoa > Arthropoda > Insecta > Coleoptera > Chrysomelidae > Diabrotica > Diabrotica balteata. The sequence continues at coordinate 85,902,789 of OU898277.1, read as the reverse complement.
TGACAATAAACTGCAAATATATTATCTTATCAGACTAACTAAGTGCCATACAAAGTATCCAAAAACCCGCTTTTAAAAAAAATTAAAACGGTTCTTCTTCAAGCTTAAATCAATCAAAATGAGGTAAATTTTATCTGGATCCCATCCCATATAGGAATAAAAGGCAACGAAACTGCTGACCATAGTGCGAAAGACGCGATAGTGAGAGACGTTCCCGAAATCGTAGACACATCGGTATCAACGGATATAAAAGCTTATATAAAAAAATCAATCTTAAGTACATGAAAAAATAAATGGAATGAGTCGAATTCAAAATTAAAACAAGTGAAACCCAGCATAGAGGCAGTGAATGTGTCATACATCAAGAACCTACGTCAAGAAGCCAAGAAATAATAGTAACGCGCCTCAGACTCAGACATACTAGGTTAATCCATAATTACTTAATTAAAAAGTGCAAACCGCTGCGATGTGAACCGTGTAATATGACACTAACAATAAGGCATATACTATGTGAATGTCCTCTCGACAATCAACAACGAAGTAACAACAAGATACCAGGAACACTTCTAGAAGCTCTAGGTGCAGACTGTAACTTTAAAAATATTTTGAATTTCTTGAAAGACATTAATAAGTACCACAATATTTAATAATAAACTAAATTGTAATGCACTAATTGTACATAATATAATCCATTAATTTTTCGCCAATGGCCATTTGGTCGATGCGATTTTCTAAATAATAAAAAAAAATAGCTTAAAAATTATGGTAGAGTTGAGGTGTCACGTTAATTTTGGAGAGTAAAAAATCACGTAACGCTTTGAACATACTTTTCTTCTTTTATAATGGAGATATCGTGACGATTCATTTACTAAAATATGGAGAAACAATAAAGCAATCTTAAAATATTAATAGCATGTAGCGTTTGTTGCAAATACAATCCACAGAGTGTTAAAAAATTAAAAGAAAAAATACTACTTCATTCTTACACCCTGTATATACGTAAAACGTTGACATTTTTTAAAAAACATTAATACTGTCATTAATTACAAATATACCTACAATGTAATAAATAAATAATTAAAATTCAATTAAGTGTTCAGAAGAAATATATATTTAAAATCATGGTCCATTTTAGGTGGTGCGTTAATTTTGGAGAGTAGTATATAATATAAAATATAATAAAATTTTAGTACGTATGTAAAATGTGTTGCATACATTGTGGAATTGTAAACCGTAATACAATTCATAAGTTATCTTAAATATTTTTTTATACTGTAAGTAAAGTACTAAATACAAAGTACAATATATAGAACTTTAAAATATACTAACGTAAGCACCCATACTTCAGCGATAGTTTTATCATTTACAAATTTTGATTTCTATTTTATATTTTGATACAATTCATTTTATCAATACTACTAGTAGGTAGCAAAAAATAAAAATATAAAAACGACTTAATAAAAACATTACATCTACGGTATAGGTCGCTTAGCTCCGTGAGCTTTTTTAACCATTAGTTGACCGACAGTACTTCAAAGTACCACTTATTTAAAAATAAGTCTAAAACATGTCTTTATATATTTATAAATGTTTTTTTGTAGGTAGGTACTTTAAAGTACATTTCAGAAAATAATATACGTTAATTTTAATCAACTATTAACATTATTTTAGCGTGAAAACAATGACCCTATTAGTACATAACCTAAATGTGGCGTTGTGATTTGTTTTCTATAACACTGCCAATGAACTAAAAAGTATCATCAAATTTGACTATAACTGGTTATATTACACTAGAATAAACATTTGACTACATCCTTAAGTAGTTACTTTTGACAAATAATTAATGGTTTTTGAGAAAAATACTACTTTTCAGTATGGACTTACAAGTACCGTCAGGCATTTGGAAGTAATTTACAATTGGTCATAAATTGGTTTCGTGTTTATCGCTTCTTGTTATATTCTAACCCCTTTTTTCTTTTATATAGGAGAAAGAATAGAAGAGACTAGCAAAAAACCTAAAGACTCTAAATGATGCGGAATTATTAAATATTGTTGATAGTTATATACCGAGTGATATAATTTTCCAAACTGACGAAGAATCTGATAATGATGATAAGGCGTTAAATGATTCTAACAATGCTGTACCAGAAAACTCAAGTACACTAGAAGTAAAAGATCAGTCCATAAAAAATAATATACAAGAAGATATCGAAGTAAATTTAATGGATGCCATTAACTTGGGTCAGCAGAACGAGAAGTATCACATTTGAACGAAACAATGCTGATCGTTTGAGAACAGCTTATGGACTAGACATACGCTGGTAGAAAAAGTGACATAGACTATTTTGGAGATTAATAGACATGTCATTTGTCAATGCTTATATTATATTGTTCTAAAGTTAGTTTCTTGTGGAATTTTAAATTAATTACTATTTAAGTACAAAATTAAATTAAATACTTAAAATACAAAATTTTGAGAACGACTTCCGAAGTGGAAACTGAAACGTCAATAACCGTACTTTAACCTTTAATTGTGGCGTATTTCCATTTAAATAGTAATTGCTTATATAATATTCTACGACGTAAGATAAAGGCAATATCTTTTAGATTTCCGTTGCTACATGTCGGACGATGAAGATAGAATAGTGACAGAAAAGAGCAACATTTTATTTGGTCCCGAACGCTTTTCAAATTGAGGCTTTTACTGGGTAAAATATGGTGCCCAAAGTGGTAGATGTAAGGTAAGCAGACGTTTAATCGCGACCCCATTTAACATATTCTATCTGCAAAGTTATTCCATGTTTGAATAAAACGATAACTGTTTTAATAATAGATCATGGTGTTCAATGTTCAAGTATTTTTTTACAAAAAAATCGATAAACATCTCATATTTTTCATTAGTTACCTTAAAACTTACTACCTACACCAAATTAATCTACACAGCCTGTTGGAAATTTAAAGTACTGCAACGGTTTTTCTAGTGTTGAAAGTTTAAAAAAATTTATACCTATTTTTAAATGTACTTTTAAATATATTTACTCACTCTCTCCGGTCCTGAATCTTTTCCCCTCTAATAGTTGGTCTTTTCATCATATTTTTGATCTTCCTCTTGGTGTGTTTATTACTACTTTCCAGTTTGTTATCCTCTGCACTAGTTCACCTTCATTTCTGCTTTGTATGTGTCCAAACCATCTTAGTCTTTGGGGTTTAATAAATTTTACTATATCTTCCCCTCTGGTTATATTTATGATTTGATGGTTTAGTAGTCTTCAATATTCTACTTGTTCTGACTTTATTGGAAAGTGTATTTTTTTGATAATTTTTCTTTCAAATATTTTTAGTTTTTTTTTTTCTTCTTTTTTCGTAAAATACCTTACTTACACTCTATATACTATTACCCGTCTAATTGCTACTTTAAATATTCTTGTCTTAGTTTTTTCTACTCAGATTTATGTCTTTAAGTAACCAATGATATTTTCAATACACTCCGTTTCCCACTTTAATTTTTTTGCTTATTTCTGCACTCTTTTTATTTTTGCCGTCCACTAACACCCCCAAGTATTTAAAGTAATCGACTCTCTAAAATTTATTTTCACCATTTTTTATTTCTGCTATTCTGTTTACATCGTCTCTTGTACTTATTAAGTATTTTGTTTTGTTCTGATTGATTAGAAGTCCTCTGTTCTTTGCTTCTCTTGTCAACGTTAGAAGTGTTTCTTCTAGTTTTTGTTTGTCCCTTGCTACCAATGTTAGGTAGTTGTATTCTATGATTTGTGTTAAATTTTAAATACTTCATTTTTTTAAGATCTGCGTTTCTGATTACTCCTTCTTGCATGATATTCAATAACGCCATTGACAGACTATCTTCTTGTCTTACACCACGTTCTATAATGGTGTCGTATGTATTTCCTTCGGTTGTTTTGACTCTTGCTGATGAGTCCTTTATTCCATTTAGTCTTATTCATTTTGCTGATATTTTTATCTCATTCATTTCTTTAAATAATTATTGTATGTATATACTATCGAAAGCCTGTTGAAAGTGGATGAACAATATATGTAGTTCTATATCATGGTGGTAGCTTTTTTGATGGTTTGCGTTATTACGTGTATTGCTTCCATTGTTAATCTTACTTTTCTAAATCCCTGTTGATAGTAACTTATATTTCTTGTATGTAACACTTTAGTCGGTTCAGGCATGTTTTTGTCCTTCCAAATTTTAACCATTTGTTTCTACATCCGCTTCAGCAGCTCTTTTTCTCCGTTTGTGATCAGTTCGTTGTTAATTTGATCTGGCCCCGAAGTTTTGTTTAGTTTTAGTTGCTTTATAACACCTATAAATTCTAGATAGGTACATGCGTCTTTCTCTGTCAATACTTAATTTCTTGTCAGCGCTAATTACTTTCTTTTATTCACATAGTAATACTATGTGAATAAAATAAATGCAAACTACAGTCTGCTTTGTAGTCTATAAATATGCGATGAATATCAATGTCATATTTTAGTGTTTTTTTCAAAATTTGTTTTAGGGTTACAGTCTGATCAATTTTCGATTTACCACCTCTGAAATCAGCCTGGTATTTTCCTACTATCCGTTCTGCATATGGGGCCATACGGTGACTTAGTACTGTGGAAAATATTTTACACTCTGCATTTAGAAGCGTAATTCCTCTGTGGTTAGATCATTCAAAGGTATCTCCTTTTTGTGTATGGTGCAAAGTATTCCAATATTCAATTGTTGGGAGGGATTTTTGTTCCATATTTTCTTTTATAAGCTGCTGTAATGCCATTATGGTATCATGGCCGATTCTTTATATAGTTCAGCTGGGAGATTATCTATTCCGGGTGATTTGTTTCTAACTATTATTTTAACTGCATCTTTAACTTCAAGAATCGTTTATAGAAAATACGATCTTAATTCCAGTAACTGTGATATCCATATGTGGCATAGTGGCATATTAATTTGTGATTACAGTTTCACAATGCGTTGTTGCGGTCCGAATGTTTTTTAATTATTCTGTCCAAATATTGATAAAAATCTGTAAGGATCTCCTTAATTAACTGACATGCCACTATAAAGTGGCCTTAATCGGTGAAGGCGAAAAAATAGGCTCAAGGAAATAAAGTAGAAAACTCGCTGGAGAGCCAGGTTATACAGAAATCTTTAAAAATTCCATAACATTTTGAGGCATTCGTGAAATGGTGTAAGAAATAAAATCATATAGGAATTGCGAAACAGAAAAATAAATTACCATATATGTCATTTATTAATCTGAAAATTCTTAATAACATGAAGCAGTAAAAATAGTTAAAATGTACTTAAAAGAACTAGTATTGGGATAGAAACTCTTGTAAAGATTATTTTCCATTTGGTTCAAGTTAAAAATTGTAAAAAGATCCCAAACGAAACACTAGATGCAAGACGCACGCTCTCGCGTAACTTAATAATAATTTTAATATTTATTTTAATTTATTTACATGTTTGTAACACTTATTTTAATTTATGAAAGTCTGGAAACACTTAGACTAAAAACAAATTAATTTATACCGTTTATTTAAGTAACAGTACAAAATTATCTTTATCGACAACAGGCTAGTCAAATGGCGAATATATAGCATTTTGTCAGATACAAAAATTTTGCACGTCATTCAAGATTTACGTCGTTAGAACCCCACAGCGTTGCCAAAACATCAGAAAGGTTAGTAAGTGAGGAATTTTGAAAATGTCAACTATTGGTCAAACTATTATATTAACATAAATACACTTTTATAAGACTACTGCAACACAATAAAATACATAAGAAAACATGTTAATACAAAATTATATATTCTAAATTTTAAACTTACTTCTTTTACGGCTTTAATAGTACAAACTTCCCGCCATTCTTTCTTGTTCAAAAATAATTTTTAACTTGTATGAAAGCTTACCATTTGCTTTCCACAGACTATATTATTTGTTTTTTAAAAAGCTATTAATCTAAAGTTAATATGTATTTGGAAATACAATTTATTTGTTATATATTATATTATGATGAAATTGTGTAAGAAATCAAAACATAAAGAAAATTCTTACTCTAAAAATGCGGCAACACTTTATACACTTTTGCCACACGCTTAACTGTCAATAAAAATTTGAATTATTTCCTTATCAGTCGCGTACAATTGTCTAATATATTTAATTAAAATTATTATTTTGTGGAATATTACACTTAAAGAGTTATTTCAGAAAATTTATATATTATTAATACCAAATGTTTTGGTTATTTAATCAATATAATTCTAAAATTTCCAATATAATGATAGATTACATTTTTCTGAATATTACACCATGTTGAGCCTATGAAAGATCGAGCAGTTCCGTATGGGTTTCGTATTAGCTGTGTTAGGAAAATTTGAACTCTAAGGTTGATGTTCTGGAAATTTTTAATACAAGTGACGCCACTTTGTATAAATCGTGACGTGCAAGTGTTTTATTTTGAAAAATAGTATACAGTCACTAAGTCTCCTTAACATAAACTTGTTAGTGAGGTATTGTAAAGTCAGCAACAAAGCAAGGTATAACAAAGTAAGAATTTATTATAAAATTAACACTAAATGCCTGTAAACCGATAAAACAAGTCTGCACAGGAAAACTATTAATACAATCAATGGAATAAACAGATATTTATTGAATGTAGCATGGTGGTAGACGAAGTTAATATTTACTTAATGAAAATCATTTGTGTCAGTTAACTTTTTTTTCTTTTTATCTAGGTTGTTTCTCAATTTTAAAAATATACTTTTATAGCAAGTAAAAGTAAATTTGGTGCTTATTGATAATTTCCCGAAATAAACGTATCGGCCTAATACTTATAAGAATAAACGTAAAGTTTCCAACAGATACTGTAAAATATTATTCATGGAAACAATAATGAGCGATAAAGAAAAAAAATCAATGCTTTATCAACGAAACGAATAATAAACACATGGGAAATTATTATTAAATTATTTCATATGTACATTAAAGAACAATAGAGACATATATTACAAAACGCATATATTATTATAATTTGATCAATTTTATTTAATAATACCATGTAAAAATTTTTCTTAATGAAATGTTTAGCATATGAATCTGTAAAAATTGAATAAAGAAAATAACGACAAAACAATAAGTGTGAGTTAAAATCGAAGTTAGTATCAAATCTTTCAAAGGTAACTTTTGGGCTGGTATTTTTCTGGAATATAAGAGTGACCTAAAATAATAGCTATTGATTAAAAAAAAACAACTAGTGTTTACTTTCGTTAATTGTTTTACAACAATCTTTTTTTTAATAATATAAGAAATACGTGATTACGTGATTTATAAATCAAATACCAGTTTGTGTAATATGTTATAAATATTCATTAAAACTTAAATTTATAACTATAAATTTTTAATGAGTGACTTTAAAGGTTGTCTTGTTAAAAGGATAACCAAAAATATAAACCATACTCCTGAGAGAGTGATTTCTAATCCACCAGTTCGATTATTTAAAGGGCAGAACCTCCGCGACTTTAAGATATGCATGATTAAGGAGACAATTATAACTTAAGAAGCGTTAGTATTTTTATAAGATATTCATTACGCACGCACGCACAGTAAGTAATTCCAAACCTAAAGGAGAATACTTACCCGAACATAACAAGCAAACATCCATCCGTTTGTAGGAGGGAGGAATTGGCCCCTAACAAGTCAGAGACGAATCCTCTCAGGCTTCATCAGCACCACAACTGCCCTCCACACACTCAACCGCACACGTACTGTTATACTATGGGGAGACTACTAATAATCTTAATTGCGTGTCAGTGTAAAAGTCCCAGGGAAATGAAGAATAAAACGAATAAGGAGCCCGCCATAGCGAACTTTTGGCTGGTTTCGGAGAAAGATTTTTCTTATCGCACAAAGCTTCTGAGATACCCTTAGCTTCCGAAGACCAGCTGGAGAATCCAGCACCTGAAAGGTTGTTCCCTGACAAGGGATAGGTGTAAATATTAAATATGTACAGCCTTTAAAATATATCTTTAGTGCAAGAAGAAAAATAGCCTACATTACTGTAGAAAAATAGCATTTAATAGTTTATGCATCAAAGTAAATGTTTAACTTGTATAACATGTAAATTAAAATCGTTGTTAAAATGTTAAAATTGTTGATCACAAATCGTTTATCGCACTCGCGGCAACGATATGGCAACACCGCACTTGGAACAATTGCAAAGTGTAAATTAAATATAAGTTTTCTACGTACAATAAGGCACAGCATTACTTGTTACACAGCTCTTGTTACCATGCCACTCACTGCCAACAATACTAGCCGACAAAAACCAGAAAAGTTGGAAAATAAGGAAATAATAAAACTGAATAAATGAAATTGACGGATCGCAAGTGCTGGCTTGCTCCGAACCTTTTCCGTAAGACGGTTGCTTGTCGACTATATGGGTTTTTAAAAACTTGTTTGGATCTTGCCAAACCGTTCATGACCGAGAAAAGGACTGGTTTTTTGGGACCTAGATCCAGAGTTTAGATATAAAGGGAAGTTTTTGGTTATGAAAATCTATGCTTTTTTACAATGTACAAATTAAATTATGGTGAAACATGTACAAAGGATACCTTAAAAGCCGCGTATTCACGATGACAATTGGCGAGACAATTGTCATTGGACAATTGTCATCACGTGGTTGCGGATTGTCGGAGGCCAGTCCAGTTGAACGAGAAGATGTTTATACGGGGCCAACTATTGCCATGCCAGTAGACAGCTACAAATAACACAAACCACGTGTATGTTTTGACTGACACCAGAGAACTAGAGGGAACTGGCAAAAAACAAGACACACTACTGGCCTACACCGTTCACACGGCGCCAATTGTCGCGACAATTGAGATTTCGAGTGGTGGGGGCTCACTGGGCGCAGCTCATTGTCCTCAGTCTACTCCCGAAGACAACTGAATTTTGAGCCAATTGTGAGGGCAGTTGGCAAGGCATTGGCCTGAAGTGTTTAGACGAAGACAATAATTTCATACCATAAGTTGTCTTCTGACAATTGACCTCGCCAATTGGATCGTCGAAAACGCGGCTTTACATGGACGGCTTCTCCGCGATAAAAGAATCCGGGACCACTTAAGGCGCTACGATCCCATTGTTCGTCTATTTTTCAGTGTCGTTGTTACGATTGCGTGACTCGGCCAGAGTCACCGGTATTTGGCGCTCATGGCAGGTAATGGCTAGCCCGCCATTATTTCTCACACCTATTGTACATCCTTTTTAGTGAGTTTTTTATTAGTAAGTTTTTAATAGTGTTTTTAATTTTATTGGGTTGGTCACTGAGGCCGTGCTTGTAAAGGTTTTTAAATTTTTGTAATGAAGGACTGGGTACCGTCCACCTTGATAAAATTTGGGAAACAGACTAGTCTTTATTGCAAAGTCGTACAGTTACAATATTATCACTTATTTACATTAGCCAAGAGTTGTTGTTTGATCTTTCTATCTATCGCAGAACTGGTTTTTTTGGTACTCTAGTTGACGATTTTACACTTGCTTGCTCTTCCCAATATATCTAGTTGTTCACATTTATTGTGTATCTCTGAATATGAAACTTCAGATACATAAATTGGTAACAATTGTAGCTTATCTTAGTCATTCTCCACTATTTTATTTATATCGACAAAATGTTCGAACTCTCAATTCCACAGAATATAAACGATTACCAAGGAACCCACCACATATCTAGAAAAACTATTATTGTTGACGATTGTTTCTTGTTTCACAACATTCATATCGATGGAAACCAACCCTAAACATCAATCCCCAAAGACCCACTCTTATAACACTCTTATAAAACACTGCATGTCTAATATACAGACTTTTCATTACAAAATCATTATCTATCGACAAATCAAAGTGCCCCAATGGTATCTCCCCTCTCTCTCTTTGTCATTTTTTACACTCTGCATTTAGAAGCGTAATTCCTTTGTGGTTAGATCATTCAAAGGTATCTCCTTTTTGTGTATGGTGCAAAGTATTTCAATATTTCAATTGTTGGGCAGGGATTTTTGTGTTCATATTTCTTTTATAAGCTGCTGTATTGCCATTATGGTATCATGGACACGTTCTTTATATAGTTCAGCTGGGAGATTATCTATTCCGGGTGATTTGTTTCTAACTAGTTTTTTAACTGCATCTTTAACTTCAAGAATCGTTTATAGAAAATACGATTCTTAATTTCCAGTAACTGTGATATCCATATGTGGCATAGTGGCATATTAATTTGTGATTACAGTTTCACAATGCGTTGTTGCGGTCCGAATGTTTTTTAATTATTCTGTCCAAATATTGATAAAAATCTGTAAGGATCTCCTTAATTAACTGACATGCCACTATAAAGTGGCCTTAATGCAGGTGAAGGCGAAAAAATAGGCTCAAGGAAATAAAGTAGAAAACTCGCTGGAGAGCCAGGTTATACAGAAATCTTTAAAAATCCATATCATTTTGAGGCATCGTGAAATATGGTGTAAGAAATAAAATCATATAGGAATTGCGAAACAGAAAAATAAATTACCATATATGTCATTTATTAATCTGAAAATTCTTAATAACATGAAGCAGGTATAAATAGTTAAAATGTACTTAAAAGAACTAGTATTGGGATAGAAACTCTTTGTAAGAGATTTTTCCATTTGGTTCAAGTTAAAAATTGGTAAAAAGATCCCAAACGAAACACTAGATGCAAGACGCACGCTCTCGCGTAACTTAATAATAATTTTATATTTATTTTAATTTATTTACATGTTTGTAACACTTATTTTAATTTATTGAAAGTCTGGAAACACTTAGACTAAAAACAAAATTAATTTATACCGTTTATTTAAGTAACAGTACAAAATTATCTTATCGACAACAGGCTAGTCAAATGGCGAATATATAGCATTTGTCAGATACAAAAATTTTGCACGTCATTCAAGATTTACGTCGTTAGAACCCCACAGCGTTGCCAAAACATCAGAAAGGTTAGTAAGTGAGGAATTTTGAAAATGTCAACTATTGGTCAAACTATTATATTAACAGTAAATACACTTTTTTAAGACTACTGCAACACAATAAAATACATAAGAAAACATGTTAATACAAAATTATATATTCTAAATTTTAAACTTACTTCTTTTACGGCTTTAATAGTAAAAACTTCCCGCCATTCTTTCTTGTTCAAAATAATTTAACTTGTATGAAAGCTTACCAGCTTTCCACAGACTATTTATTTGTTTTTAAAGCTATTAATCTAAAGTTAATATGTATTTGGAAATACAATTTATTGTTATATATTATATTATGATGAAATTGTGTAAGAAATCAAAACATAAAGAAAATTCTTACTCTAAAAATGCGGCAACACTTTATACACTTTTGCCACACGCTTAACTGTCAATAAAATTTGAATTATTTCCTTATCAGTCGCGTACAATTGTCTAATATATTTAATTAAAATTATTATTTTGTGGAATATTACACTTAAAGAGTTATTTCAGAAAATTTATATTATTAATACCAAATGTTTTTGGTTATTTAATCAATATAATTCTAAAATTTCCAATATATTGATAATTACATTTTTCTGAATATTACATCATGTTGATGCCTATGAAAAATCGAGCAGTTCCGTATGGGTTTCGTATTAGCTGTGTTAGGAAAATTTGATCTCTAAGGTTGATGTTCTGGAAATTTTAAATACAAGTGACGCCACTTTGTATAAATCGTGACGTGCAAGTGTTTTATTTTGAAAAATAGTATACAGTCACTAGTCTCCTTACAAAACTTGTTATTGAGGTATTGTAAAGTCAGCAAGCAGGTATACAAAGTAGATTTATTATTAAAATTAACACTAAATGCCTGTAAACGATATACAAGTTGCACAGGAAAACTATTATATACAATCATTGGAATAACAGATTATTTATTTAATGTAGCATGGTGGTAGACGAAGTTAATATTTACTTAATGAAATCATTTTGTGTCAGTTAACTTTTTATCTAGTTTTTCTCATTTTTAAAAATTACTTTTAGCAAGTAAAGTAAATTTGGTGCTTATTGATAATTTCACGAAATAATCGTATCGCCTAATACTTTAAGAATAAACGTAAAGTTTCAACAGATACTGTAAAATATTATTCATGGAAACAATTAATGCGATAAAAATCATTGCTTTATCACGAAACGAATAATAAACATTGGGAAATTATTATTAATTATTTCAATATGTACATTAAAGACAATAGTACATTATTACAAACGCATATTTTATTATAATTTGATCAATTTTATTTAATACCATGTAATAATTTCTTAATGAAATGTTTACTTGAATCTGTAAAAATTGATTAAAGAAAATACACAAAACAATATGTGTGTGTTAAAATCGATGTTAGCAAATCTTTCAAAGGTAACTTTTGGCTGGTATTTTTCTGGAATATAAGAGACCTAAAATAATAGCTATTGTTTAAAAAAAACAACTAGTGTTTACTTTCGTAATTGTTTAAAACAATTTTTTTTAATAATATAAGAAATACGTGATTACGTGATTTATTAATCAATTACAGTTTGTGTATATGTTAAATATTCATTAAAACTAAATTTATACTAAATTTTTATGAGTGACTTTAATGGTTTCTTGTTAAAAGGATAAACAAAAATAAAAACATACTCTGGAGAGTGATTTCTAATCACAGTTCGGATTATTTAGGGCAGAACAGTCGCGACTTTAAGATATGCATGATTAAGGAGACATTATACTTAAGAAGCGTTAGATTTTTATAGATATTATTACGCACGCACGCACAGTAGTAATTCCAACCTAAAGAGTATACTTACCCGTAAATAACAAGCAAACATCCATCGTTTAGGTGGGGAGGATTGGCACCTGTACAAGTCAGAGACGAATCCTCTCAGGCTCTCAGCCACAATGCCCTCCACACACTCAACCGCAAACGTACTGTTATACTATGGGGAGACTACTATAATCTTAATTGCGTGTCATGTAAAAGTCCTGGGAAATGAAGATTATACGAATAAGGAGCTCGCCTTAGCGAACTTTGCTGGTTCGGAGAAAGATTTTTCTTATCGCACAAAGCTTCTGAGATACTCCTTAGCTTCGAAAGACCAGCTGGAGAATCCAGCACCTGAAAGGTTGTTCCCTTGACAAGGGATAGGTGTAAATATTAAATATGTACAGCCTTAAAATATATCTTTATTGCAAGAAGAAAAATAGCCTACATTACTGTAGAAAATAGCATTTAATAGTTTATGCATCAAAGTAAATGTTTAACTTGTATAACATGTAAATTAAAATCGTTGTTAAAATGTTAAAATTGTTGGATCACAAATCGTTTATGCACTCGCGGCACGATATGGCAACACCGCGACTTGGAACAATTGCAAAGTTGAAATTAAATATAAGTTTTCTACTTACAATAAGGCACAGCATTACTTGTTACACAGCTCTTGTTACCATGCACTCACTGCCAACAATACTAGCCACAAAAACTAGATAATTGGAAAATAAGGAAATAATAAATGAATAAATGAATTTGACGGATCGCAAGTGCTTGCTTGCTCGACCTTTTCGTAAGACGGTTGCTTGGCGACTATATGGTTTTTTAAAAACTTGTTGGTCTTGCTAACAGTTCAGGACCGAGAATGGACTGGTTTTTGGGACTAGTCCAAGTTTAGATATAAGGGAAGTTTTGTTATGAAAATCTATGATTTTTACAATGTACAAATTTATGTGAAACTTGTACAAAGATACCTTAAAGCCGCGTTTTCACGATGACAATTGGCGAGACAATTGTCATTGGACAATTGTCATCACGTGGTTGCAAATTGTCGGAGGCCAGTCCAGTTGAACGAAAAGATGTTTATACGGGGCTAACTATTGCCCTGCTAGTAGACAGCTACAAATAACACAAACCACGTATATGTTTTGACTGACACCAGAGAACTAGAGGGAACCGGCAAAAAACAAGACAACACTACCGGCCTACACCGTTCGTTCACACGGCGCCAATTGTCGCGACAATTGAGGTTTTGAGTAGTGGGGGGCTGACTGGGCGCAGCTCATTGTCCTCAGTCTACTCCCAGAGACAACTGAATTTTGGGCCAATTGTGAGGGTAGTTGGCAAAGCAATTGGCCTGAAGTGTTTAGACGAAGACAATAATTTCATACCAGTAAGTTGTCTTCTGACAATTGTCTCGCCAATTGATCGTGAAAACGCGGCTTTACATGGACGGCTTCTCCGCGTAAAGAATCAGGACAACTTAAGGCGCTACGTCCCATTGTCGTCTATTTTTCGTGTCGTTGTTACGTTGCGTGACTCGGCAGAGTCACCGTTTTGGCTATGGCTGGTATGGCTAGCCGCCATTATTCTCACCCTTTTACATCCTTTTTAGTGTGTTTTTTATTAGTATGTTTTTAATAGTGTTTTTAATTTTATTGTTGGTCACTGAGGCCGTGCTTGTAAAGGTTTTTATAATTTTTTTAATGAAGGACTGGGTACCGTCACCTTGATAAAATTTGGGAAACAGCTAGTACTTTTGCAAATTCGTACAGTTACAATATTATCTACTTATTATACATTGCCCAAGAGTTGTTGTTTGATCTTCTATCTATCGCAGAATCTGGTTTTTTTGGTACTCTAGTTCGACGAATTTTACACTTGCTTGCTCTTCCATTATATCTAGTGTTCTCATTTATTGTGTATCTCTGAATAGAAAGCCTTCAGTTACATAAATTGGTACAATTGTAGCTTATCTTAGTCATTCTCAACTATTTTATTTATATCGACAAAATGTTCGAACTTCTCAATTCCACAGAATATAAACGAGTACCAAAGGATCCCACCACATATCTAGAAAAAACTAGTTAGTGTTGACATTGTTTCTTTGTTCACCAACATTCTTATCGATGAAACCAACTCTAAACATCAAATCCCCAAAGACACACTCTTATAACACTCTTATAAAACACTGCATGTCTAATACAGACTTTTCATTACAAAATCATTTCTATCGTCAAATCAAAGGTGCCCCAATGGGATCTCCCCTCTCTCTCTTTGTCATTTGGCCTTATAGTAAGGACGCGTTAGATCTCTTCCTCTCCCACCTGAATGGAATACATGCTAGTATTCAATTCACAATGGAAGTCGAGTCTGAAGCGTCTTTGCCATTCCTTGATGTCCTTATTCAGAAAAACTTACCTCACAGTTTTTCCTATTTCATGTACCGGAAACCAACTCATACAAATCGATATCTTAATGCCCAGTCACATCATCTCCTGCCCAACTCAATTCAGTGGTCAACACTCTCATTTCTCGTTTCCTAAGACTTAGCGATAACAATCATAGGTCATCCGAAATTAATTCAATAAGACAAACACTCTTGCAAAACGGCTACCACAAAACCCAAATCAATAAGAGCATTCAAAAACATCTAAACCCCATTCCATACAAAAAAGAAATCTTGCCGCCGGATCAACCCAAAATCTTTCTACCTTTTATTAAAGGTGTCACTGACAAAATCAGTAAAACTCTTCTTTCTCTAAACATCAAAACCATCTTCACTACTCACTCCAAGTTGTCCAATCTCGCCAGATCCGTAAAAGACCAAATCCCTAACGAAGACCATGGTGTCTACAAGATACCTTGTTCCAGTTGCCCACATACATACATCGGACAGACAAACCGACGAATCCATAACCGTATTTACGAACATTCTATATCAGTCAAACATTCCGATACTACTTCAGCCCTAGCCCATCATATTCACACAGACCACAAAATAGATTTCGAAAAAGCAAAAACCATCGCCCCCATCCGCTTCATAAAATCAAGAATTATTCGTGAAGCTATCGAAATCGAAAAACGGCCTAACAGCTTAAATACGCCCAATGACGCGAAACGATTACTGGCAACATGGCGACCCCTACTTCAGCGACCTCCCGCTCACACCGCTCAGGCCACGTCAGCTCAGACCACGTCAGCCCATACCGTTCCCGCGCGTACAGCGAGTATAAAAGCAGCGACACAGGGTAAGACCGGTTATCACTCGACACTGAGGAGTAGGCAGATTGAGACCTCAGTTCCGAGAGACAGTTCTTGTATTTATAATACAGAACACGATACTGGTACGTCTCGAGTGAGGGGAGTGATTGAGACCCCGAACTCGAACCGAACCGCATCTCTCTTTATAATGGCTCCAAAATGGGAGCCGAAACGTCGAGCATTAAATTCTTAACGCGGTTCTTCCCGCGAACCTAGTGATTTTCATTCATCTGACCTCGGAAATATAACCGAACATTTTATTCGCCTCTACAGCGAGGAATTTTTCATTCTCACTAAATCCTTTTCTAATCTTGTAACACGCAAATACCGTCTTCTCTGTGATCTTGCTTTTCTTAAATTATGTCGTAACCATGAAGTCAATCCGAAATCTCTTCAAACATCACACTAAATCTCCATCTATTTCCAAAATCCTTAGACCAACTGGTTTTTCACTTTTTAGAAATTCAATTCATTCCACATGCCGCAAATTAGATTCAACAAAGTTTTGGTCTGGAAAAAAAATCGGATCGTCTCTGGATCATCTTTCCACTGGTCCTCTTCGGTCGAAAATTTTTCTGATCGTTGCATCTTCATCTCGCCTAATTACATGTTCTATCCATCGAAGGCGTGCTAATTTAATACATTTTACAACGTCAGGTTCCCCAACACTTCTGTATAACTCAAAGTTGTAGCGCCTACGCCACAAACCCTGTTCTTTTTTTATTTTTTCCTTAAAATTTTTCTCTCGAAACGTTTAAGCAGTTCTTGGTCGTTCTGTGTAAGTGATCACGTTTGTGATCCGTATGTTAACACTGGCCTTATTAGTGTTTTATATATGGTAATTTTAATTTTTCTGGGTAGTTTTGGGGCGATCTGTTTCCTCAAGCCATAATAGCACTTATCGGCAAGCACTATTCTTCTTTTTTGGGGGCTATTTGTTAACTGTTTTTTACTCGAGCTTTCAATTATGTTTACAATTATTATCAAGAGCTGCTAAAAAATGCAAAATATCTTACAAAGTTGAACTAGAAATAAAAAATTTTGTTAACTCACCAAATAAAATTAGTTTGGTATATAAAAATGCTGCTCACATATTACAAAAAATATTAATATAAAAATATTCTAATCTAATAAATTGTTTCTCTGCAATTTTAATATAATTTTGAAAAAGTTTCTTAACACAAAAACAATTGAATTTGTAAATAAATTTGAATAGTGACAATTACAATAAGCCTCAATACCATAAATACCAACTTAAAATTTTTGTTTTTTACAATTATATTGCCAAAAATAAAATTTTGTTTAAAAATTCCTTTTTGTTTAGTAACAAAAAAGAAGAAGATTTATTCACCAGTGATAGATGCCTGAAAAAATGTAACAAATACATGGAAAATTAAATCAAAATGCAAATGCAGAAAAAACGCATTGCAAATGTACAATAACGCAAAAGATCTGCAATACAATTATTCATCCGAGCAATTAGTAGAGTTGACTGCAAGACACTTTGATGACACAATTGAAGATCAAATCAATCTACAAAACTACAAAGACATCGATAGTTTATGCCAATTCCTACAAGTAAGGGCATCACGGATACAGGAAAAAAGAGCAAGAAGGTCACAAGAAAATTACAGACACCGAGAAACTCAGGAATACAGAGAGAGAGGACAAAATTTTAGGAGGGATTTCACTAGACGAGAATTTATTCCCAGGAGGGAAAACGAAAATAGGGAAAACAGAAGAGGAAATGATGATTTCAGAAATCGGCTATGGAATGAGGACAAATATCGAGAAAATCACAACAGAAATAACACACGCGCATATCCCGAAAACAGAAATTACAATAGACGAAATGAACAGGAATATCGTGGAAACCGGAACGGATATGACAGACCAAAAGAAAATAGAAGAGAGGTAAATCATACACCAATGGAAGAAAATGAGAATGAAAGACACAGCGATGAAAGAAGAAATACGGAAGAACAACAGTCGGTTTTTCACGAAAGCACCCACTAAAACCAAAAAACCAGGAAGGAATTTTTTGTCACCCGAAGGAATTCATTAAATTAGCAGGAAATAATGAGAACGGAAGAGGAGTTAATTTAAAATTTGTAGATGGTTTCATCAAAAATAGACCAATCAAAATTTTGATAGACACCGGTTCAGAAATAACATTAGTAAACAGAAAATTAATAGAAGAAGTGAGTTTGACAAATTTAATTTACAAACTACCAAGGGTAAATTTGGTGGGTGCAAATAAACGGACATCGGCAACGATAAAAATACGAGTGAGGGTACGATTGGATGAGAAAATGTATGCATTACAATGTGTAATAATGCCAAACATGTCGCATGACATGATTGTAGGAGTGGACGAACTGGCAGAAAAACATGTAGTCATAGATTTCAAAAATAATACAATGAACCTAACAGAAGAAAGAGAAGCAGAACAGAAAAATGAACATGGGAAACAGAAAATTGATAATTCGGAAAAAGAACAAACAGTGGAAATGAATTTGGCAACGAAGCAAGGACAAAGAAGAAAAGGAAGAAAACTTAAGAAAAGGATAAAGGAAGTCAATACCGGAGAACCCTAAAAAGAAGAGATGAGCCCCGAAGAAGAAGAAGAAATATTATCAACAAAGGAAATGAAAAGAATATGATTGAAATAGTGGTATTTAAAGAAAAGATTGATGAAAAAGTGGAGGCAAAATGTGCGATAAATATGTGTCAAAAATCTGAGGAAAAAGAAAGAAAATTGATATATGGAGAAAAAAAAAAAGAAAATGAGGTGCGTCTGATGTGAAAAGAATACGAAACTCTAATAAATGAGGAAAACAGAGTGGCAAAAAAGTACGAACATTCTTTTGAGGTAAAGAACTTATCCGATCTTATATAAATATCGACAACAGGTGAAAGAAGAAATTAATAAAATGTTGGAAGATCAAATAATTGAACGATGTGATTCACCGTATATTAGTCCAATCGTAATAGTAAAAAAAAGCAGTGGAGAATTAAGACTATGTTTAGATGCCAGAAATATCAACCAGCACACGGTACCACAATATAAATCACCTCTAAATATCGAGGCCATATTTGGAAGAATTACAGGTTCACACATATTCTCTATAATTAATTTAAAGCATAGTTTTTGGTTGATACCTTTAGCTGAAAAATGTAGAAACTATACCGCGTCCTTAATTGATGGTATTGTATACAGGTTCAAGGTAGTGCCTTTTGGTTTACAAAGCGCTTGTGCAGCATTGCTACGGGCTCTACATTTTATTTTCAATCGATACGAAGATTTCATAGTCCATTACATCGATGATTTGTTGATTTTTTCACGAGATGTACATAGCCATATGAAACATATAAAAATAATTTTGGAAGAATTGGACAGAGCGGGATTAAAATTAAACATCGAAAAATGTCAATTTTTCCAAAAGGAAGTAATTTATCTAGGTTTTCAATTGGACACCATAACCGTTAGCTTAGCCGAAGACCGAGTCAAGCTCATTGATGAATGTCCAAGACCAACGAATTTGAAAACATTGAGAGGTTTTCTTGGCACGATCAATTATTTTAAAAAACTAATTCCCGATTTAAGCCAAAAGGAAATTCCTCTAATAAAATTGCTGAAGAAAGGGATAAAATGGAATTGGAAAAAAAAAGGAGAAGGCTTTTTAAATATTAAAACAAGAATTTGCAGAAGAAACAAAAATATACCACCCCAATTATAATCTACCAATTATTATCCGTACTAATGCGTCAATACAAAAGTTTGCAGAAGTTTTGTCACAGATACAAAACGACCAAGAAGTGCCAATATGATTTATATCTCGGGTGACCAAAACTCACGAAAGAAAATATAATGTGACAGAATTGGAATTTTCCAGTGTATTATTTTGTATAAACAAATTAAGATATTACTTATTGGGAGCTAAATTCACAATAGAGACGGATCATGCCGCTTTGGTTCACATCATGAAGAATCGATTGGTGAATAATCGGATACATAGAGGCATTCTATTACTAAAGGAGTACGATTTTGAATTCCGGTATATCAAAGGAAAAGACAATATCATAGCCGACGCGCTAACACGGGATGAAGACGTAGGAAAAAAGGAAGCAATTACGTTACATGTAGGACTAAATATCTTGACACAAGAAGAAGGTGTATTCTCATTAAATGAAATAAGAAGAGACCAAGGAGAATTAGAGGAAAGAGAAAAAAGAAGAGCGGAAATAGACATATATTTCAAGAGAATAGACGGAAGGGAACTATATTTGGTGACACAAACATTGGCAGAGAAGATTGTAAAAAAATTACACGTAGACAATGGACATATCGGTAGCAGAAAAGTCTGGCTGGTTTTTCAAGAAAATTATATTTGCCGACAAGATTACCGCATCGCAAAAGAAGTTACACAAAAGTGCCAGATCTGTCAAAAGTATAAAATTAGAAATTTCAAAAATGAAAACGTTACAAAAAATATTATATCCCGGAATAAATTAGATATTGTAGCAATAAATATGTCAAGCGATCTAATTATGACGACGAAGAGGAATAAACATGTTTTAGTCATGGTAGATGTGTTTTCCAAATATGTAAAATTATACAGTTGCCGTACCACGAAAGCGGGAGAAATAATGAGAAAAATCGACAATTTTATAGCCACCGTAGGAACACCAAGAAGGATTCTTCTAGACATATTTTAGAAATGATTGTTTTAAGGGACAACTTCGAGAACGAGGAATAGAGACAAATTTTGTTAGCATCAGACATCCTCAGAGTAATCCTTCGTAACGTTTTATACAGGAAGTGACCAAATTTCTATTATATTGCAACAGAGGTGTATTATATTACAACAACGATTACAACCTCATGAATCCCAAACAAGCTGAATTTTGCTGAAATTGTCAATTTTGAGACCCCAACATAGTTGCAAAGAAGAATCTGCACGACGTAAAAAAAAAAATTTTAACCAGAAATGTAGCTGAAATAACGTTAAACAAAAATGTGTAAGAGCTTTTTTGCTGTAGAATCAACAGTTCTTTCAGTAACAACGCTTCAAGCGACTGGCGATTTAAAATGTGTTAAACGTGCGAAATCAATGTTTTAAATAACACATATACATAAGTGTAAGTCGACGGTATAGCTTTTGACCAGTGTCCTATCAATAAAAATTAAAATGGGTTTTAAAGATGAAAAGTGCAACTTTTGTAGGGTAGAGTGCCTCGAGAATGCGCACTTAAGGTTTAATAAAGTGTAAAATCCAAACCAATTGCGTTGAAAGTATATTTATTTTTATTTAAGCCTGTTGATAGATAAACAACAAAATCAATTATAATTTTCAAATTAAACATTATTACTTTAATTGAATAAGTGAAACTAAAAAAAACTCTTAAAAACCCGCTTTTTAAAAGTACGCATTTATGATTGTAAGATTGAGCACGCAATTTTATGAACATAGGTCACATTTTTAAGATTCAAAACCTGCGTAGGCACTGCACTTTTCATGCCACCATTCACCACATGATATGCACTTAATCCAGTCTTCTGTGACGGGTTCTTTAAAGTTTCGTTGCACACTGGACACCTCCAAATAATTTTCTTATGGTGCTTTGTTTTTGGCTTTGTAAAAACAGCTTTTTCGTTTTTTTTTGTATCTTGTTTGCCGATCTGAGGTTCACATCTGATTTCCTTTTTAAACTCCTCCTCAGAAGCGCTTGAGTTGGTAGTAGGTTATCGCCAACATCCACTTTGAGTTTGTATTGCGGCTTTTTTTTCATATTTTCTTCAATTAATTGGTCCTTATATGGAGAGCTGGTGATAATTTCCGACTTTTTGATTCTACGATTTCTGGATCTAATTCCAATTGATTTAGGTAACGTAGAAATAGTTGTTAATTTAATATAACTTCATAATATTCCAGAAGTGTTTTATCAATAAAATGTTTTTGTTTCTGGAGCTATATCAACTTTTTCTTTCAAAGTTATTGCAGATGTGTTGGAAACCAGATCTGTGAGCTGGGGGTATTGTTTTTGATCAGTAAAATCCTTCTCGTACAATCGGGTTTAGATGTAGGTAGGTAGGTTTCGCTAATTATGGTATCTCTTTTATTAATATGAATATTTTAATTATTAGTGAAATTCTCAAGAACAATAGTTGAACTGACAAGAACATTTTTGGAGTATTTTCAGAGGCTGATTCAGACATTTGTTGTGGTTGAATATCGATTTTAGACGTTTTTAGCGACTCCTGATTGTACGTTAAACGCTTCTAGTTCCGTAGTTTGCGTTCTTCTGGTTCTATGATTATTAAAGGGACATATCCACGTTACTTTAAAATATTCAATTGTATTCATTAAAGTTGCTTCTATATAGTATGCAGGAGCAAATACTAACGCAATTTGGTAAACCGTAATTACCCGCCCTGGATGGTTTGTCAGCCATTTTTCACATTCGTTGAAATAAAACTTTTTTAACGGGCTGAAAAACATCTGTCAAGTGGCTGCATACAGTGACTTTTATGAGGAGGATTTGTTAGTGCGACAATGTTATATTGTCGAAAAAAATCAATTGCTGCCATGTAACTTTGGGAAATTTGAAAAATGGGAGGTGTGATTATCCACTATTAATAGGACTGGTTATTCCTTTGTCAGCTTAGCGTGATCTCTAAAATGTGTAGCATAATCAACAAACAGGTACTGATTGATATAACTACTGTCGGATACCAATTCAACTGATGATGGTGGAGCTTCATCCAAAAGCTCTGTCTTCAGGTTTTTACGTGAATATATAAATGCGGGAGAAATATATTGTCCACTAGCACTAATTTTGCATAATAACAGTAACATTGGTTCCCCACTCTGCGCTAGACATTTTATTGACATACCTTTTTTCTTTTGTAGAGAACATTTAAGGAGGCCTGTTTGAGATTGTTAATTTATATGTATTCATTAAATTCGAGATATGTTCACTAAACCGCTTGCACTGTGGTTCATTAAACCCAATAGCCCTGGCGACGCTAGTAGCGGTGAGTTGCCTCAAACTAATATCTTTGTGTCGTTTTAAAAATCCGCGTAGCCAGCCCTTGCCTGCCATTTTTGAAGTTCTTTCAAAACGATGTTCTAATTTATTTATTTCAGCGAATTCAAACGCTAGACTTCTTAGAGCTCTGGAATTAACCCATAAAACATGTTAAAAGAAATTTTAGTTTGAACAATTTTTCTGTAAATCTATATGTACGAAAACTCACCCCTTTCTCAAAAACGCTCCTCTTTAAATGGTAGCACAATAATAAAACCCCTTTAACATTGTAAGTTCTAAAGTACATAATCAATATCCTATAATTTGTGTACTTTTAGTTCGCTAAAGAATTGAGATCTAAATCGAAATTAAGCTTCGCGGATTATTTTCAATATTTCCATTTTTCCTTGTTACCTTGGTATCATCACTTTGCTGCTATCTTGCTGATCACTGAAAGTAAGCTTATAGGCCTGTAATTTTAACAAAATATTTTCCCTGCTTTATGTATAATTATGACATACGATTCTTTCTATCGATTTGGGAAGTTGCCTAAATGGTTATTGCAATATGAAGTGCCATGGTTATTTTTATATTTGATATAATATTATATATTTGTCAAATAAAGGGTTGCTTTCGTTGGAAGGTATTTCAGAACCCTGTTAGTAATATTGTACTGGTGTTGTTTCTGATTATCCCGTAGATCTCACTTGGAAAGGTGAGATTTCTCATCTGTAAGATGGTAATATTCTTCAATCAAGTCCGTGGCTTCTAGCTGGTGTCAGTTTAGTGAACATTTTCTTTCAAGACTTGAGCTCTGTCTTCTGTATTGTAGACTAGACAATTTTCTTAGTGTAGTGTGAGAATTGGTTTTTCTTCGTTTCTAAATATTGATTGGAGGTCACATATGCTCTGTATGTTGTTGGAATGTTCTCAAATTTCTTTTACATGGTTTCTAACGTCTTGTTGTGATTTTGGATTTCTTATTTGACTTGACGATTTAATCGATTTGACTGTTTCCTTCCTTTTGGTTTCTAGTTTTTATGGCTCTTTTTTAGGCTCTGTTCTTTTCTCTTTTACGTATTTTTTTCTTGAATAATTTCTTTAATATATGTTGTCTTGTTATTCTGTTATTATAATAACATAGTAAGATGTTATAAACTTTGATACTAGTTTATTAGCTATTACCTTGTTTGTTGTCATCAATCTATATTTTATTAAATTTTCGAAATGCATGTTTTCCAAGGATCAGAATGATAAGAACTTAAAATCTTTTTGTTAGGTGTTTTTATTTGCAGATACCCAACTGCTTTTTAGATTTTCTCGACGTCTTTGTAAATTTTCTTTATGTATCTTCTAATGCCAATAATTGAACGGTTGAAATAAATAATTTTTTAGCACTGGATGCTTTTCGGCTTCTTAGCTTTCGCCTTTCTTAAATTTTGCTTTGCATAATGAGTTATAATAAAATAAATTCTTATTTACATATAATCTAAGTACTTAAGTTTTCATCTTTTAAAGGTTATTTATTATTTTTAATTACTTGGCATGGCATAAATGCATGGTATTTTTTGGATTATCCTGCAACCCCAAAACTCAAAGATGGTTAATGAATTTGGATGTAGTTTTCAACATAAAAATCTTCTAAGTTTAATAAATGATCTACATTCTCAGATATCTATAGGTGGCCATTCTCTTAATTGCAATGTTTTAGACCAGTTTCATATTCGCAATTGCTGCTTTAGTGATGATCATGCAAATCATTTTTTCGATTGATCTTATGACTACATTGATAACAGCATGCATTAAGATATTAAATTAAATTCTATTAATAAATAATAATAATCTAAAGATTATAACAAATTTTTATCTGCTATTAAAGCAGATTTTTATCTGCTATTAGCGTAGTAAAAAAGTTTTTCCACTACGCTAATAGCAGATAACTAATAACATTAATAATAATTACTTCGATTGAGGCAATAAATGATTAAAACAAAATGTAAAGGCCAAGAAAAATAAAAAAGAACTCAAAACAGTTCATACATTCAAAGGTAAAAAAGGACATCATTTCATGTTTAGCCGAATCTACGTGGGGTAGGAATATTCAGTTAACGTTTGCAGTAGGTTTTGGTACCTATGAACTATTGGAATAATTTCTCGTTAAATTTTTTTCTATCCTTATTTTTTTTAGTTTAAGTTATGTGTTCATGTTCTGTAATAATTATTTAGTAGTTAGTCGCTTTTGATTCAATAATGCTTTAATACACGTATTTTTAAGTTTGATTTATCTAGCTAAATTTTAAGGAGCACTTCAAATAACTTGATCATACCCAAAGGGTCCACGTTATATTTTTTTGTGATTTTTTAATTGTTTAGAAGACACTTGCGGTTTATTTTCACTTACCCTGACTATTATACGGGGAAGTATAAACCAATGGACTTATATTCGATTTTTTTTATTACAAAAATAATAGACCTAATAATATTTTCGTAAATTTACATATGATTTAACACATACTCTGTTTCTAAAAAAAGAATATCGATTCGTTTTATGTAGAGAAATTATATGTCACAGTTACCCCGGTTCACCTTACATTTTTTTGGTTTCTAATGTTGATAATATTCGTAATGCGAATAATCTGTACAACACAAACCATGGATTGCCCACAAAGTATATATGCACAATAATCACTGTACACTTAGTCATAACTACAATTTTTTTTATAATAATTTATTTGTACAACATTACTAAGCCTAATAATAATAAATAATAATAAATCACATTAAATTTCAGTACATTTGTAGAATTACAGTAGTCACGTTCGCAGAGTGAACATTTTTCAAATACGAAGTCGTTGTCATTCCGCGAACTAATGTCGCATATAATACCTTCAGATTTTAGGGCACATCTTCTAGTAAATAGTCGATGAGTTGCATTTTCTAAAACAAAAACAAAAACTAGTGTAAGTACATATCGTAATATTATTAATTTAAAATGTATGAATTAAAATGTAGGTTCTATGCATGATAGACCACGGAATCACTCAAATATACGAATCGGTAGTAGTCTAGTCATCGTGCTGAATTATGCTTTGATATTATCAATATAACTTCGCCGATGATCGTGGAAGTTAAAGTAGGGATGAATTGAGTCAAATATCAAGAAACAAATTTTTTATTTAAAATATAAATTTGAAATATTGCAAGAAGCTCATAACGAATTCAAGAGGATCGCAACAAGAGTAAGAAGACACATTCGCTAGTCAGACAGAAGAAAACGTAGCAAAAGGAAAGTTTATCGAAACAATAAATGGAACATGATATTCATGGATTACAAAAAGAGATGTGGACATTCATAAGTGGCCGTAGAACAGAAATCGAAGTTAAGCACATCACCAAAGAACAATATTCAACGTATCTCAGGCAAACAAACTTAATATAATAATAAGCTATAATTTATTGAAACAATATAAAATTAAAATAAGATAAGCCATAACGTTAAAAAAAAAGTAAGGCGACCGGAAAAGATGAAATAGCCAAGAAGCTTATAAAATATGGTAGAATACAGCTTGTACTACAATTATTTATAATGTTTATTAAGATATTAAGCTTATACGACAATTATCCATAATGTTTAATAAGACGTTACGGTCTTCAAGAATGCCTACGAAATGTAGACCGATTACTTTATTTCCCCTATTTAAAAAGATGGAAAAACCTGACCGAAATAAATAGAGAGGTAACTTTAACTAAAATAAAATCAGATAACCAACAAATCATGTAACAACGTGGTCTTCGCAGTCAGGCAAATAGCAGATAAATCTATACTATACAATAAAAGAGCCTATTTATGTTTAGTAGACTTAGAAAACCTTTTAAAAGAGTGAGGCTATACAATAAAGAAATAAATATAATATGCTACGCTGATGACAAAGTTCTGATAGCAAAGAATAAAGATGATAAACAACGAATGCTATATAGCATTTTTCATATAAAAATGCCTGCACTTCACAATTTATATAAAGTGACGTCACTTAAATTTAATATTTTAAATATTTAAAATTTCCAGAACGTCAACCTTAGAGTTCAAATTTTCCTAACACAGCTAATAGTACGAAACTCATACGGAACTGCTCGATCTTTTATAGGCGTCAACATGGTGTAATAATCAGAAAAATGTAATCATCATTATATTGGAAATTTTAGAATTATATTGATTAAATAACGAAAAACATTTGTTATTATTAATAATATAAATTTTATGAAATAACTCTTAAAGTCTAATATTTTACAAAATAATAATTTTAATTAAATATATTAGACAATTGTACGCAACTGATAAGGAATATTTGAAATTTTATAGACAGTTCAGCGTATGGCAAAAGTTAATAAAATGTTGCCACTTTTTTAGAGTAAGAATTTTGTTTATGTTTTGATTTCTTACACAACTTCACCATAAGATAATATATATTAATAAATTGTATTTATAAATACATATTAAACTTAGATTAATAGTGTAACAATAAAACACTGAAAACTTTCTTTTCAAACTTCCACAAAATTTATTTTAAACTCTTATCACTTCAGCTGTTTCGGCTGATTGCCTTTCTCAAGTGATCTATTTTTGGCATGCGTTTACACTTTATAATCTCTAGTTGTAAGTGATAAGAGTTTAAAATATATTTTGTGGAAGTTGGAAAACAAAGTTTTTAGCGTTTTCTTGTTATATAAAATGAATTTCCATCAAGTAACGGTCGAGTCCATCAATTATTTAGATTAATAGCTTTAAAAACTAATAATTGTTGTGTATTATGATTGTGCTATGCAAAAACAAAATAATAATCTGTAATTTCATCCCTGCTGTTTCTAATTACTCCTTTTATCCTTTCTGTGTCAGGTTGTGTTTCTGTCGCGTATGTCATTATTGGTCTGATTTTGTAAATTGTGCCTTCCAGCTCCAATTTACATCTTATTATATAAGATGAATTAAAGAATATAATGAATTAACATTAAAATATTAGCGTATTTTTGTAACATTGT
Source organism: Diabrotica balteata (assembly GCA_918026665.1). NCBI lineage: Eukaryota > Metazoa > Arthropoda > Insecta > Coleoptera > Chrysomelidae > Diabrotica > Diabrotica balteata. Next base: position 85,874,623 of record OU898277.1, on the reverse strand, counting down.
AATATTGTAATACTGCAATATTTTAATATTTTAAAATAATAGTGTGAACCAATATGGGATGAACTTCATTCTGCCAAAATGAATTTTTAAAAATATATCAAAAATAAAAACTTAATTGGGATCAAAATTTGTTAATATTTTACGGCAGTCGTTTTTATCATCTAAGTGTAAATACTCATATTCACAGGTCTCAACAATTTAAAAGCCAGCCTGAAATTAAAAAAAAATTGTACAGTGCGCCACGTATTTTTTTGTAAAATTAGTTGTAAAATCTATCAAAATGACGGCATGTTATGTATTGAATTTTCTTTTTTCTGCCGTCATTAAAAAAAAGGTGTGTCCAGGTATGGTGCACGTTGCGCCGAATTGTTTATTATTTGTCATGCGCCATGTGTACATTACGTGGACACGAGTTTAATTTAGTTAAAGAAATGGGTTTTGTTACGATGAGCAAATATCACGTGATTTTATAGTATAAAATTTAGTGTGTCAAAAACAAATAATGTCCAGAAAAATATTTCAATCCAAGGTTAAGATGCAACAAGCGGTAGAGGAAATGAAGATTTATCGAGAACTAGATATGGGTGACAAATTTTCTGAATTATCGCATTCTGATATGGATTTATACATTCGATCAATGTAGAGCAATCCCGAAGATGACTGTCCTAATAAAGATTTTAGATTTTTGTAGTACGTCTCTGGTTGTTTTTACCAAGAAAAACGATCGATAATATAGTAAGTTTTTTTTAATATTTCAACGAAGAAGGTAAATGTATGTTGTAAATATTTCAAGTTTTTTTCGACGAGATAGGATAAAAAATATAGATGTTTGTTTCTGTTGCAAAGTCCGGTAGAATTATTCCGGTTAAAATAATCAATATAATGCGTGTATTTCTAGTGATTCAAAAGTAAATATAGATGTTTTTGTCTGTGTTTACACATTCAAATATCGAACTCTCTGTTACATTCTCAGGTAAAAATAAAGATGGTTTATGGTAGTTCGTAGAGACGAGCAAGGGATATTGTTTGTTTAAGTTTGTGAACGACAGGCTAGCTGCAAGACGGAAGGGAAATAATTTGGCTTTGAATTTGTAAAACGTAACGCAAATAAGGAGTCCAAGAAAAGATTGCTGCGTGAAAGAAAGCTGGGTGGACGTTTTGTGATAACAGTAAAGCTACACGAGTGAAATTCAAAAGACGTGACAATGTAAGTCGAACAGAAGGTTTCAAAATAGGTAGACGCTTTTGCGGATGTGAAATGTTGGGGCAAATTTTGAATCAATGTTGATTCAATTATTTTTTGTGATGTCTTAAGACCAGTCAAAATGATTATACTCTTTGCATAAGCAGTTTTGTCAGAGTAAGCAGTCATTAGAAGATTTGAATAGATACCGGAAACTTGAAAGAAGTATTGTATAGGATGTCCGCGTTGTTAGCTTGATCCATCAACCCAAACCTGTTCGATCGTTCGTCCCTGAGTATGGAAATGGTTTCTTTGTTCCTGTTGGAGAATATGTCCAGAGATATTGGCAAGTTTCAAAGTTAAGTGATTATGTAAAAATTAAGGTAACTTTTAATATATTAATTTTTTCCAAGTTATATAGACATTTTTAATAATTGCTTTCATTAAACATCAAAAAAATTGTAATAATTAAAGTTTTATATTATGTTGTCGTAGCTAAAACATGTCATATTTTATTCTGTCTTAAAATGTTATGTTGGCATATGACATTTTTTCTTTAATCCATTGTTGTTATAAGACAATTTCAATTTGATTATTATATATAAAAGATATTCAATATTTAAGGTTAAATTCAACAATATTTTTATAAAAAGGATATCCATAAAATTTTGATAATCTAAATTGACCACATTACAACCTAGGAACCATTTCAAAATTTTTGTAGCAATCTTTTATGTAAACAAAGAACATGTAAGTTTTTGTTATTTTGTATTATGTTATATAGTATGTTTCTTTTGTAATCTGTACTGTTGATAACTGTTTGTTTGAGACACAAATAAACGTTTAATTTGTTTCTCTGATCCATTTTGAGTTTTATTTGAAAAAGATATGTTTTTGATGTTTTATAATTATTTCTCCAGTTACAACTAGTGATTGTAATAGGTATAATTAGGCACCTCAAGTGGCGCCCTATATTAAATTCCTTGAGGTGTTTCCTGTTTATTTTTATTTTGTTTATCCCAAGAGATTAAGTACCCGTTTATTTCTTTTTTTTTTGTAGTTGCTCTAATCCAACCCTCATATCTTCAACTTATCCACGACCAAGCTCTCCAACAACCAACGGAGTGCCGTACGCACTAGTTTCGATTATTTTGTTTGCCCAATCTTCTACCCCATGGTCTTACCCTGAGGTAAGGAAAATATATTATCGTTACAAATGAAATACCTACATTTATAAATATTTTGATTTCGATGGGACTGGATAAACAACCATCACTGAAATATAATTGGTGTAAAATTCCATTATATAAAAACAAAGTTCTAAAATATTTACCGTAAAATAGATTCCAACTGATTTTGGGTATTTTTATTTAGCAATTAATGAACAGTTTCCTTCCAACTACCAGCTTCATAAAATTTAAAATAAATTGTTCCAGAAGAAAGTCCAGATAAAACGATAAATAATTTTTAGGGTTACTGGTTCTTTTGGTAGTATATAAACAAAACGCGGCATAAGTTTGGATTTAAAGTTTATACATGATGTCTATATGGAGGATTTACCTACAACTAAAAGATCTATTGCTGCAATGAGAACACATATAAACAACCTATTGTAAAATCATTCTTATGGGAACTTCACAACTGTTGCTTGATAGTGGCAGGACTCTTTTTGAAGATAACGATAAGATTTACTGTAAGTAATCATTATCTTCAATTATCTGGGCGAGTAATATGGTATATTATCATATTATCTGCAATCATCTGGGCGAATCAAAATTCATTCATGTCTTCACCTGTAGTTGAGAGTAACTACTGAATTTTGCATTCAATTTAAAGAACAGTCAATATTTTGTTACAAACCAAATTTCATCAGCTACTAAGAAATTTCAATAAGCAATAATTATAAACATTTAAGTCTCAGTTTATCATTAAATAATAGTATCAGATAGCTAATCGACTTAACCAAGTGCGGTTTGGTTAAATTTTTATGTTTTCATTTTTGTAACCTTTTTGTATTTTTGTAAATTTAGATTTGAATAATGTTTTATCTATGTACCTTTTTGTTTATTTCTATATCTTTTCTCATATATCTTATCTTGTCTTATCTTTACTTATTTCATACGTTGGACCCATTCTCGGTTCCAAAAGCTAGTTTCGAACCCACGACTCGCTCTCCACCAACCATCTGGCTGCCGTCCGCAGTGTCTCCATTGGTGACCTTTCTAGCACCATCCAAAAAAGGTTTCCGAGGTTACATTGGTACACCTCAGTGCTCTTTATGAAAAATATGCATAACAGATCAACTCATCTAGTTGAAATAATTTGTAAGAACAGAAATTGTTCTAAAAGAAAACCAAAATACCGTTGTTGTTATGAAGTGGCATTACAAGAGCGGCGTTCTTTTCTTATTCATAAATGATATTGTTTAACTTAAAGAAGTACATCATACAGAGAGTTCTAGAATCAAATCAAGCTAAGTAATTTGTTAATTTGTCGAATTAAAGGGCATCTTTTCCTAAATTTTTTAAAAGAAAGATAATTAAGTGACATAGAAAATAAGATTTGTGTTACAATAATATTACAAGTACTCTTGTGGAAATTCCTTATACTTCTACAACAAACTAAAAGAGAAAAAAATTTCGGTGACTTTCAAACAAAATTTAATCATGTAACTTTTTGAAAACGTAACCTCCAACATTCTTGCCAAAAACTGGATAACAAGAAAAGACTTAAAAGTGAGAGGTGAAAACATTGCTACAAAAAACATTTACAGCAACGTGGGCCTAATTATGGAGTAAAAATAAAAAAAAGGGTTACTCCGGTTTGCTCAGGATGTTATGTAAATATATTTATATCTATGAATTGTTTCTTTTAAACAAGTTTTTAGATTTGTAATCTGAAATCTTAAATGTTTAAAAAATAGCTTTTCCAAAAAGATATTTTTAAAAGCGTGAACTGAAATTTTGTATTTTGGAAAATTAGTTTCCCTCAAATCTACATTCTATACTTAAGTATAAATGCTAATAGCATATGTAAATTTACTCATTATTTAAAAAAATAAGCAAATTGTTTACAAACATTAATACTTTGTGCCACATTTTTTATAAAAATTTTCTCTAGCCTTTCATAATAAGGTCATGTCTACGCCAGGCCAATAAATACATTCATTTAAATCAATGCTAAGTATAAGCGTACGAGTATCTTGTACTATCAAGTACATTATGACTTAGAAAGTGGAACGTCATGTATCCACTGCTAGTACACATGGCACTGGATACAAATCGACTGTCCGTACTACCCTATGTGATCTAAATAGCAGTGTATGATTAACTTTGAGTATGAAAAGACAAATCATTTGTAACCCACGATCTGATTATTCACGATTTTGTAAAACATAGGTTTTTATTCTAATTACACTTAAATATTGCTTATTTTTGAATGATAATACTTATCTAGGAATAGTATATAAGCCACAGAACCGCTTCCCAAGCGAAGAAATGTAAGAAGTTAGGAATTAATATGTATTACTTCGCATGAATAATTATATGAACTGACCTTAACTTGTATGACATAGGTTTCTACAAATTATTCGGGGATTTTAAAACTCTATGCATTTATCGATTTGTGTATCAAAGTTTAATTCCTACTTTCAAGGAAATTTGTTTAAGTGGTAATAAAAGCTACATTTATTTCTTATTTCCTGTAAGATAACAGAAAGGTGATGATATTTGTCCTGAATAATTTTTGCGGATTTTAGCTATTTTTGCCTTATCATTTGAAACAATAAAACTGTGAAATGCGTACGTTCATTCAACTAAATTTGTGGAAATGATTATCTCGAAAGTATATTTAGATTTCCTAAAATTATATTTATATCGATAATTTTACTGCTATAAAATATAGCTGTTTGAATTAATAAAAAAATTATTAGAACCTAAATGTCTTAAAATAGATTTAAAAAATGTAACCTAACAAATAACATGTGCTTTTAGCAATCGGCCAAATATAAGACGTTGAAAACATTTTATTACTACAATTTAAAAATATATGTTGTACTTAAAAACATTAAATTGAAAATTTAAAAAAATTACTTTTTGTATTTAAGCAGTTTCAAAGAAAGTAGGCAATTATTAGTATTAGGAGTTTTTATTTGTAGTTTTTTTTTAAATAATCTAGAGGGTTCTTTATACTCATCATCACAAGATTTCGTCAAAATATTTTGTCTTACATTATAAATATTATGCTACAGGAATTGATGCATGAATTACTCAAAATATTCGATGATATTTATTTCATAATTCATCTGATTTCTTATAGATTCGTTGGTTTTCCTTTCCAGCCTTGATGTTCACTTCTTCTCAAATAATCCATTTCAACTGCCAACAATCTTCTTTTCAGGTCTGCATTAATTGTCCATACTTCAGAGCCATAACAAAGAACTGATTCAACCATCGTTTGCCCTATTCTTTTTTTGTTCCTTTCAGGAATGTTGCGATCCCACCATAAGGAGTTCAAACATCCTACAATGTTACGTCCCTGATTAATTCGGTGTTTAATTTCGGTTTCACCCAAGCCGTTCTTATCAATGAATGCACCTAAATATTTAAATTTTTCCACTTGTGTGATTTCCACGTCCTCGTCTATCAGAAATCAGATGAATGCTACAGATACGGTCATAGACAGAATATAAAGAAGAGGTTTAAAATGATTTGGACACCTGTTAAGAATGCCTGACGAACGTTGGCCCCAAAAACTTCACAGATGGAAGCCCCCTGGTGGAAGAAAAAGAGGTAGACCTCGACGCTCATGGAATGAAGGTATTAGAAGAGCAATGGAATCGAGAGGTTTGGAGGAGGAGCATGCCTTGGACCGAGAGGATTGGCGGAGGAGGACGGGAATACGGCGATAGCCGTCTCCAAGATGTATTCTATTTACAAATTGGATCCTGTAATATATATATTTATTTCATAATACAGATAATCGGTTTATTAATTTATTGTTTTAAGATTTCTAAGCGTATTTATCTATAATATATACAATATTGTGCACAATGATAAAAAAAAATGAGATTGAAGTATTCATAAAACTCAACATTATTCTGGGTTAAACCGGTCCATTATCACTCCACCGAGCTTTCGACATCCTCTCTGATGTCTTCTTCAGGACTTCCAAGCTAATAGTCTCCGAGCCCCCATATACTACTACACTGATCACGAACCAATGCACTACTGCTACTGAGAATAGCGTACGGTTCATTTATACTGTCAGTGGTGACTTGGTTTGAGTAGAGGATGGAGTGGAGGTTAAAGCGGGGGCTGAAGCAAACATTTCTGATGGCGGAATTTTGATCGGAGGATAGAGCGGACGATTTTTTTTACGAGAGATCCATCTTTTTTATTGAGACCATTTGGCCCCTTTTCAAGTTCTATTACTTCTCGGATAATCCTTGTTTTATAGAAGCGGATGGGGACTACGGTTCTGGAGTTTTGAAAATCAATTTTGTAACCTGTATGAAGATGGTGTTGACCTAAAGCTGAAATTGAATCGGAATTGCGAACAAAAATTAAATGTTCGTAAATTCTATTTTGGATTCTACGATTTGTTTGGTCTATATAAGATCGTGGGAATCTGCACAAGGAATTTCATAAACTCCATGTTGTTCATTTGGGATATTGTCTTTGCTTGATCGGACAAGATATGAAAGCTTTTGTTGGGCTTAAAAACATGTCTTTATTCCCCTTGATTTAAGAATTTTGTCGATTTAATCTTAATTTTAATTTATTAATCTTAATTTTTCAAACCGAACAAGATATACATAAAACAAAAAGAAAAATATTTAAATGAATTGGAACAAAATATTGAAAGCAAGTTATAAACATACAAAAACTTACGTTATACATACATAATTAAATTTACAAAAAATTGCATTAACGTTGGTGTAACTTACTTTCAATTGTAGTTAAACACTGGTAATTTTGTTTGTCTTCTACTGTTCGAAAACCAGATCTTGCTTGGTCTGGTCGAATTGTAAAAACTGATTTGCTGCAGTCGATTGTTGAGATATTATTGTAAAGGGTTGGATTTTCACAGCCGTATTCCGACAGTGTACACTCGAAACATTTTAATCCATTTACTAAAAATAAAAAAAAAACATAATTAACAGGACAGTTTAAATAATCATTTTTTATTTAAATAAAACTAAGATATAAATTTAAATAATACTGTTTGATATACATATAGTTATGTAAGTCCACTAAGTTGGTCATAGTTTTGAAGTATTTGTATTAAACTTGTAAATCATTTTTAGCAAGATTTGAATAACCAATTAAAAATATTAATAAAGCTGTATAACCCTTAAATTTTTTAAATTCCACTAATAGTCTAAGTATCTATCAATTTAATCAAGTATAAGTAAGAATAGATAGTATATGTCAATTTAATGAAATAAAAAATAAATAAGGCAGGTTTTATTTACTCTAAAATTTGGCTGTACGGTTTCAAAATGGTATTTTGTTAATTTCGAAAAAAATATTTTTGATGCCAGGTGAGATTTAAATAATTAGTCAATAAAATGTTTTTTTTTTAAATACGGGTCATATCTATGGGACTTTATGCCCGTAAGAATCGTAGATGTTTGCAGTTGTAATAAAATCTTGTAACATGATGTATAATAAATTTCTATTTCATTAACCGTTGTATTTTCAATAAAAAAATATTTTGCTATCACTTATAGCAAATAAAGGTTACGTAGCTTAAAGCAAGCATGCAGTTGTAGAAAATTTATTCTAGTAACATGATGCGCTTTCTCTTTTATTTACCGTGGTTTTTTCAATAAAACTAATTTTATTGTCATCACTTTGATTAAAAATCTTACAAATCGATTTTTTCTCCATTATTTATTTATAAAAAATATCGACGTTACATTAATATTTCGACCACTTAACGCTTGTATCCCAACAGTGTATTTATACAGATGATAAAAATCTTCCTAAACAATTTGACTACAATTGCACGCTTTTTTTGAATCGCGCTCTTTTACGAAAGCCAATCATCGTACTGCAGTACACTTCTACACTTCAACTCAATCGATCAACGATGCATATCTTCTCCCTCAAACTTACACTTTTTTTCAGGAATAATCCCAATCAGCATGTTTTTTTTATTAATAAATATGACTATGTCTAAAGTTTAGAAAAGTTAGAGTTTAAAAAAGTCTGCAGACAAAGACAAAGAGCTGCTTGGAGAACCTTCTGTGAGGAAATCGAAGATTTCCCGCAGGCTTCCAGGTTACAAAACATCGCTCTCAAAGGACCCACATCGGCATGTCGGCATACTAACGAAGGAAGATGGGAACAAAACTTCCAACCTTCGCGAAAGTGCTGAGGTCCTGATGAAAACACACTTTCCCGGTTCTAGTGTCTCAACAGCACCAAACCGGATGGAAGAAACAATCATACCCTCAACAAACGACTGGCATCTCGCCAGAACAATGATTAATGAGGAAAAGGTAAAATGGGCTATATCGTGCTTCACCCCTTTCAAATCACCAGGGCCTGACGGCATATATCCAGCCCTACTGCGGTGGGGACTGGATATCCTTCTGCCGCACCTCGTGGAAATATTCAGAGCCTCTTTGGTTCTGAGATATATTCCTAAGAAGTGGAGAGAGGTACGTGTGGTCTTCATACCAAAACCAGGTAGGATGGACTACACCCTACCAAAGGCTTTCCGACCAATTAGCCTAACATCCTTTCTGTTGAAAACGATGGAGAGGCTATGCGAGAGGTACATAAGGGATGAAGTTCTGGTTCATAACCCACTTCACCCAAATCAACATGCATATACTTCGGGAAGATCCACCGATTCTGCACTGCATCATGTAGTGGGAAGAATTGAAAGATCGTTGGATAATAAAGAATCCACCCTAGGTATATTCATAGACATTGAGGGAGCGTTTGATAAAACCACATTCCCAACTATCACCCAACAGCTCAACGTTAGGAATGTTCCCCTGGCCATAAGCAAATGGATATTTAGTATGCTTTCTAGTAGAGCAATAAGCATAAATGTAGAAGACGTTTCTGTTAGAGGCATGGTTACGAGGGGATGTCCACAGGGAGGGGTGCTATCACCACTACTATGGAACATAGTTCTAGACACCCTGGTTGACCAACTCAACAGCAACGGTTTCTACACAATAGCCTATGCAGACGATATTGCTGTCCTGCAAAGCGGTAAGTTTGAGAACACACTATGTGAGAGATCACAAGTTGCTCTTCGACTAATAGAAACATGGTGCAAGGAACACTCACTATCTATAAATCCTAAGAAAACAGAGATGGTCCTTTTTACCAGGAAAAGAAGAATCACGGGCTTAATACCCCCAAGGATTCTAAACTACAGTCTAAATTTTTCTGACGAGGTGAAGTACCTTGGTATTACCCTCGACAAGAAATTAACATGGAACTCACACCTAGATGGTAGAGCTAAAAGAGCATATATTGCCTATGAACAGTGTCGACGAACGGTTGGACGCACCTGGGGCCTCACGCCCAGGGTGATCGCCTGGGTCTACACCGCTGTCATTAGGCCAATGCTAACTTACGGAGCTATTGCTTGGGTACCAAAAGCGCTACAGGCAACAGCGATTAACAAACTAAACCATATTCAGCGGATGGCTTGCATAAATATAACAGGTGCCATGAAAACAACACCAACTGCTGCAATGGAGTTGATCATTGGCATCACGCCTCTAGACATATATGTCAAAGAGGTGGCTTTAGTGACAATGATGCGACTGCGCTCAGCTGGTGCAAACCTTGATGTAGGAATGGGACAATTGAGAACTCGTTTCTGGCGGGGAGAGCTGGATGCGTTACCAGTACTACAGGCAGGCTGCGACTCAATTGAACCAAAGTTCGTCTTTAACAAACCCTACAAAATTGAAACAAGACAGTGTACGGAGACAAACGTGGCAAATGCCTATTGCATATACACCGATGGCTCCAAAATGAAAGAAGGCTCAGGATGCGGGATATACTCCAAATCACTGAACCTAAGAATAAAGTGGGGTATGGGCAAAAATGCCAGTGTACTTCAGACAGAACTAACTGGTATTTCCATAGCCGCAAAAGAGATAACCCAAAAAGGTATAGCAGGGAAAACTATAATGATCTGCACAGATAGCAGACAAGCGCTACTAACCTTGAATAGACCACGTGTCACATCAGGTTTAGTAATGGAGTGTCACGAGTCATTAACTCAAGCTTCGGATGGTAATACCATCATCCTGAAGTGGGTTAAAGGACACAATAGGAATAAAGGCAACCGCATTGCTGACCAATTATCTAGGAAGGCGGCAGGCCTAAGACTCCTAGGACCTGGCGATCTTTTTGGTTGGTCAACTACAACAATCGCGGAAATTGTCAAATGTCACTCCCATACGCAAACCGTAAAAAGATGGGAAGAAGGGAAAGGATGTAGACTTGCCAAGTTAACACTAAGTAACCTTGAAGAGTCAACATCAAAGAAGTACTTGGGAATGACCAGGAAAAATCTACGTTTGGCAGTTGGTTTTTTAACTGGTCATTGTCAACTAAGCAAACACCTCCACACACTGGGGCTAGTAGACACACCTCTATGTAGGAAGTGTGAACGAGAAGACGAAACTGTAGAGCATGTCCTATGTGAATGCCCAGAGTTATCGTTAATACGAGAGTACGCGTTCGGCGAGTCCTGGCCTACACCTGCCCACATAAGTGAGATGTCTCCTGGTGACTTGTCCACCTTCCTAGAAATGGCAGGATGGACAATGAGCTAAGGGTGACAGCTCCCTGGGAGGATGCACAATGGGTCAATTGTGGCCTAAGTGCTGTGAAACTTAACTCGCCCTCCCTACTCTACAGATACAGATGACTATGTCTAAATCCAGAAGTATATTTTTTCCATCAAAAACCGTCCGGTCAGGATTTATACTGACAAAACATTGTGGGTCATTAATTTTTTTATTATAGATATTAACATTTTTATATTAAGATATCTAATTTTTATTACATTAGATCATACTCTAGTCGTCACAGATCAAAATGCCACTGAAACTCTAAAAATCATATGAATAAGCTGAATTTTGCTAAGCATATTAATTTTGGGAGCCCAAAAAATATACAAAAAAGTTTACCACTTTAACATTCGGGCTTTTCCCTAAATCCCCCTTCGCAGATGGGTAAAAACGCAAAAAAAATTGAATTAACAAGAATCTGACCACTGTAGAAAAAAATGTTTTAAATAAAAAATATAGCTGAGATAATTTTAAATAAAAATGTTTATAAGCATTTTTTGTATAAAATGAACCATTCTCTCAGAAACAACGGTTGAAGCGACCGTCGATTTTGCATGTAGTTATGTGGGCGAAACCAATGTTCAATAAAATTTGTATTAGCTCGACGGTAAAAATTATATATTTCTGGAATCAAGTGACTTATCAACAAAAATTAAAATGCGTTTTAAAGATAAAGAGTTCAGCTTTCGTATTCAACTTATGTATTTTGCCATAAATAAACTTAGATTTTATACAAGTGATAAATAAAAAACGTGGCGCGGTTTTTGCCATTTTTATGATTCCCAAGACATCAATACAATCTATTCCCTTTATAACTTGCCACTATAAAGTTTTGATCACTAGAGCCTAACCTTAATAAAATAGCATGAAATTTTAGTTTTAACTTTTGGCAACAAATGTGGGGCATTTGAAATACTCGTATGCTAAAAGACGCTGGATTTAAACTTGCACACAACAAACAATCTACAACATTTAAAACTTTTTTTAATTAAACTATTACGTGTACACTACTACGTGTACAAAAAAACAAAACTTTTCCAATAAACTGCACTCAAAACCGTATTGTTACATGCATTTTTAACATCTGTATACAATCTGATTTTATTTGCGGCATAATACAAAAACTGCATACGAAAGCTTAACTCTTTACCTTTAAAACGTATCTTGATTTTTGTCAATAGGTCACTAGAATTAAAAGTTATCGATTTTTTACCGTCGTGCTGATACAAATTTTATTGAACGTTACTTCAAGCGGTTTTTCTAAGAGAACGGTTCATTTTACATAAAAAATGCTAAATATTTTTGTTTAAAATTATCTCAGCTACATTTTTTATCTGAAACATTTTTTGCTACGGTAAACAGCTTATCAGTAAATCGATTTTTTACATTTTTACCCCCCTACGAGAAGGTTTTAAGGGGGAAGTTCGGGGGTAAAAGTCGTAAACTTTTTTGTATCATTTTGGGGTCTCAAAATAATTATAATCTGAAAAATTCAGCTTCTTTAATATAAATTTTTATATTTTTTTAAAAAAGTGATTTTTACGCAAACATCTGTATTTATTAAGCAATTTATTACAATTTTTTAATTAAGAGCTTTGTTTTACGTTGAAGAATGGGACAACAGAGAGATATGCAAACGGTTGAGCGAGGGAAGGCAGTGAATACTGTACAATCCCTGAATACACACACACACACACACACACACACACACACATATATATATATATATATATATATATATATATATATATATTTATATATATATATATATGTATATATATATATATATACATATAGATATATATATATATATATATATATGTATATATATATATATATACATATAGATATATATATATATATATATATATATATATATATATATATATATATATATATATATATATATATATATATATTAGCAAGAGTCCCCTTATTAATTTTACTGTTTATTTTACAATCTTTGTTGATGGTTGTTTTAACTAAAGATTTACAATATAACAAATCAAATTTGTACATTATATAACACAATAAACATATGAAATACAAATAATTCTATTATTATCATATGCTTTTATCTATTTCTTTATATATTATGAGATCTTCTATTACAGAAACGTTAGAATTTAATAATCGAACTTTTTGACTGAAAAAAAATGCACCAGTCACATTTTTTAGATAAAATCTTTCTTAACTGTCTACCTATCTTACCTAATCTTTAACATTTAGAGAATCAACTATTTTCTCATGTTGTTGGCAGTCTCTAATATCATGAATTTGCAATTTTTCGTTTAATAATGTAACATGAAATCTTACTTTTCACAAACATTTATTTACAAAAGCTTTACATTTTAATAACTAGCTCCAAATTTTATATGTGCGTTTTAAGATTTTTAATTTTCTTATATTTAAGAAAATTTGCAAAAGTAATGTATATTTTTTTACACCACCAGAGAGTAAGTAGTAACAAAGCACACCGACTTTTTATAAACGCTGATATTTTGATGTGAGAATTTTCGATTCAAAATTAGGATACTTTTCCGATATTAACTAAAAATAAGTAGAAAATATAAATATTTTAAATTAAAAAAATTATACCATTTTTTAACATAAAAAGGTAAGTTTTTATCAAATTTTGTGAAGTAAAATGTTTTCCCCCATACTGTTATTATTTTTTGGTCTCAAACATTATCGGCTCTTGCCTATTTTACACACCGATTAAAAAAATACTCATTGAAAATAATAATACATACCTGTATTCTAAGGTCATCACAATGATTTTTAAAATTATGCTGATTTATTATAGGTGTATTATATACAAGTTTATGTTTTGCGCCTTAACTATATCGTAATTAAATGAGGTAATATTCAACTTTTTAAAAACCACTTCTTAATAAGGTAGTATAAGTATAAAAAATACATCATTACCAGTAATTAATATTATTTATTGTTTAAGTCTGTTATTTGTAACGTCAATTTTATTTTATTTTCAATTGATAATAGATAGGCTCCTTTAATGGGCATTAATAACATTGTAGTTACTGTCTACTAGAATCTACAATATAGGATTTGACATTGACTTTAATTGCTACAAATGTTTTCTAAAAAGTTTCATTTTAAATAAATAAACTATTTTTTTTTATTCTTACTCTTGTATTTCTTTTATTTAATTGGGAATGACTAAAAGTTTAAGCATTTAAATAGGGAAACTATTTGTTTAGTTATATAGTTAATAATACTTTATTAATTTGGGATTTATCACCTTGAGATATATTTGATAAAAGCTGAGAATTACAAAGGGTCAGTTTAGGAACCAGTTTATTAAAATAAATTTCAATAAGCGATGCAGGGCGTCTAAACAAAGATAAAATTGTATTTTAATTGTTAAATATGTTCAAAATGTTCCGATAGTAACAGTATATTAAGTCACTATCAATTTTTCTCTTTTCTTGATTATTAATTTTTATTGCATAGTATATAAATTATTGAAATCACTGAATACATAGTTAGTGGAAAATAATCATATTAATTAAATTAATAAACAGTTTAAACGCTCATGCAAGTAAAGATTGTCCAAGAATATTCAAAAACTAAACAAAATAACCTATTTTTATAACTATTTTGCAGGAAAAATCGATATTCGACATCGTCTGCCACTCATACAGGCTCGAATTACTATTTTGCTATTGAAGTGTTGTATTTTGAATCGATTTGTTAATGTTTTTGTCATCCTGATGGTTAAAGAACAATTTATGTTTATGTCGTAAATATTGAACTAGTAATAGTTATTTGTTGTGTGCTTTAAAACTACTTAGGTATTTATTTTTATCTGTATAACGTATAACTTTAAACTGTATATGTGATGACTGTTGTTGAAAACAAAACTGTCGTCCACTGATTCTGCTGATGAATTAGTTGAAAATACATGGAGTCCTTCTCGAAAACCTAGTACAAAAAGTACTCTTACCGGCCAAGTGAAAGAAATAATTTTAAATGTATTTAAATATGAAACAATAGAAAATCCCAGGTTAGTGGTTGAAGAAATTTGAAGTTGAAGTTTGATTAAATCGATGATTTTGAGAAAAAGCAATTAGAAGACAGGTCCATAATTTTTTTATCAGAAACTTAATATAAACCGTAGCTATGGAGAACAGGAGGTAAACGATGACCCTGATTTGCCAAATTTCCCGAAAATCACATTTTATAGAACATTAAAAAACCTAATTTTCTCTTATGGAGAAGGGAAGCGCAAAATTTATTATCTGAATGAGAGATGGTTGAACGCTGGGCAAACAAAATCTAAAATATGAATATAAACTACTATCAAATCATCTAAACAAGCTTTTTTGGATAAACTAACAACAGGATTAAAAAATTTTATCCTAATATTTTAAATCTCAAAACTCTCAAAAAAAAATACTTTAAATTTTTGGGAAAAGGCAAAAGACTTATTATTTGTCACATAGGTAGCGAGAATGGGTTTTGACAATGGCACAATTCTCGTGAAATAGAGAAAATATTATCATTTGAATCTAAAAAAAGCAACCAGAACTGGCTCCGTTCCAAAACAACGATACTTATAGTATGATGCACCTTCTGTCAAACGTAAAAAACATAAAAGAATTTATTTTAAGTACAAAATTGATGAAATGGCCAAAACCCAAAATAAACTGGTAATAAGACTTTCTCCGTATCACTGTGAGTTAAACCCTAATACAACTCATCTGGGCATTAAAAATAATAGTGCAGGAAAAAATACCACCATCAAATTTTCAGATGTCATAAATCTATTTTATAATTCAATTTCATAAGTTACACCAGAAATATGGAAGAATTGCATTTTACTTTTTCCAGAAAAAGTGGAAAAGGAAATGTGGCAGATGGACAATAAAATTAAAACACATATTGAACCCTTGTTATAAACTTTGATGATATATGACATATTATCCAGTTCATTAAAATAATGTTTAAAAGTACCGACATCTCCATCTTTGCCATATATTTACGCCGAACTCAAATGAATTATAAATCACTTTGTATGTTTATTCCAAAAAACTAACCGCTTTGTAATACTTTTTGTTTACTTTTTGGAATCTTACAAAGAACTATTATATATGAAACTCTGGCCAAACGAAAAGATAAACCTAAATGTATTCCTATTAGAGGCCTAAACCAGTTAATGTTTACGTTTCCTGCGTCTATCTAGCTATATAACCCTTGCTGTTCAATTCTGGACATAAGCCTATTCTTCCTTATTTCACGTCTCCCTATTGTAGGCAGTTTCTATCCACTTCGGACCTGCGTGTTTCTTCAAGTCATCTGACCATCTCATTTGAGGCCTTCCTCTTTTTCGTTTGTAACTATATAGTCTTATGGTATGTCCAGCGAACTTCCACTTAAATTTTGCTATCTGCGTTAATACATCGGTCACTTTTGTTTTGTTGCGGATCCAAGTATTTCTTTTCTTGTCTGATAGCCTGATGTTCAGCATTTGTTGTTCCATGGCTCTTTGGGTCTGCTATTTTTTCCATGTTTTCCTTTGTAAATGTCCAAGTTTGAGAACCATAGGTGAGAACAGAAAGCATACATTGGTTGATGACTTGTTTTTAAATATTGGGGGTATTTTCTATTTTTTAGTATAAAGGAAAGTTTTCCGAAGGGTACCCAAGCCAACCGTATCCTTCTCTTTATTTCTCCGGTCTGATTTCCTTTGTTTAATTTAACTAGTTGTCCCAAATATACATATTCTTTTACTTGTTCTATAGTAGTTTGTGCAATTGTAATTATTAAGAATTCTTCTGGTTGGTTGGTCGTGATTTTCGTTTTATTATAGTATTTATTTTCGTTTTATTATTTGTAGACCTATTTTTCTTAATTGACTACTAAATTCATCAATCATATTTTGGACTTGTTCCCTTTAATCTGTTATTAATACAATGTCTTCTGCTTATCTCAAGTGATTCAAGTATTGGCCATTTATTTTAATACTCCATTTTTCCCAATGTAATTTCGTCATAAAGTCTTTCAAAGCTTGACTGAATAGTTTGGGTGATATAGTGTCATCCTGTCTCACTCCTCGTTGTATCTTAATAGGCTTCGTTTGTTCAACTATTTTAATGAATGTTGTTGCTTGTTAACGTTCTTTATTTTCAGTTAAAACTGATTATGGATTTCTTGGGTTGATTTTTGTTTTGCTTTATAGAGATTTGTATAATATTCGCGAAATATCTGTAAAATTTCTTGGTCTTCACTTCCTCTTTGTTCTTTATGCTAATAATTTATATGTTTCCCAGTTCTACTTTAAGCAATTTATGTTTTTATTTTTTTAAATTGTTTTCTCTATCTTTTCTTCCTGTATTTTCCGTTTACACTCCTTGATATTTTTTCTAATAGTTTTGTTTATTTGTTTGTATTCCATTTTGTTTCTATCCCCTTGTTCTATTAATTTTCTTTTTGTATTCATAAGAATCTTTGTTTCCTGGGATATGCCACTATCTTTTTTTGTTGTTGTCTGTGCTATTCTTTACCAACTTTTGAGTTTCAGTAAATGTTATGTATTTCATCGATATGTTTGTGTTCTATATCTTCCTTGGCCGGAAATATTTTCTTTATTTTCTCTTCGTACGTCTGTTTTTCTTGTTTTAGTTTTCCATTTTTAATTTCTGATTATTTTCCATTTTCTTTCATGTTTCAAATCTACTATCAATGATCAGCTTGGCTATGAGAGCTACCAGTTGAGAAGCGATTTAGGGCTGTTACGTCTTTAACCATGGATTTTTGCGTTGAAAGAATATAATCAATTTCGTTTTTAGCTTAACCATTGGGACTAATTTTTGTCCATTTTCTTTGTTCATGTTCTGCATAGCTTTTTGAGTTTGAGTATAGTTTTCATTATTTTATGATTTGTTTGTTTGCTTATATAATAGATTAAAATCTATTTTTATATAACAATATTTACGAACAATATTTATTGGTTTTTTTTGATAGAATTAAGTTTTTGGTTTCGCCAATAACGCGGTCTATTGTAAAAATTGTAGAGGAAAAGCGTGATAAGCATTCGTATATTGTATGCAAATCGTATCTTATTTAATAATTTATTTATTAATTTGTTTCGATTTCGGAAGTCTTTTAAATTTAATATATTTACCTTCAGATAGTCTTGTGAGTGTATTAAAAGTATTTATATCGTTTTTTATTATTTTGTGGTGTGCCTTATTGTTCAGATATTCCTAACACAAACGCGTACGTTTTACTTGGTTCTATTATAAAAATTAAAGATTCTCTGTGTTAATTTATGTCTAATTATTTTCTACCGGCTAAATTCGGCGGCACGACAATTCAATATTTATTCCTTAAAGTTATTAATATTGTAAATATTTTATGACTTATAAAATGTACTTGGTAATACCACTACATAACTATATCAAACACTATTTTAATACAAATTAAAAATCGTTTAGACCCACACACTTTCTGATGGCCTATGCTACTTTCTCTAACCTAGTAGGTCAAACTTTATTGGAATTAAATATTTATTTACATATTAATAAGTATATCAATTAGTTTTACAATGATTGTTTAAAAAAATTGTAATGGGCTAAGAGCTACATCTGGAACAAAAATAAAACCACTATGTAAGTGGACAAACATTTGACGAATCAGTGAAATGCTTTTCTTGTAATATTTTTGGAAAACTGAGAATAAACTGGGAATAAGATCCAAATCGATCAAATCATATAACTTTAGGCAATGCTTTTGTAAAAATCTGTTAGTTAATAGTTATTTGAAGTTTAATATCGATTAGATGGCCAAAAAAATTACCCTAATACCTGTTCATTAATAGTATAGTATACAAATATTTATATTATCAGAAATCGAATTTAGCCCGGTCCAGTAGAAAACTATAATACAACTTTTGGGAAGATTTAAAATGAAACAAATATTGCATACATTCTATGCAATATTGCATCGTATGCTAACAGTCTCGATTGAGGTGTTTAATAACATTACATTACCTGTGAATAATGTATTTATGATTAATAATTTTAATTACGAAATAAATGTTGAACAATAATTTTTACACAAATCGAGTATCTTTAAACCATGTTAAATTCATGTAAATTCATTTCATATTTCAAATCATTTATAAAATTATATTCAACAACAAAAATATACTTTAAAAATAATTCTGATTCTACGAAGTGACTCATTTTATCAAAAACGTTGACCTGAGACCAACAACTGTTAAGTAAAAAATATCGTAAATGCTGTTGAGATTGAATATCTATTTAGCCTTGCCCCTTTCCTGTCAATAAAAACGAAAAATGTTACCATGACAATAATAAATATAATTTTTAATAAGTGTTACACTCGGAGAAATATATTTTGAAATATATTAGAAATATGATAAACGTATATGTAACAACAATTTATTATCCTATTATGGCCAATATTATCACTGCCGATAAATGGATGTTTTTTTATTCTTAAAATTGTTTTCGGTCATTTTTCAGTTGTTTGAAATTATCTATATTTGCATAAACTTATGTGATTTAAGAAATTGTCAAAATGTATATTTTTGCCACCGATTTCCTCTTTTCTGGTTTTTTTTTATAAATTAAATTTATTTACGTTAATTTTTTTGTCTCTAAATTTTTAATAAATTTATTTGTATGTTGTTTTAACTTTCATTTTATTTTAATTAAAATTTTAGATTCCTTTTTTTTACGATATTTTGTGATTTACGTGTCCTTTTAGTTTCTGTTTTTATATACTTGCTGCATTTGTTGTTTTTTCTGTTATTTAGCATTAAAAAAAATTAAATTAAAGAAACTTCATACTTCTTTTTCTTCTTATTCCTACTTGTATGTAGGCTTTAAAGCCTGTTTCTTCTTTCATATTAGCTTCCTAAATTGTTTAAATTACCGCACCATCTTTTTCATGGTCTGCCAATACTTCTTCGTCCATTTGGTGACTTATCTCGTGCTATACGTACTATCCTATCCTCTGCCATTCTACTAATGTGTTCGTTCCACTCCTGTTTCCGTTTTGTCACCCATCTATTTATGTCTATTGGATGCTCCTCTTATGCTTTCGCTTCTCTATATATCCAACAGACTTTTCACTGCCAGTCGTCGACGTATTTTCATCTCTATTGTTTCTAGTAGTAGTCTTAGATGTGTAAGGTCTTTTCTTCGCCTTGTATGTTAATATAGTTCTAATTGCTGCATACAGAATAATTTTATGTGGCAATCTGAAAAGGCTCACAAAAACAAAGAATCCCATGAAATCTACCATCTATAATCTACAGCAGCACCAAGCAAAAAATTTGTCAGACTACTTAAATGTAAAACAAGAATAGGAACTATACAACATCGTTTTATATACACCATAATAAAGGAAGGACGGTCTACTAAGCGATAAAGATTTTAATTCACAATAGCGAATAATTTCCGTAATGGCACTCTATTTGAGTTTTGCTGACAGGATAACTGTAGATGTACATGATGCAAAAGAAGAAAACAATATAGGTATATGGTGTAGGGGATACCTATTACCTGCTGTGGTAATCAATTTTTATTCAAAATTCACAATTCATAAAAATGAATCAAGATCCTAAAGTATTATTTCAATTGACACAAACATTAATTAAATATATGGACACAAATAACGAGAAAACGATACGTGGTATGAAAATATCTAATTAATTTTAAGACCTAGGTACTTTAATAAAAGAGTTCCAAACGAGAAAAATGTTAATATCAAATAATTCATTAAGATAATTAAAATATTTAAATATTATAAAGTAATGTATTTAAAATTCATAAATGACAATCAGATGTTAATGTAGAAGTTTAATAAACGAAAAAAATTGGTATGGGCATCTGAACACATATTCTATCTTGACCTAACTTAATAACTATAATTATATTTGTACTTTGATCAAACAAATAGATCATAAACTTGGCCTTGCAGTATAAAAACTAAATCAACATGTAGTAATCTATGTTTTTTATATTACTTACCTATATCAAAGAACATGAAAACTAAACACAATCCCATTGAGCACCTTTTCATAGAGACCTCCATTATTACAATGAACACAGTTGAGAAATAAGTACTGGTTTCTATTTATTTTTAAAATTGCAGAGTACTGAGGAAGGAAACCTCCGATAATAAAGCATCACCGAGATTAGCTTGCGGTTAATGACTGTCTTGTACGACTAGGGTAATCGTCTCATTTCCAACCACACAAATGATCTCTAACTCGCTTAAAATTAAGTCTGTAAGCAGCCGACGGTTTCCCACGCAAAAGACGCACGTTGTATTGCAAAACGTTTCCGAAAATCTGAGTTATTTTGCCGGTCACTTGATTCAAAACCGTACGCGACTGAATTGGAGTGTTAGGTGAGGTCGCACGCTTTTATGTCATTAATGAATCGAAGAAGACGTAGAAGGGAAACCCGCTGCGAGGCGGGTTTGACACGATGAAGATAGCTTTGAAATTACGTCCTGTAACATTACAAAATATGTTTGACATGGCTTTCTGCTCGTGATCGGACACTTATTTAATGTTAAGCGTAAGTATCGGAAATGTATTATAAAGTATCACTCTATATTAGTTTTAAATACAAAATTGTTTTATAATTAGTGAAAAACCTAATTAGGCTTATTAAAAGAAATAGTTCTATAACTGTTATTTCTTTTTTAATCTTAAAATAATATTTATGTATTACATATTATATACTATCAACTATACTTTATTATATATATATATATATATATATATATATATATATATATATATATATATATATATATATATATATATATATGCACCTATAGTGCGTTAGCTAATTATCTTAAGGCCAGACGTCTGTCCTTTGCGGCATGTTATATTTATGCCTGTCCAGTTTCTTATGTTCCGTAACCACGACATTTGTTTGCGACCTACTCCTCTCTTGCCTTCACTCTTTCCCTGAATGATCAGTTAAAGAATTGCTTATTTTTTTATCAAATTGAGTAGTTCTCTCCCAGTATTTACCTTTCTTAAGACTTCCTCGTTTTTCATCCTAACTGTCCATGGTATGCGGAACATTCTTTACAACGGCCATATTTCGAAGGCCTCCAACTTATTAATGGAAGGTACTCTAAACGT
The DNA here is from genome assembly GCA_918026665.1 of Diabrotica balteata. Lineage (NCBI taxonomy): Eukaryota > Metazoa > Arthropoda > Insecta > Coleoptera > Chrysomelidae > Diabrotica > Diabrotica balteata. The sequence continues at coordinate 85,852,444 of OU898277.1, read as the reverse complement.
CATTGTTTTCATGTTCATATAACAATATGGACCATACATAGCATTTAACCATCCTGTAGCGGAGATTGAAGGAAATGTTGCGGTTTAAATTCGGTAAAAGCTTATAACTATATATATATATATATATATATATATATATATATATATATATATATATATATATTATATATATATATATATATATATCTAAACTAGAGCTAAGATTAATATTATTACTAAAATTAATATCAAACTCACCAGTCTTCGGGTTGAACCGCGTCGATATCCATTTTGCCAAGCTTTCGGCATCCTCTCTGATGCCTTCCTCAGGGCTTCCGAGGTCTCAGTCTCCCGAGCCCCCAGACACTACTACACTGTTCACTATTCACGGCACTGTAACTACTACTTAATCTTAGCTCTAGTTTTTATTGTACTAACCGCGGAAATCTTTCCGAATATATATATATATATATATATATATATATATATATATATATATATATATATATATAAATATATGTATATATATATATATATATATATAATATATATATATATATATATATATATATATATAAGGATCACTCAGACGAGTGGTGGGTTCTTATATCGGTCTCTAGGTGGAGAAATAAAAGACAAAGTTGATAGGCTACTTTATCTATTTTGAAGACGTTTCGCTTTCGAGTTTTGAAAGCATCATCAGTTCATCTAAAAAAGTACAATATGAGAACCACACAATCATGGAAACGATGTTAATTGTTACCTTAAAAAGACATGTAGCAGTCAATGTTATTAACAATAATGTGAATGAAACTATGTAAATGGACATAATACGCTGACTTTGTATAAACAGTTAAGTAACTAACAACATATATGAACTTATAAAATTAGCACAGCAAATGACCATGTGGTCTAAAGTAAATTAAATGTTATTTAATGTTAATTAGTGAGCAAGAACCAAGAAAATCATAGATAACTTCCAACTATTTTATGATTATTAAGCTTTGATTTTAACTTTAGGTAGCATTATAAGTGATATTAATAAAAATTATAAAAGTAGTGTAAATGAAGTTACCGATCAAAGCCCTACAAGTGTCGCCGGAAAAATGGCGTTAGATGAACCGGAACGAACTAAACCGCGAAAAGACAGCCAACCTTGAGGTCAAAATACTTTTGACAGATCAGCAAGGTGGAGGTACCAACCCAAATAATTGGGCGGTCAATTTAAAAGTTTAAATGAGTTTGAATGACTACCCGGTTGTAAAAGACAAAACAGTGAAAGAAACTGGTATTGTAATAGCAACTCCTCTCACTAATCAGCCCAGATTTACAAACAGGAGATTTTCATTCAACCTCATATGTATGTAATAACGTTAATCATTATGGCTAGTTAATCAGCCACAGGTGGTTAACGACCCATTAATTTCCAACAGCCCAAGGTTCATGTACTTGGAACTGTGATTTGCAAAGGATTCTATGAATCAATTACAATATTTGTATTATTTTATTTAAGTATAAAATTGTTCACACTAATCAAAGTAATCAGTGTATGAAAATGCAATGTAAGTTGCATATGTAATAGTAAGTTAAGTAAAGAATATTAAATTATTTTATTTAGTTATTTTATGTATTTTATTTCTATTTTATGTATATAAATTATTTCATGAAAAATGGAAAAAGGTTCTAGTAGTACACCTAATATGACATTTAATATAGTGAAAAGATCAAGAAGCCTAATTCTGCAAAATTAAAGCATGACATATTTGGCTCAAGTTACTTATGTCAGTTCTCTTATTCAAAGCATTAGGGTGTTTTAGTATTGAACACATT
>OU898277.1:85838135-85845635 GCA_918026665.1 Diabrotica balteata | reverse complement strand
GACTTTTGGTGTAAAATAATTAGGGAAGCAGGAATTGAACAATTTAGAATTTCCCATTGAATTTTATATGGCCCGTTTGACGATTCACCACCCTGTATATATATATATATATATATATATATAATATATATATATATTATATATATATATATATATGTATATATATATATATATTTATATATATATATATATATATATATATAATATATATATATATATATATATATATTTCATATTTCATAATTTTGTATCGGATTTTGCAGCTACCACTTATGATTGCATGATATTTCGTATATCTACTTCAAGAAACTAATGTAGTGGAATTAAAAAGTTGTGAAATGTTTCGATTATCTTGAACGGTAAATACAGAATATTTGATTACAGTATTACACAGTATTATTTATATATTTTATTTATATGATTTTATTTTTCGACTACGAAAATTGCCTTTTGTGCATCTTATTGAAAGATGCTGTTAAATTAAAACGAGATCAAATATAGCATGAAAACTCAGTAAAGACTAGGTATATTTATTTATAATCACATTTTAATGATAATTTGCCCGTCGTCTCAAAAAAACTTCCTGTGTCATAACCGTTGTCGTTTTCCGTTTGAAAGATAAACGTTAACCACACATTAAAATTTATCACCTACGTAACTAACTTATTGGCATTAGATCTTGGATAAAAATCGAAATAAACATTTTATTCATTATTCATATTTATTTATCTCATAAACTAAACCTTTATCAATAAGAATTGCAATTAAAAGATTTAATACTATGCTATCGGTCATGATCATCATTATCAGTAGCTGCTTTTTGTTCATTCATGAACATAGACTCCCATAAACAGTTCCATTTTTTTCGTTATTGAACACCTTGAATATAGTTATACTGTATGAGCTTTATGTCGCCCGATCTTCTTGTTACATGACGTCCTCGATTAAGAAACGTATTGTACATTTTCTCCTAACTATTTAATTTGAAAGCCTCTGAGGGATATATCCAACATTGATTGCTGCATTGTGCCACTTGTATGTTATTGCTCTAAAACTATTTTTAAGTTTCACAAGTTTTTCGTCCTCCATCAATGTTATAGTGTTGCCCTAAACTATATTCTTTGCCGGTGGCGTTTGTGTTGGTAGCCTGGTCTAATCCGCTGATTTCTAGACACCTTCTGTACTTCTGCCTTCGAGGTAATTACCATTGGTTTCAAAAGACTGTCGTAAATTATGGGCCTTGCATTTTTGTTTGTTTCTAATTTTAAGAAGATTCCTGGCCGTTTTCGGTTGGTAACTTCTACTGTAGTTGGTTGAAGGTTATTAGGATGGGTTACAAAAGAATAATAAATTGGGACGTGGTATTCTGTCGATTAAAAGAAGTAAGAGTGAATCATAGTTTGCGTAAGCAGGGTTCTGCATCCTGAATATACTTGACGGTACCGGAATCCTGAAGTGTATCTAGTCGCTATAAAAAAGGTGTCTTCTTCTTCTTATCCTTTTTCTTTTTCTGTAGATATGACTCTGTCTGTTTTTCAATGTGCCCGAATAAGTTGTCGTTCCATCGTTTTCGTTGTCTTCCTACTGATCGTCTTTCTATGGGGGAACCGTCTCTTGCCATCTTTACTATTCTATTTGTTGTCCTCCACCTTGCGTCTACGTCGTATACCTGTACTTCTAGCTCTTTCCATATTGTCTTTTCATAAATTTTTCTAAGTGTTTTTTATCTGCTGTTTCTAACTTGCTTTTTGTTCTCTCTGTGTCAGGTTGTGTTTCTAGTGCGTAAACCATTATTGGTCTGATGACTGTTTTGTAAATTTTCTCCTTTAATTTTTTTCCTGATATTTTTATCTCTCAATATTGTTTTATTCAGGCAACCTGCGGCTCTGTTTGCTTTATTCACTTTGATATTTCACCTCAGTCTTGAGCTTTCCATAGCTAGATAATGTGACGCTTAAATATTTAAACTCCATCACTTGTTCTTTTATCTGATCTTTCAGCTCCAATTTACATCTTGGTAACTTTGCTGCTATAATCAAGCATTTTGTCTTTTTGGGGAAATTACATGTTACATTTTCTAGTGGTTATATTAAATTGGTGCAGCATACGTTGTAAATCATTTTCACTTTGAGATAGTAATATGGCGTTGTCTGCATAGCAAATCATTTTAAATTGTATTTCTCCTATTTGGTATTCTTTTTCAGTTTTTACTTTTTTTATTATGTCATTTATAATCAGGATGAACAGTAAAGGACTAATAGCCCTGTCTTATCCCATTGGCAGCTTGAATAGGGTCGGTTAGTTTTTCTACGGAGTAAATTTAATTTGGCTATGAAGTGAATTAATATACGATAAAAATTGGTCAAGTTGCCTGTTAGTTCCTGTAAAACGTACCAGTACATCGTTTGTGTATCTCCACTAATATAAAAACTGTTTGAATACGGGATGTTTTGAAATCTTTGTCTCTAGATGATCCATAAAAATATCTGATAGCAATGTGCTTAGAGGATTACCCATTATAAGTCCTGCACTGTTATATATTTGATTATTAAATTTAAAGTAGTCCTGGTTTATGGAAATTTCAAGAAGATGTAGAATTTCAGATGTAATGAATAATAAATCCAATCAATGTTCTCTTTTTAATTGTGTAACTAAAGTATTCGTTCTATGTTTAATTCGTTTATAGTGGTTATGTGCCTGTTGCGTTCTGTATTGTAAAAAAGCTTTCTTCTATTCTTTACATTTTGTCTCTACTTTCTTTCTAAACCATGGTGTTTTGTTCTTTGACACGTTAGTGTTCGTTACTTTCCTCTCTTCAAGTGATTCTGCTGCTTCGTTGGTTATGTTATTTTTTAAGTTTTTCCGAGTTTTCCTTGATGTTATCGTTTTCTAATATTTTATTGCCAGCGATTGTCTCCGATACTCTTGTTTTGTATAAGTATTTCATAGATTTCATATATAGTCCTTCCACTGTGATTTTTTTTGTGTTGGCGCTGCCCTCTTGGGTGTGAAGTATTTTAGGATGGATCTTAGTTTATATAATACTAGGCTATAGTCGCTACCTACATCTGCTGATGTACAGGGAAAGATAAGAGGAGAAAAGGGTATAGGAAGAAGGAGAGTGTCATGGTTGAAGAATTTAAGGGACTGGTTTAAATGCAGTTCTATAGAACTCTTTAGAGCAGTAGTAGATAAAGTAAAGATAGTGATGATGATATCCAACTTCGATTGGAGACGGCACTTAAAGAAAAAGAACATCTGCTGAGTTAAGACATCTGACGTAGATTATAACATAGTCTATCACAGATCTTTGTCAACGGGTGTTATTAAATGTATATTTGTGTTGGCCTAAGTTCGTTATTCGTAAAGAAATTTATTATCAGTTCTCCAGTTTGGTTTTTAACATTCTCGTTATGCTTTTGCTTAATTCAGGGTTTTGCAACTCAGCTTCATTAGGAGACAACTAAAATATGATTAAAGTTATATCAAAATCAGGTGAGAATAAAAAATAAATTACTTACAGATTAAGAGTTAAAAATTAGGAGTTAAAAATATTTAAAAAAATGTATATATATAATATGTTCAAAACAGTACTGACAGTATTGGTTAAAAGCACCTAGGTATCTTGTCCAAAACTTTACTGCTTACATAAAATCCATAAAGAAGGTATGCCACTTAGACCTATTGTAAGCTCTATAAATTCAGTAACTTATGGCTTATCCAAATTTCTTGCTAACATTCTTAAAGATGCTTTTGACGAAGTGAACAACTATAATGCAAAGGATACATTTTCATTTGTTAATGATGCCAGAGAGTTGATTTTACCGAAAGATTATGTTTTAATTTCGTTAGATGTCATATCGTTATTTACTAACATACCAATATATCTGGTCAGTAACATAATACAGTCAAAATGGAATCTCATCCAAAATTATACAACAATTTCCAAGGATAGTTTTTTAACACTTCTGAACTATGTTTTTGAAAACACCTATTTTAGTTTTAATGATAAATTCTATCGGACGCAGTCCCATAATAGCAACCATCATTTTGGACCATTTGCTAAATGTCATTATTCCACAATTACCTTTCCCTTTACCCTTCATTAAAAAAATTGTAGACGATCTTATATGTGGTGTTCCTACTTCACAAATTCAAAATACCTTAAACATTTTCAATAACTTTAACAAATATGTCCAATTTATTTTAGAGATTGAAAATGATTGTTCGATATCATTTCTGGACACCAAAATAATAAGAACAGAACAAAACAAAATATTGATAGATTGGTATCAAAAGCCAATACACTCTGCAAGATATTTAAACTTTTTTTCAAATCATCCTACTCATCAAAAGTTTTTTAATACAGTCATTGCAATGAAGAATAGGGTAAGGCATATTAGTGATGATAAATTCATTAACAGAAACTTACATTTGCTGTTAAACATCTTTCAAAATATTGGATAACCAAAACATATCCTTAAAAATTTGATATTTAACTCTATTTGACTGACATTTTTGACGGTCCCACTGATATCGGAGTAATACAAACAATACAATATAAAAAACTACCATTAATAAAACAGTTAACACCTTCTGTGACTAGTTTATTTAAACAATTTACTAACACTTAAGTTGTCCAATATAATTTATTAGAAAACTGACAACTGTTTTCTAAAGTAAAAGACAAGATACCAACTGGAAATAAAACTAATGTTATCTACAAACTTGGATTGTTTGGATTGCCAGAGCTGTTATGTTGGCCAAACTGCTCAATGGCTAAACAAAGAGTCACACAACACAAAAGTGACTGCACAAAACAGAAGAACACATGTGCGGCAGGTGACCATCACTTAAAAACTGGCCATCAATTTGACTATTCAAATGTCAGGGTTCTACAACAAGAAAATAATTAAAAAAAAAGACTGTTTTTGGAAATGTGTCATATAAATAGAGAAAACTATGCAGTAAATTACAAGGCAGACACGGGACAGTTGAGCAATATCTACTGTAATATTCTTAGTATGTCCAAATAATTTTTCTGTTTACAATTATATTTTAAATCACTCTGTATATTTTTAATGTGTAATTTTATTGTGTTTTAATTGTTTCTTGGTTGTTTTTGTTTTGCTCTGTTTTTATATTTAATTACTAGTGATCTAGGTGCTTTTCACCAATACTGTCAGTACTGTTTTGAACATATTATGTACAATTTTTTTTAAATATGTTTAACTCTTAATCTGTAAGTATTTTATTTTTTATTCTCACCTGATTTTTATATAACTTTAACCATACCTTAGGTGTCTCCTGATGAAGCTGACAAAAAATCAGCGAAGATTATTTGTCAGCGTCAAAGAAAAAAGTGTTTTTTTTTAATAACAGACCGCTAGAGTCTTTATATTAATATAGATAATATATAATGAGAGAAACTTAACGAATTCCTACAACACATTAATAATATCCATCCAAAAATACAGTTTACCATGGAACGGAGAATAACCAACAACTTCCATTCCTAGATGTGTTAGTTATTAAGAAAGAAGACGGAAGCATAGGACACACAGTATACCAAAAACCAACTCATCCTGACAGATACTTACACGCAGGCTCACACCATCATCCCGCACAATTAAATTCGGTAATAAAAACTTTAATAACAAGATCTGAAAAACTGGCAGATAAGGAACATAAGAACGAAAAAATGCAAACAGTCAAAACAGCTCTAAGAAAAAATAGCTTCTCCATGTCTACGATTAAAAAGGCACAGAAATCTCGAAACAAAATTTAAGATCTAGAAGAAGAAGAAGAAAAACCAGTCGGAAAAACTGTCCTGCCGTATAAAAAGGGTACGACAGACAAAATCAGTGTAGTGCTACGAAAAAACAAAACAGAAACTATTTTTAACACCGACAAAAAAATCGCAACCATATTACCATCGGCAAAAACAAAAGTTGCATTGGAAAATCAAGGTGTATACAGAATCCCGTGTGAGGACTGCGATAAATCGTACATCGGACAGACAAATCGCAGGATACAAGTTAGACGCGAAGAACATCGAAACGCCATCGAAAGAAAAGAGAAAACTTCATCTCTAGCACAACATGCCATACACAAAGGACACAAGATAGACTTAAGTGGAACAACAATGCTAGCCAACATCGAAAATAAGGTCAAACGTGTAATCAGGGAAGCCATAGAGATCGAAAAACATCCGAAACATTTAAATACCAGAGATGATGCCCAAAGACTCCCAAATACGTGGAAACCAATTATGCAGAAAAACGTGGAAATTAAAATAGCGAAGAAGCCCCCGCCCACTCTGCGCACAAGACCAATCACAAGAAGTGCTACAAGGTATTTAAACTCAACGTGCAGCAACCGAGAAATCTTTTAGTGAACAATCAAATCATAAACACACATCAATAAAAGGCCGAAGCCTTTAAAATCCACTTACAAAACACTCTAATCTCACCTAATAATCCTAGATTTGACCCCGCTTTCCTGACTGCGACTGAAAGAGACGTAAACAGACAACTCGGTGCCCCTTTCGATCCTCAGGTGCCGCATGATCATCCCATCATGGCACCGGTGGATCAACAAACTTTCAAAAATTTTTGTCAAATTGGCAAATCGAATGCACCGGGTCCTGACAACATTGCCAGGAACTGCGTGAAACAATTTCCTCCGAGTGTCTACCTTTATTTAACAAATATTGTCAATGCCACTCTCAAACTCTGCTATTTTCCGTCACAATGGAAAGTAGCAAATACAATTATGGTCTTAAAAAAGGGCAAACCCCGCACAGATCCTAACTCTTACCGGCCGATTTCACTTACAAATGTTTTAGCAAAAGTCTTTGAGAGAATCCTAAAAGAAAGACTCATTGACTTTACTAACGAACACAATATCATTCCCTCATTTCAATTCGGCTTTAGAGAAGGGTGCTCTACAAATACGGCATTGACAGAAATTGTCACACACATTTCTCAAAGTCTGAACGACGGTAAATTATCACTAGGTATTTTTCTCGATGTTCAAAAAGCCTTTGATCAAGTCTGGCATGTGGGACTGATCAAGAAACTACTGAACATTGGACTACCACTTCCATTCGTCAGACTAATCCAATCATACGTCTCTGAACGTCTGGTCAGGGTAAAAGAGCGTGGTTTTTTCTCAGATTCTTTTACTCCAACAGCTGGAGTACCACAAGGCTCCGTACTGGCTCCCATACTTTACACAATTTACAACAGTGACTTCCCAAATACCATACGAAACAATACCACCACTCTACTCTACGCGGATGACACTGCTCTAGTAACTACAGCGACGAACGTTGATTCTGTTCTCAGGTACGCTCAAAATCACCTTAGACTAGTTGAAAACTGGTGCAGGAGATGGAGAGTGTCCCTGAATCCGAACAAAACTCAAATGATTCTCTTTAGACACCCTAGACACAGTATACGTGCGGCCTCCTTTAACGAAAGAAACTATCTCACGCTC
>OU898277.1:85530635-85833135 GCA_918026665.1 Diabrotica balteata | reverse complement strand
CTCAATTATTTTTGTATACGAAAACTTGTATTATAAGCCATGTTTACCAAATTACTCGATCATATTACTGCGTCATTCGAAAGATTTAGACAAACTGACTTTAATACTGACTTACTGACAGTGTAACTAACAACTAGTCATCGATAGACCTTAACACTAACACAATGCAATCGACACGTTCGTGAATACGACCAAATGCTCATGAATAATTATGATAAGTATAAAACAACGAAAAGAAAAGTTTGATATATTCATATTATTTGCCACTTACATAAAACAACTTACAGAAAATGCCACTTAAATATAATATTTATTTGAATCAAAGATGTTAAGTGGGACATAGCATAAAATTACCGAAATAATTTGCATATTATTTGATATAACTATGATAAGTACCAATTATCACATATAGACCAAAATGTTTTACCAAACGAATGTGCATATTATTTGATCTAGACATGATAAGTACCAATTATCAGATATGAACCAAAACGTTATTGGTTAGTTTTGTTTTCGGGTACATGATATAATATTTAAACAGGATTATACCAAACAAAATTTGAATAATAGGGACTTATCAATATTATACCAAGCCGTGGCTCATTTTCTAGACGTGATAAACATACCATAGTCAGATCAAACGAAAATAGATCAAAAACAAGACGCAGTGCAGGACTTAACAAAATTTTCGCTATTTTGGAGTTATCATGTTTCTCCCAAACACCACAGATATATATATATATAAATATATATATATATATATATATATATATATATATATATATAAATATATATATATATATATAGGTATATATATATATATATATATATATATATATATATATATACTTATATACTTTCATATATATATATATATATATATATATATATATATATATATATATATGTATATATATATATATACATATATATTTATGTAAAATTATATATATGTTAGGCTTACCCTTGTGAGGATTGTGTTTTAAAATTAGCAAAATTAATTAACATAATGATATTATTAAATTTGATTTTAACCCCCTCTGTGGCTCAGTGGTAAGAGCGCCTACCTTTAAACCTAAAGGTCGTGAGTTCAAATTCCATCTGGGTAGGGAAATTTTTGTTTATTGAAAATTAATGAATAAAAATAATTTCTATCCACGTGCGATCGGTACTCACCGGAGGGACCGCAGACGTTCGGATACAATTAGCGTCTCTTAGCAAAGACAATGACGTCGACTTTGCTATCAAGACAATTGCTCTACACATACACACACACTACACTAGGTACCTGACTGTACCATGCCAATGATCATAGTTGTCGAGGCATTAACTCAATAAAAAAAAATTTGATTTTCTTTTTCGTTCTGTCAAAACTTATTACTAAGGTTTACATCTCTTCTATTTTTTATATTTAAACTTTTATATAAGTAAAGCTTAGTAATAAGTTTTGACAGAGCGAAAAAGAAAATCAAATTTAATAATGACATTATGTTAATTAATTTTGCTAATTTTAAAACACAATATTTTTTAAATATAAATAACGTTTTTGCCAAATTGAACAGAACATTGTATCCAACAATCAGAACATTTATTATAATTCACTACTTTTTGTACTACCATTAACTCCTAAATTAATACAAACACTAAATGTTATTGACAATATAAAAATAGCAACAAAGAACATCAAAACCATTTCATCTTTATATTCCAAAACTAAATATCCTATAGACAAATTAGATCAAACAAATATAGTATACAGCATTAGTTGTACCCAGTGTGAAGCTGAGTATGTTCGTGACACTGGTAGAAGACTCTCAAATCGCATTATTTCTCACAAAAGTGATTGCAGAAATAAGAAACCATCTTGTGCTTTGGTAGAGCATGTAATAGACAAAGACCATATTATGGATTTTGATAATATTAAAATTTTATGTAGTGAAAGTAATAAATTTAAAAGAACTTTTTTGGAAATGATTTCTATTAGCAAAAGTGATAATAATTTAAACAAAAGGTCAGAAATTCAAAATCTAAACAAAATTTATAATTATATTATTTCTATGTAGTTTATATATATGAAATTAGTAAAATATCACATTTTGATTTAATTTTCCATGTATTTGTTTCATTTTTTCAGGCATCTATCAATGGTGAATAAATCTTCTTCTTTTTTGTTACTAAACAAAAAAGAATTTTTTATGTCAAAAATAAAAATTTTTAAGTTTGCATTTATGGCATTGTGGCTTATTTGTTACTGTTAAGTTTTGTTTACAAATTCAATTGTTTTTGTTAAGAAACTTTTTCAAAATTTATTAAAAATTCCAGAGAAACATTTATTAGAATAGGACATTTTTATATTAATATTTTTTGTAATATTATGTTAGCAGCAGTTTTATATACAAAACTAATTTTATTTGGTGAGTTAACAAAAAAAAAATTATTTCTAGTTTAACTTTGTAAGATATTTTGTATTTTTTAGCAGCTCTTGATGATAATTGTAAACACAATTGAAAGCTCGTATGTATATATATGTATATATATATATATATATATACATATACATATATTATATATATATATATATATATATATATATTATATATATATATATATATATATATATATATGAAAATTTAGTTGGATACATTTCAAAATCTATGGGTATTTATATCCTGTTATAATTGCTCCTTGCGTTTATTTCTAAAAATTACGTATTCTTAACCACAATATACTCAACAATTCGTAACGCTATTTCAAATACTATGTTGATTACACTATAATATAAGTTATGATAATTATAGTTTAACCAGTTTCAAGCAGTTTTACTACAAGGGATTCACAGTCACCGTGACACCGCATATTCGCTATTTCATTGAAGAAATTTAGTACACTTGTTAAAGTGGGAGTAATAGTTGCATTCATCATATTTAATTCTTGAACGTAGAAGGGAAACCCGCTATATTTTCAACGGTTTTTGGAAAAAGCAATTACATTTATTAGGGAAATACACTGTCGGAAACTTATATCTTCAGCCGATCTTAACTAACAAATAATTATATTATCGTTAGTATCAATGACGGCTTTTTTTTTAATTTAAGCCCAAAATTGTTGAACTGTTTATAATCTATAATAAGAAAATCGTTAATAGTTTATAAGAGCATTTATTTAGTTGAACATAACAAAAACGTAAAATGTTATGATGTTTATAAATAACTAACTTGATATGCAGAAATAATAATAGCAAATATTAAGTGAATGCCTATATTGTACAATAAGGAATCCGTATGAATAATCTAAAGGTGAGGAATTTTGGTTAAGTTGTACTGTGTATTTTCTCTCAGTTACTCGAAAGAGACGAGTAACTGAGTTGTGACAAATTTATAACAAAATTCTATGTTCCTGTTCATAATTATCGTCCAGTCTCAAAAGTCCACTGTTGAACATTGGTTTCTTCCTCGTGTTTCCAACTTAATCTATCTTGCGTCGCTCTCATCCAGTTTTTATTTTTTCTTCTTAAATCGTCAGGCCATCGTGTACGTGCTCGACCGACGCTTTTCTTGTCTTTCCTTGGTCTACATTCCAATAACATATTTGTCTATCGTTTATCCGATGTTCTAGCTATATGCCCTGCTATCTCCATTTAAGCTGGCTATCCTTTCAATGATTTTAATCACCTTGGTTCTTCTCCGGATCTCTTCGGTTTTTATTTTGTCTCGCAGAGTTATTCCTAGCCTGCGACTATCAATTTAGTAGCCTAGGCTTTTTTTTAACCCTCCAGTATACGCGCCCTATTTTCTTACGTGACTACACGCATGGATTACATTAGTAATCCATACGTACTGGAGCTCTGGAAAAGCAATATTTTTTGAAAATAGTGATATTGTTTTATTAATTTTTTAATAATACCACTGTAACCTATAATTGGCTTTATTTTATAAGTAAAATATACATTAAATTAAAAAAAAATCAAAAAACAATGAAAATGAAAAAAGAAATACTATAAATCAAAGTTACCTATAATTAAACATTACAAACCAAACTACGTTCTATAATATCCTAAATACAATATCTTAATCTGATTCAGACTGCATGTTTTGTTTTATCTCAGCACAATGTACACATATTTGCTTTAAATGTCCAGGGCAAGTCCACTGATCACAGCTGCTGCACCATTTTCTTCTTCTCTTATTCCTTGCTCGTCCACAAATATGACAACGCCCAAGGGCCGAAGAGCGAATCAAAACTTCTTTAGGAGTTTCCTTATATATTTTTAAAAGAAATTTAATTTTTTCTTTTATTTCTGTTGATATGTGAGTGTTCTCTAGTCGCCTTAACATTAGTGGTTTTATTAACTCAAACGAAATGTCCTGAAGAAATGTGCTTCTTGGAAGTGATGCAGTGACATTATTAGCCTTATACAGGGAACATTCATTAATGCCTGATATATTTAATAAATCAAAGAACACGGTAAGTGGCCAACGCCGAGAGTTTCGGGAAACATCATATTGTGCACACAACTGGTCAACCAGTTCCACACCAAATTTTGTTTCATTGTAATCCGTTATTATTTCGGGTTTGTTCTTGTCTTCTGTTTCAGGATTAATACTGCTATCATGGTGCATGGTTGAAACAGCTAATACGACCTTAATTTTTTTAGGAACGTACGTTACCAACGTACATTTTTCTTGGAGGAATCCGAATAGTGAAGAATGGATTTCTCTGTTTTTAGACGTATAAATTCTTGTGGTAACTCCCTCTTATTTTTACGAATCGTACCAATAATAGTTAATCGCTTTTGAAGCAAGTCCATGGCCAAAGGTATACTGGTAAATCAGTTATCCATGGTTATATTTCTGCCCGTTCCTTCTAGGCGTTTAACTATTCTTTTAACAACCTCTGCGCTACTCCAATCAGTTTCAAAAGGACCAGTTGGTTGTGTTCCACAGTAAATCTCCATATTATAGGTATATGCATATTTGCTATCTACTAACGCAAATATTTTTATACCATATTTGGATGGTTTACTGGGGATGTATTGACGGAATTGACATTTTCCCCTAAAAGCAAGTACAGTGGAACCTCGATTATCCGTCAGGGCACCGGATCAAGGGTATGACGGATAATCGAAAAGACAGTTAACAGAACATTAAAAAAAAATCATTGTGTAACTCTCAAATTTTATTTGTATGTTTTATTGACAATATAAGTAAGAGGGATTTATACAGTCGAATCAATTTGATTTAAAATATTCCGAAATCTTTGTTTATTTTATTGTTACTTCACATTTTGCAACGGCTGAATTTCTTAATCGACGTAAAATCATCAAATCTACCTGAATTGCTTTTTCTTGCCGATAATAATATTTGATGAATTCTTGTATCTGCGATGAAGCTTCTCTAACTTCTTTACGCAATCTTCAGCCATCATCATCCTCCTTCAGCCCTTTGCGTCCACTGCTGGACATAGGCCTCCCTCATTTTTGTCCATTGTGCTCTGTCTTGAGCACTTTTCATCCAATTTCTTGACATGTTCTTGAGATCGTCAGTCCATCGTGCAGGAGGTCTTCCTCTACTTCTTTTGTCTAACCTCAGCCTCCACTCAAGCAATCTTTTCGTCCACCTTTCACTGATTCGGGCGACGTGTCTCGCCCAGTTCCATTTCAGTATGGCAATTCGGGAAATTTATTTTTTTAGCCAGAATTTAGCCGTAATTCAGCCATAACTTCCCATAATTTATTTCACGCCCTTTTCAGCGTTACTTCCGAAACATCAGCCCAAGCACCAACAGCATTGTCGACTGCGTGTTTGAAATTGTATGCTTTCCAGTATTTTGGCAAAGAGTAGTCCTCTCCCGTAGGTAGGTTTTGAATAAAATTTTTTCTGTATAGAAAAGACCACGTGATATTTTCATCGTCACTTCGGAGCATACCGGCTTCAGGATGGACAGGTGCATTGATTGTCCAAAATGAGAATCGCCTTTGGTGGAAATTATTTTGCCTGCTAGTATTGTCGAATGTCCGGTATAAAAACTTAAAAAAAGACGTTAGAAAAATAAATAGATAGATTAGAAAAACAAATTTTGGTTTGCAGTACATACCTTTTTGAACCAGTCAGCGAATATTTCCTGGGACATCCATGCATTATGTTGTCTTCTTCTTTAAGTTCCATCTTCTATCGAAGGTTGGAAATCATCATGGCTATGCGGACTCTGTTGACTGCCGCTCTAAAAAGTTTGCACTACTGCATTCAAACCATTCCCTTAAGTTCTTAAGCCAGGATATTCTTCGTCTTCCCACATTTCGCTTTCCTCGGATTTTGCCCTGCATAATAAGTTGTAATAATGCGTATTTTTGCCCTCTCATCACATGTCCCAAGTACTCAAGTTTTCGTCTTTTAATAGTTAATATTATTTCCGCCTCATTTCCTATCCTTCTAGTTACTTCCATGTTTGACATTCTTTGAATCCATGATATTCGTAGGATTCTTCTGTAACACCAAAATTCAAAGGCGGCCAGCTTATTCAGATGAACTTGTTTGAGTGTCCAAGCTTCCAGACCATAAAGACGAGTAGAGAACACGTAACATCGAAGCATTCTCAGGCGTAGTTCTAACCTTATATCCCGACAACAAAGAAACTTTTTAAGTTTAATAAATAATGTACGTGCTATTTCAATACGTGTCTTAATTTCTTTGGTTTGGTCTACATCTGATGTTATCCATGTTCCTAAATATTTATAGTTATTAACCTTCTCAATTGCAGTATCTTCAATAGTCAATTGGATATTTGCATGTGCAGATTTAGTCATGATCATGCATTTAGTTTTCTTTAAATTTATCTTCAGTCCGTATTCATGACAGCGTTCATTAAGGCGTTGCATTAGGTTCTGTAAATCATTGTTGTTATCCGTAATTATTACTGTATCGTCTGCAAAACGTAAGTTATTCAAAACTTCTCCATTGATAGATATACCTTCTATTGAGTCTGAGAGCGCTTCTTGAAATACCGCTTCACTGTAGACATTGAAAAGTAGTGGGGACAGCACGCAACCCTGGCGGACTCCTCTCTGTATTTTGATATTTTCGGTGTACTGGCTGTCAACTCTTACCTTGGCAGTTTGATTCCAATATAAATTAGATATAATTTTCAGATCACGACTGTCAATATTTTTGATTTTTTAATATATCTATGTTGTGCATCGTACTTAACGGAAAGCGCGTTCATAAGCCCTTATAAGAACGTGTTATTTTTGCTGTACCAATCAATAATATAGAAAGGCGATGGTCCCACTTGCATTTGAACATATCCTTGCTATGATTCGTTGCATTTGCGTTTTAAATCCTGGTTTATATTTTTTAGACAGTGCAGCGAGTGTTTTCGTTGGCAATGCTTTGTAGTTTAACCCAGTGTCACCCGCATTAAACACTTGATCGCGTGTCAAACCATATTCATCGATCATATCTTGAAACTTTTTTTTTATATTCGTCAACGACTTCAATACTTGCGGTGCACAATTTTTCACCTTCGATTTTCAGTTCTCGTATACCGTGGCGACTTTTGAACTTTTTCAACCAACTGCTACTTCCTTTGAATGAAGGATTGCCATTCAATTTCATGTTGAAAAACAACGCTTTTTTGGCAAAAATTGGTCCAGACAAAGGAACACCCTCTCTTCTTTTTAAGCAAACCACAAATACAGAATGTCGTGCAGTGTAGAGTAATTCATTTGTGTCTTTTTTTCATTGTCTAACTATGTTTCATCCGGCCATCCAACGATTCCATTTGCGAAGCATACTTTTCAATTCATTCAGCATTTTTCTTTAAATCATTCCAACATCATACTTTTTGCTCAATGCGACTAAGTGACACAATCAGTGTTCGAATTTGAATCAAACTGAATTATATTGATACACAGATATTGAATTGTAATAATTATAGTTCTCTACGTTTTTATTTTCGGCTTGCGATTTTAAAAATGAAACTTTAAAAGTACGGTATCATTTATAATTACCTAGTTAAATTAAATATTAATCCAGAGCCCTGAATAAGAAACAATAATCATTTACATAAAAAAATGCGTTGGTGGCATAACTTCACGTGTACATTTCAACAAATTTCGTTTGGCTTATCGCAATGCTCAAATAAACTGAATTGATAAATAATTTTTTACTTATGTTGTCAATATAACTTATGCATTGACCCTGACGGTTAACAGAGGTGACGGTTAATAGAGAGACGGATAATCGAGGTTCCACTGTAATTGCTCGTCAACTGTTAAATATTCTGAAGGTGTAAAATTTTTTTGAAAATTTTCAATAAAAAGTCCAAAAATGTCTCGTATATATGTCTCTCGTCTTCCAGATTTTAGAACACCTGCTAAAAAGAGTATACCAATAAGTCCCCAAATCATTTTAGCATCTCTGTAGCGTTGAAAATTTGCTCTTACCTTCTCAATATAAATGTTGGTACAACGCGTAACTTTTTTGACTATATTATCACCTAGCATACATTTGAAGCATTCAAACTGTCTTTTTGCGTTTCGAGCTTCTCTTATTGGTCCTGTTAACTTCAAAATAATATTTGTTGCACCAGTTTTTGAAGTAGGCGCAGGACACATCTTACTCCACTTTGTTTTTTTGTCTTTGCCAAGGTAGTATTTTGAAATTATTTTCTCTTTATCTTCTTCCCCTTGAACCTCTTCATCACAGTCTTGCTCCGATTCTTGTTCAGACATGGTACATTCTTGTTCTACAACATCATCAGATACATATTCCTCAACAATATGGTCATCTGAGCAGCTGTCGTCATCACTATCATCTATATTCGGCTCCTGTTCGTTCTCTATTTCATTGTTCCATTCCATTAGCATTTGGATTACGTATGTAATCCGCGCGTGTACTGGAGGGTTAAAGATAATTGTTTAAATTAAACGAAGGTAGCAAATAGGCGACAAAATGTTCCTCGCTGAAATGGAAAACAACAGCAAACTCAAAATATAGTAGAGCAAAGCATATATATATATATATATATATATATATATATATATAATATATATATATATATATATTATATATATATATGCTCTGCTCTACTATATTTTGAGTTTTAATTTAATGTTAAGTTGAATATTTGTTTTCATAAATTGTTCTAATTTATCTTTAGGATAAATTTTTATTTCTCCTCTACGGGATGGAAACATGGACATTGAAAAAGATCGATACCAAAAAGATAGAAGCATTTGAGTTGTGGATGTATCGTAGAATATTAAAAATACCCTGGACAGAGAAAGTAACAAATGTGGAGGTTTTGCGGAGAGTGCGAAAAGAGAAAGAGCTGATACTTACTGTTAAAAAGCGCAAACTACAATATTTGGGACATGTTATGAGGGGAGATAAATACCAGTTGCTGCAATTGATTATACAGGGAAAGATAATGGGAAAGAGATCTATAGGAAGAAGAAGGCATTCATGGTTGAAAAACTTGAGAGAATGGTACAATTGCACCAATTACCAACTGTTTAGATCTGCAGTATCAAAAATACGCATAGCTTTGATGATAGCCAAACTTCGGAACGAAGACGGCACTTGAAGAAGAAGATCTTTAGGATCTCTCTTATTATTAGGTTTCAAATCTAAGCCTTCTGTAAATACATTTTTATTTTTTCGAATTTCTCCGGCTGTTAAATTCTCTTATGTGTTTCATTAAGTCCCTTCTACAGTTCTAAATTGTTGTGTTTCAATTCTCTAATACAATGCAGTGTCTCTTTTAGTTTTTTACGCAGTTTCCTCAATTAAGTCATCATATCGTAATTTTTCGCCAAAAGTTCACGCATTATTCTAAGCATATCCTCGTGTTGGGGGCTGTTCTTGCTCGGTGACCTCTTCGTTAATTTTATTAAAAAATCTCTTTGTTTTCACTTTCTCCTCTATGTATTTCTAATTTTCCAGTTCTACTCCCCACTACTGTCATATTTCGATATAACTTCATCTCTCTTCTTATCTGCTCCGCTACTGTCTACTACTATCTATGTTGTACCCTTATAGTTTAATCTTTATAAGTATACGGAAACCTGAATAATAAACCTGTTGTTTTTGTTAAATTTTATCCGAACGGTGGTTGAAACGACTAAATGTTTAATTTACTGATTATATAATTCAAAAAAATATAACCTATTTACTTACTCGATAAAAATCCTTGTTAACTACAATTTGCACTATTTATTGTATCTAAGAAGTGTAAAAGTGTAAAATTTGAAGCAAATCTCGTAGCAAATTTACACACGTCTAACTTGCACGATTTCTAGAATTGAACTTCTTGGTACAGAAAATATAGATTTAAATATAAACGTCTTAAAAACAGAATTTTTGACAAAGGTACCCAACCAGAATATCAGTACTGTTGGTCAGGAAATAGAACTCGTAAATAAATATCAATACCTGGAAAATGAAATTATGATTAGCAGGGATAATCAGCCCCACTACCTAAAGAGAAGACTCGGTCATGGGTGGGAAATATATGGAAAACTAAGAGAAACTTTTAAAAGTGAGCTGCCCACATGCCTGAAGAGAAAAGTATTTGATTCACAAGTTTTCTCATTAATCCCCGAGTTTTCTCAGTGTTGACATTCGGAGCAGAAACAATTATCTTAAAAAAAAAGCCTAGGCTACTAAACTGATAGTCAGGTTAGGAATTAGTTAGTTGGTTAGGAACAGGTTAGGAATAACTCTGCGAGACAAAATAAAAACCGAAGAGATCCGGAGAAGAACCAAGGTGATTAAAATCATTGAAAGGATAGCCAGGCTAAAATGGAGATGGCAGGGCATATAGCTAGAACATCATATAAACGATAGACAAATATGTTATTGGAACGTAGACCAAGGAAAGACAAGAAAAGCGTCGGTCGAGCACGTACACGATAGCCTGACGATTTAAGAAGAAAAAATAAAAACTGGATGAGAGCGACGCAAGATAGATTAAGTTGGAAACACGAGGAAGAGACCATTGTTCAACAGTGGACTTTTGAGACTGGACGAAAATTATGAACAGGAACATAGAATTTTGTTATAAATTTGTCATAACTCAGTTACTCGTCTCTTTCGAGTAACTGAGAGAAAATACACAGTACAACTTAACCAAAATTCCGCACCTTTAGATTATTTATATTTACAGAAGGCTTAGATTTGAAATCTAATAATAAGAGAGATCCTAAAGATAAACTAGAACAATTTATGAAAACAAATATTCCAACTTAACATTAAATTAAAAGAAGGTAGCAAAAAAAGGCGAGAAAATGTTCCTCGCTGAAATGGAAAACAACAGCAAACTCAAAATATAGTAGAGCAGAGCATGTATTTATATATATATAATATAAAATATATATATAATATATATATATATATAAATACATGCTCTGCTCTATATAATATAGCTCGTATATATATATATATATATATATATATATATATATATATAATATATATATATATATATATAATAATAGATATATATATATATATATAATGGAAATGGAAAGGATAATGCGAGTGAATAATAAAATCAATAATAAAAGTAAAAAGTAATGGCATGTCTCGCAAAACAAAAAACCAAAAATGTTATATCGATGAAAGGCAACCGTATATAGTACGTATTTCTGACTCTATCGTTTTCCATTTGTTTTAAACGTTTTAACGTATAATTAAAAATAGCCACGTGAAAATTTATGAGCAGAAAGGAGTGAAAAGTTTAATCGGCATCTTGATTCAATACGAACTGAACTTTCTTGCTCTTCAAGAAAGAATACTAAAGACAACCGTAATATTAAAAGTTGATAAAATGATTTTCGTTAAAAGTGGTGGGGCAAATAGACTGCTGTGTACGGGGTTTTCATAAAGGAAAGTCTCAAGGGAAGTGTAGTAGTTTAAATCAATCTTAGATATTATCTGCTATTTACGTCTGAGAGGAAAGTATGGTAAAAAATCTTTAGTCAACGTACAACGTAGTCAATAATTAGAAGACCTTTTAAACGACCTATCAAAGTATAATTTAAAAATTAAAAGTTAAAGTTGTAATAGACGACTTTAACGCAAAAATCGGTCGAGAAAAAATATCACGTGAGGAAAAAGCAGGCATGCAGCTAATAAATTTTGTACAATATGAAAATCGTTTTGTACACATTTTGACATACATTTATAAAAAAAACATGGATATCTCCGGATAGTAACACTGTCAATCAACTAGACTACGTATTTATTGAAAATAAACATGCCAATACCATCTCTAGTGCTAGATGTTTTTGAGGGCAGGCAGCAACACTGACAATTTTAGAATCAAAGAAACCTAACCAATCACAAACTAAATGCAACCAAGTGGTTTAATGTAAAAAAGCTAAATAATGAAAACATCGAAAACCAGTTAAAACAAATACATATAACAAAAAGATTATAATACACAATTCTAAATGAAGTTATTGACCAAGAATGGACACACATGAAGATAATAACGGAAGCGACATAAAAAACATAACGACACATAAACAAAGCAAACAGTAAAGATTGGTTCAATACAGAATATAAAAGGGATTTAAAAGTCAGAAGAAAGCTAAAATACAAATGAATCTACTAAATATAACAGCAACGAGAAAAGTTATGAAGCAGCAAAAATAAAAGCAAAATTGGCCTGGAGAAAAGAAACAGAAATACTGGGAAATAAACTTACAAAATGGAAAATCATAGGATTAACATAGAGATTAAGAATTTTTAACAAGAAGTCAAAGTAAATAAAGCTACGGGTCCTGGAATCGCCTGCTTTTTGGGAAGTAACGAAGGCACTCTACTAAGAAAACGAGAGATGTGAGCAGAATACTTTGAGGAACTGCTGAACCCTGGGAAAAATACCAATGAACTACAATCACAAACCGGACCGGAGCAAAGCAACGATAAGGAAAAAATAAACAATCCATCAGATCAGGAGATAGAGGAAATAATAAAGCAGCTAAAGAATAACAAGAGTTTAGGAGAAAGCAGTATAAAAACAGAAACATTTAAGAAAGATGAACAGCTATTGCTCAAACGAATAACCAACTTGGAAAAATGCATCTATATGTCCGATCTATCAAAAAGGAAATAAAAGCCTATGCAAAAATTATAGGAAAATTGCTTTATTCAATATAGCCTATAAGATCTTCTCTTTATTAATAAGAAACCTACTAACAAAATATAAATTTTTAATAATAGGTGAATACCAGGGAGGGTTTAGAAGAGAAAGTTCTGCACTTGATTACATATTTATGATGAAACAAATATTGCACAAAAGCTACGAACAAAAATCAAAGTTTGCATATTCTGTTTATAGAGATTAAGCAGGCATACGACTCAGTTGATAGAGAAAAACTATATGAAGCGATTGATCTGTTAAAAATATCTACCAAACTTATCCAGTTAATGGAAATTACTTTAAAAGAAATAATAAATAAAGTGATCCTGATTAAAAGGTTATCTTTTTTTATAGATATTATAGATATTTTTTCCAGTAAGGAAGGGATTAAGACCAAGAGATCTACTGTGCACACCTTTATTAAAGCTTATCCTAGAAGCTAACCTAAGACAAAGTGGTTTAGAGACGGATGATACAATACACTACAAGAGACAAATTAAAATCAGAACTCATAAATAAGAATACCCAAAAAATGGAAACAATATTGAAAAATTTTGGACTATGATTAAACGAAAATAAAACAAAATACTTATTACAAGAATATTGTGTTGAAAAAGTGGATCAATTCAAATACCTTGGGGAGACGATTACTACTGAAGTAGAGAAAAGAATTACTAAACAAGTATAGCAGTAGGAGCTCTAAACAGAATGATCAAAACTAATTTAATATCTAGAAATACGAAAATCAGGTTTTACAAAACGATTGTGCAACTTTTGGTTATGTATGGCAGTGAAACTTGGGTGTTAAGTAAAAAAATACACAGGAATTAAAACAAACCAGAAAAAAAGATGTTACGCAAGATATATGGAGGGAAAAAGGACAATGATGACGTGTGGAGAAGAAGAACAAATCAAAAAGTAATGGAGCTCTACAGCCAACCAATTATCATACAAAAACTAAAAGCACAGAACGCACACAGGACATCCACAAACAGACATGCAAGACATGCAACAGACAGTATTAACAAGAGGAACTGGTGAAAAGCTTAGATAAGGAAGACCAAAAAAGAAGTTGTTAGAAGATGTTTAAACCGATGTAAGCAAACTAAGAATACCGGACTGGGAGGAGAAGATGAAAAATAGAGATGAGTGGAAAATAAAATAGTAAAGAAAATGGAATCCATAGGACTCCTGGCCTGAAAAAAATCTGCTATATATTGAGATAATATTAAATATAGGAGAAACGAAAGTAATTTAGAATGAACTTAAATATGGTGATTAAAGAAATTATTTATAAATTATATACTAGAGAATATTATAAAAAGTATTTATATGAGGGTATTATTAAGAAATTAGCATAATAATAAGTTCAAATAGTTTTTATTTTGCAATTTATTTGGTTATTTAATAATTCTAAAATTATAAATATATTTGAGTCCGCCATCTAAATAGGCAACCAAATATACACTAAAGAAAACTTGTGGGAATTTTTGTAATTAATTATGGATTTAAAATAGTGTTATTTATTAATTTAAGATGTTTAATTTATATATAAGTTTACATTCTGATCTGAAAAGCCAAAATTTCCATAAAAATTCTCAATAGAAGGGTAAAGAATTATCTAGACATTTAAATAAGGCGTCAATAGAAGGACGTTAACCTTATTTGCGTAGTAGAATATTCACGAACATTCAAATGTCTATGAAATATAAGGATTCGTATACAATTTCTTTCAAGGATATTCTGGAACATTGAAATGATATAAATACTTTGTAATTTGGAGGATCGAGGACAGTAGTACAAGCAGTTCATAGTATATAGTATACAGTGATCAGTATTAGAGTATTAATTATACAGTACAGTATGCAATAATCAGTGATTCAAAGTTTTAAAGTATTAAAAGTGTTTTAGATGGAGATTGAAAAAACAGTATTAAGAGAGTATTAGTTGGAGATTAAAAATTATATTATGTATATGGAGATTAGAAGAAATTAAAATTATAATAGTTATATTATTAAAAGAAGAATAAACAAGAAAGAAGAAAAGAAGAATAATAAAAAAAGGAGAATATTTTGCCCATTTATAAAAGCTATTAAGAAGAAAAATATTTTAAATTGATGGAAGCTGATAATTAAAACATTGTAGTGTATTTGAAAAAAAAAAACAATTTTACAAAAACAAGGATAACCGAGGCTGATAACGAAGATATTGAGTGGTCATTAAACCCTTTATTTTGGAAAACAGTTTCATTTAGGCATTCAGTGACAAAAAGGTACCAAATTTTGTTAATATAATTTAATTATTGTAAGAATTTCAATTTTAAGATAGGTTGTTCTAAATTTATATTGTCTATATTAGATATATATGTGTGTTTTATAATAATTATAATAAAGATAATTTAAAAAAGTACTTACAAACAAATTCTTTGAGAACCGCGATACAAACCCTATACTTATATATGTTATTAAAAAACACTCATTGCTCATGCACAAACAAAACATCATAGCAATTTATATATTTTCTGTAGCAACAACGAGTTCTTGTATCATGTCTCTTACCATTTCTAGATCCTCAGCTATCAAGACTATATCATCAGCGAAACGTAAGTTGCTTAAATATTCTCCATCTATTTTTATTTCCTTTGGCACATGTTACATAACCCCATATATTTGGTATTTTTACGAAATTAAATCAGAACTACATATTTGATGAACAACTCGGATAAAATTTATGTATTGGATAAAGTATTTATAGATTTATAATTTAACTTTCATCCAACATCCATCTTTCAAATTGGAGAACTATAAAAATTGACTAATAGAAAAACAATATAGTTGAATATAGCAATAAAATTAAATACTAGTAGTTATTCAAAGAAAAAATATTCCTTCGTTGACAAAATAATCTGTAAAACTACCTTCTAACGTCAAAACGTCCATTAGCAAATCATCGTATTACTGTAAATGGTATCACAGTTTCACTGGTAAGTAGAAACAATTCGTTAACAAAATTATTTTGCTTTTTGGGTATTTGCAATATATTTATTTTAACATACCCATTGTGCAATACAAACGTTAACAAGCACAAATAATTAAGTCAACTATGGGTCAGTTGGACTTTAATTGGTATAAATCAATCCTAAAAACGTGACAGTCAATAAAAAATAGTTATCAATAACCCTTATTACTAAAGTTAGACGATAATTGAAAATTATTTTCCTATTTTCTAAAAATATTGGTTATATTAAAGGTCAATTATAACATCAACCCCCTCTGTGGCTCAGTGGTAAGAGCGCCTACCTTTAAATCTAAAGGTCGTGAGTTCGAATCTCATCTGGGTGGAAATTTTCGTTTATTAAAAATTAATAAATGAAAATAATTTCTATCCTTGTGCGATCAATACTCACCAGAGGGACCGCAGACGTTCGGATACAATTAGCGTCTCTTAGCAAAGATAATGACGTCGACTTTGCTAAGTATCAAGACAATTACTCTACACAGACACACACACACACACACACACACACACACACACACACACACACACACACACACACACACACACACACACACACACACACACACACACACACACTACACTAGGTACCTGACCGTACCATGCCAATGATCATAGTTGTCGAGGCATTAACCCAATAAAAAAAATTATAACATTGGAAAACTGTTACATTTTGGAACGTGAAAGTAGCTACGGTTAGGTTAGGATAAGTTTTAGAAAATTAAATTTGTCGCCATAGATTCCTTGACCGATTTTTGATAGTCAAAATATCTTGGCCTCACCCTCTGTTCTATATGACCCGGTCTATTCAATAAAAAATATAAATCGTTAGATTTTCGTTTTTCGCAAATATTTCTTAAGACGGCGGGGATACATGTATTTATGTGGCCTATTAGAAACGCAAAAATAGCCATAGCATGTACACTAATAGTAATTTATGTAATATAGGAAAAAAAGAGAGAGTATTATGCATGGCCCAAATAAGAGATGGCGCTATGAGTGTCGACGTAATGTGCTCTACGTTGCCAGTTAAACCGAATAGACAGTTTATTTACCGAAGAGACCTAGGTTTCTACAGAGTTTTATTTTTATTAATTTGGTACATTTTTCCATTCAAGTAACAAATGCACTTTTTAACCGAAATTACCGTTCGGTATATTCGGCATATTTAAAAATCTGAGTATCCTTATATTTAAATAGTTTTAAACGGAACTTAATCAATTTACGAAAGTTAAAGAAAGAAGTTGTAGATTTAAGTTGCAAAGGGAGATGATTGTATAATTTTTTGGCCGAATATATTATAGATTTCTTTACTAACTCAGTTGATGAGATCGGTAAATAAACATCAAAGCTTGAATTTCTAATGGAGTAGTCATAAGTAGGTCTTGCTGAAAAACATGTATACTTCATCTAATTTACTTACCGTTCTATGTCATTTGCTTCATAGCATGTGAGGTCACATGATACCAACACGAAATATTTAGGCGGTAGGTGTGTTCTTTTTTAGAATCACTTTGCCGAGTACATTGGCATTACAGCCACAAGACATATTTTATTATATACGCGTAGAAATAATATTTAAAGATTTCTATTATTGTTACCATAAAGAAATATACAATAATATATATCATTTAATTTGTATAAATGTAGTATAAAGCGTTTTTATAAAGACATTTGTTCGGAACACACTGCAACTGTAATCGAACGAAGGTGATATTTTGGCAAAAATTGGTAACACTTATTTGACAGTTGCGGTGTTGACACGGTGTTGAAAAAAGTGTTGTTTTTTAAGATTAAAAAACAATTTTAAAAAAAAGATTATTTTTTAAGTCTTGTTTTGTTTCTATTCATATACATTAAATATTAATTTGTTTTGTTGTGTAAATCCACTTTTATGTAATAATTATGTGACCTATTTGATTTAAAATGAATTCAGGATTTTTTTTATACTTTCGCAACTATATCAACTTCGATCTCTATCAATGATAATTACGTTCAACGGTAAGTAAATTAGATGGACTGCAAGTGTTTACAAATTAAGCAAACAGTTTCTAGAATATATAGAGAGGGAAGAGTTAAAATCCCGTAATTTTTGAAATAGATTTTGCAATGTGTTATTATACTGAGGCAAAAAAATACCGTATTGCTCTTTTGTAATTTAAAAATAATATCAGATTAATCATCTGTACTAAAACCTCAAAAAGGAAGGCCATATCGAAGATGAGACTCGAACACAGAAAAGTATGTCATTTTGGAAGATGTTAAATTAATTTCCTTTGAAAGAGGTCTTATTGCATAGCAGGCTGAGGCTAGTTTCTTACTTAACAAATCGATATATAGGGACCATTTAAGGTTGCTGTCTATAAAAATAACAAGAAATTTTACAGAATCAATTATACTGATCTGGCTGTTATTAAGAAGCAAAGGTTGAAGAGCTCCTTTATTAGAGAATGCTACTGTCTTATCACGTTAAACGAGGGTAAATTAGAGTCAGATCAGGTTTTTGTTTTAAGTAGATCAGAAGTTATAATTGCATGAAATGTTGCAATATTAAAGTTTTTCCAGGTAATACTGGTATCATCAACAAAAAGAAAAATTTTTTTATCGATTTTTAGGTTAGTTACCTACCTAAAGGTTGTGTTTTCGAGGATCGTTTATTAATAATGTTAAGTAGGTAACCAAATCAATGTATATTTTGTCTTCCTACTATAGTTTTTCATATAGTGGAGTTATTCATTAAAAAAAATTAAAAATAAAACGAAAATAATAACATTAATATCTCCTCCGTTTACAATTATATCTTGAAAACCTTTTCACACAAATAGTATGTAACGTTCTTGCGGGATTTTGATCTAAATCGAATTTTTAAATGCAGAAACACCCTGTATTTTATAATATGGAAAGAAATCAATTGTCTTCCAAATATAAATCTAAAAATTCTCTAAACCTATTTTTTGGGTGGTGGGGGTTGGGGGGGACAGGTGTGTTGGTGTGTTCGTAATTTCGAAAGGCAACTTGATAATTGTATGAATATTGGTCAATATCAATTTGAACAGTTAAGTTAATAGATATAGCTGATGAGTAAACTATTTTAAATTATGAATTTATTAATTCAAAATACTGTGCAAACAAAAAAAATTATCATAAGCGATCCATTCTTGAAATGTGTCAAATTCTAAAACATCCATCGTCCCTAAATAAGAGAACCGACATCGACAACTTGAGCTAGATATATCACTATCTCATCATACAAAACAAATAATTAAAAAGAAAACCCTTACAAGACTTCAACTTCATTCCCATTCTTCTTTCCATTTTTTTTTGTTTGCTTGTTCTTTAAAAAAAAAAAAGAAAAAAATGAATCCTTTTTTTAAAAAGATCTTAATCCGCTTGCTAATACCCTTATTAATCGTACGTCCTCCCTGCGTTCCAAAGAAACACATGTATACGACAATAAGCCACATGTGAAAATATTGACATCCTAGAGCTGATAGAAAACAATCGAAAATATTAGTGTGGTTTGCTCCTCGAAAGAGCTTAAACCAACATTCAAATGAAGCCATCGGTTAAAATTTAAGATTTTAACCGATGGCTTCCAAGACCTACCAAGTACAATAGTGTTCTTACAGTTTTTCTTGTTTTGTTTGTTTCGTCTCTCTCGTTTAGATTTTAATTTTTAATGTTAAGTTATCGTAGAGTTTTTATAACATCAAAAAAACCCTACAAATTGTTTTTGTAAGTATGAACTCTGTTGGTTGTTTACTTATAGTCTAAAATCCTTTTTATTTGTAGTGAACTGATTAGGCTTTTAAAAATAAAAGCGAAACGTATTCGAATAAATCAATAAAGTAGTTGACGACTTTTATTTGCCAATTATTGACCGATAAAATCTGTGCTATTCGACCATTGAATATATTATATATATATATATATATATATATATATATATATATATATATATATATATATATATATATATATATATATATATATATATATATATATATATATATATATATTATATAAGAGTAAGAAAAAAGAAGTACTTGTGACTCGTTTGGAAAAAATATATTGACAAATATTGTCAAAAATAAAATTTTGTTTAAAAAATTCTTCTTTGTTAAGTAACAAAAAAGAAGAAGATTTATTCACCATTGATAGATGCCCGAAAAAATGTAACAAATACATGGAAAATTCAAAATGTGATATTTTACTGACTGCATAAATTAAATAGAAATTATATAATTATAAATTTTGCTTAAATTTTGAATTTCTGACCTTTTGTTTAAATTAATATCACTTTTGCTAATACAAACCATTTCCAAAAAAGTTCTTTTAAATTTATTACTTTCATTACATAAAATTTTAATATTATCAAAATCCATAATATGGTCTTTGTCTATTACATGCTCTGCCAAAGCACAAGATGGTTTCTTAATTCTACAATCACTCTTGTGAGAAATAATGCGATTTGAGAGATTTCTTCCAGTCTCACCAATATACTCAGCTTCACACTGAGTACAAACAATGCTGTATACTACATTTGTTTGATCTAATTTGTCTATAGGATATTTAGTTTTGGAATATAAAGATGAAATAGTTTTGATGTTCTTTGTTGCTATTTTTATATTGTCAATAACCTTTAATGTTTGTATTAATTTAGGAGTTAATGATGGTATAAAAGGTAGTGAATGATAATATTATCATTATAAATATAATGATAATTTTTTGCTAAATCTCAAAACACTGTATCCAACAATCAAAACATATATTTATTAGAATAAGGCATTTTTTTTATTAATATTTTTTGTATTTATTATGTAAGCAGTAGTTTTATATAAAAAACTAATTTTATTTGGTAAGTTAACAAAAAATTTTTTATTTCTAGTTCAACTTTGTAAGACATTTTGTATTTTTTAGAAGCTCTTGATAAAAATTGTAATCACAATTGAAAGCTCGAGTAAAAAATAGTCAACAAATAGCCCCTTTTATTGACTCCAACCCATCAAAAACAGTGTTATATTTTTTCCAAACGAGTCACAAGTACTTCTTTTTTCTTATATATATATATATATATATATATATATATATATATATATATCGCAAAAAGGAGTACGACCGTCTATCCAATATAAATAAGGATCACTCAGATGAGTGGTGGGTTCAATTATCGGTTAACTAGGTGAAGAGGTCAACTAGGTCAACTTCATCTATTTTGAAGACGTTTCGCTATCGAATTCTGATAGCATCATCAGTTCATCTAATAAATTTTTACATTATGAGTACCACACATTCATGAAGAAGATGTTAAATAGTTACCTTAAAAAAGATATGTAGTTGTCAATGGTATTAAAAAGGCAGTACAAAAACTCAAATAAATGGACATCGTAATGTGATATTGTATAAACAGTTAAATAACTAACAACATTTAGAGACTTAGTAAAAATTAGCAAAGCAACAGAACACGTGGTCTAATAAGCATATAATATTTAATATAATATTAACTAGTGAAAAAGAACTAAGAAAATCATTGATTCACTTCCAACTATGCAAAAAATTTTATTTTAACTTTATCTTAACTTTTGGTAGCATTATTTAAGTTAACTACATTAAGATATAAAAAATATGTATAAAAAAGATATAGAGTTAAGTTACCACTGTTTGCTTGACACCTGTTGCAGTTGAAATGGCGTTAATTAAAAGGTACCGAGTCAATGACATGAAACAGACAGCCAGCCTTGAGGTGGAAAATTATTCGACAGAACAGCAAGGTTAATAGTACCAACCCACTCATTTACGGGCGGTAAATTTAAAAAAGTTAACATGAGTTTGAATGATAACCCTCCCGTAAGAGACCAAACAATAAAAGAAATTAGCGATAACGCTAATCCCCTGCATCAACTAGTCTAGAACAAACAAGTAGGCCAAATTCATTCAACTCCATATTTAAAAGAGTGATAAACGTCAACAGTGTAGTTGGATATACATCTACAGGTGATTGACGATAAGCACCTAATTTCCAAAAAGTCCAAGGTCCCACGCTTGGAACTTTAATTTGTAAAGTATTCAAAGGTTGAATTGTATTTATTTATATTAAAGTAAAAAACCAGAGGGTCAAATTAATCAATATATGAAAAACGACCAAGTATGCAATGTGAGTTGCATAAGTAAGTCTAAGTTAATTAGCATTAATGTAATAATATATTTTTATCAAGTATTAATTATAGTAAGTTAAATTTATTTATTGAAGAAAATATGTTGAATTGTACGACTTTAGAGACACATACATAACGAACTGATTGTAAAGCCTAATTCTGCAAAATTAAAGCATGATATATTTGACTTAAGTTACTTATGTCTGTTCTCTTATTTAAAGCATTAGGATGTTTGAGAATGGAACACATTTCTAAGAACTGTCTTTTGCCAAGATTGCGCTCAGTGCCAAGAATTTTAACTTCATTGAAATTCACCTTATGTTTGGTGTTAATTGCGTGTTGGGCTAACGCACATGTGTGCTTAGAAAGATTAATGTCACTTCGATGAGAAGTAAGACGTCCTTTTAGTGATCTTCCAGTTTGGCCAACATAACAAGCGTTACACTCAGCACAGGGTAAATAGTATATAGTATTAACTTGTTCCAAAGTGGACAAGAGTGTTTTAGTTTTAGAAAACAAATTTCTAACAGTCTTAGCATTCTTAACTGCAATTTTAACTGGTATGTTATATATATATATATATATATATATATATATATATATATATATACATTGATTTATACTCTCAGCAATTGGTCTCTAGGAAATAAAACTCTATTTGCTCTGTCTCAATATTTCGTCACGATTTTGTGATTTCTTCAGGAAGAAACCGTAAATTTATTACAATAATTATTATATTCAAACAAAATGAATATTTCAATACTTACAACTATAAGATTAAAATTTTTAATTTTGATAACAAAAAAGGTGTGATAAAGTTTTATTTTATTTGATATACATAAACAAAAGATATCAGATATTTTCATCGATTAAACGGATTTCAGAGAACGCTTAACATCGAAATTTCCAGAGCGACCCATAATTACTAGAAGTAATGAGAATAAATATCGTATTCTCCGTACTTTGATTACCGTCGTTATTATTGGTTCGTTATATGATTCTTCAAGTTCTTTGTTATTCCTTCTTCTCCATTGACCATTTATTGATCCATCTCCATTTATTGCTCTTTGTACTTTTGATTTCTTAAACACCCATGTTTTAAATATCTACTTAACCTTCATAGTTTTAATAGGATTTAGCGACGTACCTAACCGTTTCAATATATATCTCAGTTTAATTACCCAAAAATTATTAATTTAAGTTTTATTCTTTAGAAGATACGGTGCAATAATAGTTTTACTACTGACA
Organism: Diabrotica balteata; assembly: GCA_918026665.1. NCBI lineage: Eukaryota > Metazoa > Arthropoda > Insecta > Coleoptera > Chrysomelidae > Diabrotica > Diabrotica balteata. Next base: position 85,809,571 of record OU898277.1, on the reverse strand, counting down.
ATAATTGAAACACATATTTTGACCGTTTAAGGAATTGAACACATTCCTAAATGTGTCGTTGAAAGTAAGTTGACGCACTTATGTCAGTCGAATATTAATAAAACTCAGGTAATCTGAGTATAGTTACCCATAAATTTAGTAATATAGAGTGTATGATTCTTTACATAATATTTAGTGTATTATAATATAATGCAATAAAACATAATAAAACCTAACATGTTAAATGGCAATGTAGCACATATTAACTAAGAAAAAATGACTAGTTGGGTTTTTAGGAAACAAAGTATTAATTTATTTATTTGTCTACATGCCAGCTTAAATCAGATGATCGGTAACTCAGATATCGTGTTTTCCAAATATCGTTTAACTTGAATCAATATTGACTAAGAGATGCGTTGTCAAAATGCTGGCTTATGATAAATAAGTACATTTTATAAATTACTGTAATTCGTCACGCATATAGTCTTCTATACTGTGGAATTGAATTGTGGACGCTGAGTGAAGAAGCGCGATATAAGACATAATCCTTTTGAGATGTGGACATCTGAAGATCCCATGGTTAGATCACGTTATGAACGTTGAAGTTTAAAGCACAGAGACAAAATGATTAAAAAAACAATAAAAGCAAGAATAATGCAACCATTTTGACATATAAATGTTATTGTGCATTGTGGTATATTTTAAACATGCTTAGGATAACACATTAAGGGTACAATTTATCAAAAACTGTAGCCTAAGTTGTATCACACGCTTACAAAGAATTTGAAGTTACAGGTAAACCTAGTTTTACCACGGTACACTTTAACTTGGTGATGGAAAATGATATTAAAAGAAGCAGAGTAAAAAACAGGATAATATTATGATACTAGTAAAAAATAGAAAGTATATGTAAAAATATTTTTAAAACAGGTAAATCAGACAAACGATTAATAGAAAACCAAGAAAATTCAAAATATACTCCCGGCTGCCAAAAATGTGATCCTTGCCTATTTTACAGAGACTAAGACACATTTTCTAGATTCTGCTTGTACATTGGTCATATATTTAATTAAGGAGGAACATTGAATGTAAGTAGAAAACACATATTTTGAGAAAAAATATTTATTAGTCAACACATATGGCATTGGCTTTGTTGATAAAAAACCGTTATAACAAAATAATGTTTGTCATTTGTTATTAATACCTAATATTTTCTCCTCAGGAAGTTATAACACAATGCATACTCTTAGCATTGTGGTAAATAAAATGAAGTTGGTCCAATCCGTATCATATTTTCTGAAGAGCCGCACTAAGCTCATGCCAGTTGTTCGGGCGGGGGAGCCGAACTTGAATTTGTCTTCCTAATCTGTTCCATGATGTTCGATGTGATTGAGGTCAGGACTGGAAGCTAGTTCATTCATATGAACGTCTTTTAATTATTCGTTGGCAATTCTAGCTCAGACGTGCCTCATAGTCCATAACAATAAAATTAGATTCTGTGGATGGCGCAAAAGATACGACACGCAGAAACCAAAAATCGATTAGCTTGGGGATCTTGTTCTTCTACTGCCTATCTGTACCTTTTAGTGTAGTTTCTGTTGTAATTGAAGTCCTGAATGGCTCTTTGTACAGCACAACCAATTACACCTAGCACCTGGGCAGTATAACATTAACTACGACTATATTGCAATAAAGCCACGGCTCTTTCAGCATTGTAACGTAAGCAAATCATTTACTTATGTACACAAACAATCTAGGCATTTCTGCTCGTGTCGGAAGAGTTTGAATGTAGTTCTTTTAAAAATTATGTACAAGCTGTTTGTATAATCTTTAAAATTAAAATGAATTGGGCACCATATTTGCATATTATATATTTATTGTAATTAAAAGATTAATAATAATAAATTAAAAGATAAATAATAAATAAAACATAAACGAGCAAGTAACTGCGAGTAACGAATCGAACGAAGAACAGACGATCAAACAAATTACAGAAATAGTGCAAAATGTAAAGGATAAACACTTAAAGACAGATAGATTAATAAAGAAAAAATCATGGATGACAGATGAGATCCTGAAACTAATGGACAAGAGAAGAAAAGCCAAAAATGGCGCGGACAAATATAAAACCATAAATATATTAATAAGAACTAAAATTAGAGAAGCGAAAGAAAAAGAAGCAAGGGAAAGATGCAAAGAAATTGAGACTCTGCAATCAAAGTACGATAGTCACAATGTACATAGGAAAGTCAAAGAACTCACAGGAGGACTAAGACGAAAGCAGTGAGGAAATATAACTGATTCTGACGGAAACATCATCTTGGACAAACATAATGAAATAGGAACGTGAAAAGAATATCTAAAAAATATATTTAAAGACCAAAGAGATAACACCTCTAAGCTAAAAGAAGAGGTAAATGATGGACCAAGAATATTAGAGAAGAAAGTAAAGGAAGGGATTTGAACCCGGGCCCTCCAGCTTGTTAAGCCAGTAACATAGCCACTAAGCTACGGCTGCCACTTTGTCACAGAAGGAAGTTATTCCGCAATAACACAGTTAAAGAATGGCAAAGCGGCAGATCCTGATAATATACAAGCAGAACTACTCAAACTAATGGACAACGCACCAATAGCAATAATCGCAAAGATATTCAACAACATATACAACTCTGGAGAAATACCAACAGAATCGCTGAAATCTGAGTTTATTGCACTTCCAAAAAAAAACAAAAAATCCAAGAGCCAAAACATGTGAAGATTACCGTACTATAAGCCTCATGAGTCATCTTCTAAAATTGTTCCTAAAGATAATTCCTAAGAGAATCTACAAGCTCTGTGAAAGTCAAATTTCTCCCAACCAGTTCGGGTTCACAAATGCTGTTGGTATAGAGAGGCTTTGTTCTCAGTACAAGTCTTATTCCAGAGATGCAGAGACGTCAACTGCGACGTTTACGCATGTCTGGTTGATTACGAGAAAGCGTTTGATCGAGTACAGCACGCCAAGATGATGCAAACACTAAAAGAAGCAGGAATTAACAACCAAGATCTGAAAATAATTAGAAATCTTTACTGGAATCAGGCAGCAAATCTCAAAGTTGAAGGTGAACACACTGACTATGTGAAAATCATGCGTGGCGTAAGGCAAGGACGTATTTTGTCTCCTCTAACCTTCAATCTGTATTCTAAAAGAATATTTATCGAAGCTTTGCACGAAACTAAAAAAGGTATTCTACTAAATGGTTACAGGGTTTACAACATCAGATATGATAATAACAAAGCTTATGATAATTAGCAAGAAAAGCAACCTCTCTCTTGATACAAAAGTAAGAATGCTGCGATGCTACGTCTTCTCTGTCCTTTTATATGGTGTTGAATCCTGGACCTTGAACGAAGATATGAGCAAAAAACTGGAAGCATTTGAGATGTGGCTATATCGGAGAATAATTAAGATCCCGTGAACTGACCAAGTCAAAAATGAGGAGGTCCTTAGAAGAATGAATAAGAACTGAGAGATACTGACCACCATTAAATTTCGAAAGTTACAATTCTTTGGGCTTATTATGCGAAATGAATCCAGATATGCTTTCCTTCAAGTCATCCTGCAAGGAAAAATATTTGGAAAGCGAGGTCCAGGAAGAAGAAGAACATCTTGGTTGAAGAACCTCAGAATCTGGTTCAATACAACATATGTGCACTTTTCCACGCTGCTGCAGATACGATAAAGATTGCCATGATGATCGCCAACATTCGTAACGGATAGGCACATCAAGAAGAACAAGATAATAATATTTTTTTAAAACTTTAACAAATAATTTAAAACTTTTGAAACGTTTACAATAAACTAAATTAGTCCGTCGAACTCAATTTTTTGGCAAAAACATAAATTTCTATTGCTTATAAGAAATGCCATACAAAATTTTAAAAATAATGTATATACAGATTGAACGAAATAAATTCGGAACATAGGAATATAATGTATTTTGGCTCAATTCTGCTGTAGCTGGTTGGCCAACAAAAGATTGTCAAATAATTATATTATAAAAAATCCCATACTTCAGTGGGCTGCTGGATTCTGAACTCATAAAAATTGAAAGCTACACATAAATCTACGATTATGCTGTCAAACCAGTTATAGTCCAGGAAATGTAGCATTTCACCTCGCAATTTTTTCGTGCGGCGCGGATTGACTTGAAATTTAACAGAAGGTAGGTAATAGCCTAAGGATCAAAATTTATATCGAACCAAAGTGCGCCAAAGCCTAGGGGGTGGTTGCCACCCCATCTCCGGGGTGAAAATTTTTTTTACGCTTTAACTACAGGTTTCGATTAGAAAAGTGATTCTAAACAAAAAATGTGCTATACATTTTTTTTATAAAATGATATTTTTCAAGTTATTCGCGATTGAAAGTAACAACTTTTAGACGAAAAAATCCACGTTTTTAATCGATTTTTCGCGAATAACTCGAAAATGGTGCATTTTATAAAAAAAATTGTAGAGAACAAATTTGCAGCTTTTAAAAAGACAAATACAATTACAAATACAATATCAATGTTCAGCGGTTTTCTTCAAATGCCAAATTTGAAAGATTCAAAGTCAAATATCGGGAAAATGATGCATTTTTGGAAGAAAACTCACAAAACCTTTTTTAAAGAGCATAAATAGACCTATCATAAAAAAATAAGGTCAATACCTCATTTTTTACGAAAAAATCGAGGAAAACAACACCCTAACCACCCCCATAATTAAAATCGATATTCACCCTTCTGCAATTCCCTTTGTAGATGTATTGTTAATACTTCCAAGAAGTTTGACCCATTTAAAATGCTTAGTTTTAGAAAAAGTACAGCTTAAAGCGAGAAACGATTTACAATTTCATATTTTTTACCCTTCTTTTTTTTAAATATGCCAGAAAATACTGAATATATGAAAAAAATAAAAATTACCAAATTGTAGCTTTTTTAATGACTAAAATTATCCTTTATTTAGATTTGTTGTACAATGAATATTTGGCGAGATATAGCCGTTTAAAGCATCGATTTACGATCAAGCACCATCTTTTTCGGGCCCTTTAAACTCACCCCATTTAAAAACCAAGGGTTTCAAAAAGATTTAATTCACAGATCCTTGTAGCTATTAAAAACCTCTACAAATCGTTTTTGAAGAAACATCTATCGTTAAAAATTAAAGGAAATACTTTAAAAAACCAGTTAATTTTTTTCCGGAAAATTCCATTAGTATAGTACAGTACATTTCGGAGCATAATAATCTACAAAACCGGTATATTAGCTAGTGGGGCGTTATACATTCGAAATTTTAAGCGTTCTTATTTTGAAATCCCATACAACAGAATAAAACATCTGCTCATATGTCTATGGCTTGGCAATGAAAATATCAGAGCAACAGATTGGGGATGGTTTTCTAAAGATGGTTTGTTATTACCCGTACGCATGAACAAACAACCTGCACCCGATAAATTTTTGAAAATTATTTTTTGCCAATGCAAAAAAGGATGCGGCGTTTCATATGGGTGCAGAAAAGTTGGTTTATACTGTAACTCTACTTGTTCTGGGTGCTCAGGTGAAGGGTGCAATAACAGTCCACCAATAATTGAGGAAGATGATGATGACATAGATCACGATGAAGATGTAATTGATGACGAATAAAATTAATATTATAATTGTTTTACCTATAAATGTAAATATTTTCAACTATTTATGTAAATGTATAAGAATATATGGTGCCTTTTTATGTTGATAATTTTTTTTGTATTTAATTCTACTTTTTTCAATTTATATCTTATAAATTAGTTTATAAAAACTTCAATGTTGTAAAGGGTGATTTTCAAATGTTGAAAAGTTGCAAAATTTTGGCAAAAAATTGTTTTCCTCTGTAGCACTCATAACAATTGATTTTTAAGGGTTGAAAATGTATGAATTTGTATTTTAAAGTATAAAAAACTCACTATTTAACTAATCCAAACCAAATTTCACTCATCTTAGGATTTGTAATATTATTTTACAATTTTTGAAAATTAGGGGTAGTTTTCACCCCTAAGAACAATCAGGGTTCATCGGCATGACATAAACTATAGAGCAGAGGGTGAGTTGAGCTTAATTCCAAATTTTTATGCAAGTCGTTTCAAGGTGAAATCATTTTCTTCGCATTACTAATTTTTTTTATATTAATCTCTAACGAGGGTCGCTTTTTAAGGGTTGAAATATGATGGAACTTTATTGAAAAGCACGAAACTATCATTATTTAATTAATTTAAACCAAATTTTACCTATATTCAGGTTTAATATGGTATTTTATAATTTTTGACAATTAGGGGTAGTTTTCACCCCTAAGAACAATCAGGGTTCGTCGACATGACATAAACTATAAAGCAGCGGGTGAATTGAGCTTAAATCCAAATTTTTATTCAAATGATACAAGGCGAAATCATTTTTTTAGAATTAGTAATTTTTTACATTAATCTCTAACAAGGGTTGCTTTTTAAGGGTTGAAATATGATGGAACTCTATTCAAAAGTATAAAATAATCATTATTTAATTAATTCAAACCAAATCTTACCCATATTCAGGTTTAATATGTTATTTTATAATTTTTGACAATTAGGGGTAGTTTTCACCCCTAAAACCCTTCAGCGCACTTCGCTTCGATATAGATTTTGATCCTTGGGTTATTACCTACCTTCTGCTAAAATTTCAAATGGATACATGCAGGACGAAAAAATTGCGAGGTTTTAACTTTTTTCGAGCTTCAATTCCTGAACTATTTTCGCCTCCTTAGACAAACCCGTCTTACGCAAACAACTTTGTTGATAGACAGATAGTTGAACGATATTTTATACAATGTCTATACCCAGGTATGGATTTATTTTTGTCCAAGTTTTATATTGGTCCACTATTTTAAATGCAGTTCAAACAGACATGTATTAAATTGTATGTTCCGTTTTAATTTGGTTCAATCTGTATGTATGTTAATCGTTAAATGTACATGTACGAGGGTTTTTATAAATTTATATATGCCATATAACAAGTCATAAGTTTTAAAACTTACAATAAATGAAAAATGTATTATGAATCAAATTATTTGCACCTTAGTTATACTAATTATTATATTGGTTGTAATTATAGGAGGAAAAATCAATAAAGTAAAGCCCTCTATAAGTTCTATGTATCGGAGATTATATAACGTAAGCTTATAGTGACATAAGATAATGGGAATGTAATAATAAAAAATATATTAATTTTGATACATTTGAAAAGTGAACATTTAAAATCCTTATTGCTGTATTCGGATAAAAAATGAGGAAAATATTTTGCTAGTTTATGTATGCACTTTATCCATCACATATTATTATATTCACTGCGTAACATGTTTATATATATATATATATATATATATATATATACATATATATATATATATATATATATATATATAATATATATATATATATATATATATATATATATATATATATGTATATGTATATATATGTAAATATATATATATATATATATATATATATATATATATATATATTATAGTGTGGAAACCACTTATGGAATAAAATTGTTTCTCCTTATTATAGAAAATAATATGGCATAGTCCATAATCTGTATTTTAAATGCAACACCCTGTATATTTTTATGTTTTTAAAAGCTCCTTAACCACCCGATCCTAACGAACTATATCATGTAGGGTCTATTATGAATAATACAAGGTGAAATTTTGAAATTAAGTGTAATTTTCATCAAGACAAATAATTCATAGAATACCCGAGATAATTGAATGGATTACATTAATATAAATGGTCAACATGTTCTTCACCTTGTTGTTGGCAATAACACAGTCTCATATAAAACTCGTCCCGAACTTTGGTTTAAGTTTGAGGTGAAATATTCCGTATTTCTGTAGTTATCCTTTCTTTTGGGGACTTCAATGATAGTTGGTTGTGTTGCATATACTTTGTTCTTGAGATAACCCCACAAAAAAATCCAAAGGCGTAAGATCTGGTAATCTAGCTGGCCACTCAATAGGACCCCTTCGTTTAATCCATTTACTGAAGAAGATTTTATTCAAGTAATTTCTCACCACTAAAGCATAATGGGGTGTTGCACCGTCCTGCTGGAACCAGGCAGTTTCTTGCGGTAGGTTCAGGTCTATTGGATTGGAATATAAGTTAGCCAACTGAGGAAGAGGATCGTCTCTTAGAATGCGTAAATATTTTTCCGCTGTCAAATTACCATCTACAAATATAGGATCAATACTATGATCTCCTATAATACCTGGCCAAACATTCAACTTTTGAGGATACTGAGTGTGTGTCTCACGCATCAAATGAGGATTCTCCACTGACCAATATCTACAGTTTTGTCGGTTAACCTCTGCGTTCAATGTAAATGTTAATTCATCAGAAAAAAGACTTGTGTCAAGAGCTATTTCATTTGAGTAAATTTTATCGATCATTCTTTAGCAGAAATCCATTCTACGATCTGGATCATCTTCTGTTAGCTCCTGCACAAAACTCAATTTATATTGATGAAGTTTTTCTTCATGAAGACATCTTAGGATAGTTGTGTAACTCACATTATTTTGACGTGCAATTTCACGTGAACTTGACGTTGGAATCTCTGCGACACTTAACAAAATATCCACTTTCATCTTATCTTCAATAAAGTTCGGTTTTCTTTTTAATGGTTTGACAAGTTCTCTGAATTGTGCATAAATTTTAGAACAGTACCTTGTGAAATATTAGGCAACTGAGGATACCTCCCATTAAATAAGTTTGCTACTTCAATTGACTTCTACAATTCTCCCCGTAACCGATCATCATTAAAATTTTAATTCGGTGGGTCTCGGTCAAATATTTCATTTTTATTTCTACAAGAAAGTAGGTTTTAGTTAGGAATGTATTATTTTAATGTAAAATGTCAACACACCAACAACTGATTATGATAACAATCCGCATTATTTACCGATTTAGTTTAATTGTCAGAATATCTAATCAGTTTTTACCTACTTTTGACAAAAAATGTTAACAAGATTACTAAACAGAAATTTTCCCCAATATACTGACACTTAGAGTAGAAGTGTATTATCTCTATTTGGCTAATTGAAAATAATACCATAATACGTGATAAATTATTAATTTCAAAATTTCACCTTGTATTATTCATTATAGACCCTACATGATATTGTTCGTTGATATCAGATTGTTAAGAATTTTTTAAAAACATAAAAATATACAGGGTGTTTCATTAAAAATAAGGATAATGGGCTATGCCAGACTTGTATGGATCACCCTGTTTATTGAAATTTATGTTTAAAAAGCACACATTTAAATTTAAAAGTTAACGTGTCCCAGAGTTTTTTATTATTTTCTATAATAAGGACACAATCAATTTTATTCCATAAGTGGTTTCACACTGTATATATATATATATATATATATATATATATATATATATATATATATATATATATATATATATATAGCAAAACTGGTAAGATTATCGACCGAAACGTAAAAAACAATTTATTGTGTTGGAATATCGGGTATGCAGTCTGTTATTATTAAAAAAAAACTCTTTTTTCTTTTAATCCTCTATATTTCGCTGATTTTTTGTCAGCTTCATCAGGAGACAACTAAAAATTTTAATAAAAGTTATATAAAAATCAGTTTGAATAAAAAGTGACTCACTTACAGATTTAGAGTGGAAAGTATTTAAACAAGTTGAACATAATTTGTTCAAAACAGTACTGACAGTTTTTGTTAAAAGTACCTAGGTCACTAGTAATTAAATGTAAAAATATAAAAACAGAGCAAACAAAAACAACGAAACAATTAAAACACAATAAAATTACACATTAAAAATATACAGGGTGATTTAAAATATAATTGTTAACAGAAAAATTATTTAGACATACTAAGAATATTACAGTAGATATTGCTCAACTGTCCCGTGTCTGCCTTGTAATTTACTGCATAGTTTTCTCTATTTATATGACACATTTCCAAAAACAATCTTTTTTTGTAATTATTTTCTTGCTGTAAAACCCTGACATTTGAGTAATCAAATTGATGGCCAGTTTTTAAGTGATGGTCAACTGCCGCACATGTGTTCTTCCGTTTTGTGCAGTCACTTTTGTGTTGGGTGACCCTTTGTTTTAGCCATTGAGAAGTTTGGCCAACATAACAGCTCTGGCAATCCAAACAAGGCAGTTTGTAGATAACATTAGTTTTGTTTAAAGTTGGTGTCTTGTCTTTTACTTTAGAAAACAGTTGTCGGTTTTCTAATAAATTATATTGGACAATTTTTATGTTGGTAAATTGTTTAAATAAACTAGTCACAGAAGGTGTTAACTGTTTTATTAATGGTAGTTTTTTATATTGTGTTGTTTGTACTGCTCCGATATCAGTGGGACCGTCAAAAATGTCAGAGTTAAATATCAATTTTTTAAGGATATGTTTTGGGTATCCATTATTTTGAAAGATGTTTAACAGCAAATTTAAGTTTTTGTTTATGAATTTATCGTCACTAATGTGCCTTACCCTATTCTTCATTGCAATGACTGTATTAAACTTTTGGTGAGTAGGATGATTTGAAAAAAAGTTTAAATATCTTCCAGAGTGTGTTGGCTTTTGATACCAATCTATCAATATTTTGTTTTGTTCTGTTCTTATTATTTTGGTGTCCAGAAATGATATCGAACAATCATTTTCAATCTCTAAAGTAAATTAGATATGTTTATTAAAGTTATTGAAAATGTTTAAAGTATTTTGAATTTGTGAAGTAGGAACAGAACATATAAGATCGTCTACAAATTTTTTAATGAAGGGTAAAGAGAAAGGTAATTGTGGAATAATGACATCCAGCAAATGGTCCAAAATGATAGTTGCTATTATGGGGCTGAGTGGACTACCCATAGGTGCTCCAAATATTTGTCGATAGAACTTATCATTAAAGCTAAAATAGGTGTTCTCAAAAACATAGTTCAGAAGTGTTAAAAAACTATCCTTGGAAATTGTTGTATAATTTTGGATGAGATTCCATTTTGACTGTATTATACTACTGACCAGATCTATTGGTATGTTAGTGAATAACGATATAACATCTAACGAAATTAAAACATAATCTTTCGGTAAAATTAACTCTCTAACATCATTAACAAATGAAAATGTATCCTTTGCATTATAGTTGTTCACTTCGTCAAAAGCATCTTTAAGAATGTTAGCAAGAAATTTGGATAAGTCATAAGTTACTGAATTTATAGAGCTTACAATAGGTCTAAGTGGTATACCTTCTTTATGGATTTTTGGTAAGCAGTAAAGTTTTGGACAAGATGCATTGTATATAGTCAGTTTTTTGGCAAATTCTTGATTTATTTCTAAGTTATTCCTCATAGTTTTAATAAGTTCATTATAAGAAAATTGTATCGTAATAGTTGGATCTCTTTTTAGCTGAAAATATGTAATTTTATCATTTAATAAGCTTTCTGTTTAAACAGCAAAACTGGTAAGATTTTGCTGTTTAATGATGGGTTTTTATCAAGACATTCAAGCGATATATGGAAACGAGGCTACAATGTTGATGAAAAGATGGGCCACTTTAAATTCAAAAGCTGCTAAAATCACCAACAGAAGAATATTTTTACTACGATGTAGAGCCACTAATGTTATTCCAAATCACGTTCAAAACAGTACAAAAAACTTACAAATAATTTTATATACAGGTAATGACATACTTATGAGTAATACAGTAGATGGGTTCATAAAGCAATTATGTAGAAAAACTTTAGCTTTAGAAATAAAAATCACATGCAATAATTTAGTATATTTTCAAAAATCTATTAGTACAGTTAAATTTAGATTACAGAATATTTTACCAATGCACATCATACATGATTTTGAAGCCAGTTTAAAGCGATCTTTTGATTATATTTTTAGAGATGTTAAGATAAAGAACATTAACAAATATGAAAAATTATATTCTAACGACACTCCTAAAGTAAATAAGCTATTTAATGACAACAGTAAATGGTTCAAAAATATATCTTCTGTTAATATTCCCACAAATGTTTCTGACTTTCTGTCTCTGGGTCCAAAATTTGGGGTTTCTTGTCCAAAAACAGATTTTAAGTTAGATAATTTTTTAGGCGATGTAGAAAACATAATAGATGCAATACCGGATACATCTAAAGACTTATTAAGAGCAAAATACTAATGTCGTTACTAACTACTTAAATCATTCTACAAAGAACATTCTAGTGTTTTAAATAAAATATTCAAAGAAACTCAAAAATTCTTAAAATCACATCCAGATCTTTATATTTTACAATCAGATAAGGAAGGGTGTACAGTAGCAATGAACAAAACCGAATATATTGAAAAAACAGAAAGCTTATTAAATGATAAAATTACATATTTTCAGCTAAAAAGAGATCCAACTATTACGATACAATTTTCTTATAATGAACTTATTAAAACTATGAGGAATAACTTAGAAATAAATCAAGAATTTGCCAAAAAACTGACTATATACAATGCATCTTGTCCAAAACTTTACTGCTTACCAAAAATCCATAAAGAAGGTATACCACTTAGACCTATTGTAAGCTCTATAAATTCAGTAACTTATGACTTATCCAAATTTCTTGCTAACATTCTTAAAGATGCTTTTGACGAAGTGAACAACTATAATGCAAAGGATACATTTTCATTTGTTAATGATGTTAGAGAGTTAATTTTACCGAAAGATTATGTTTTAATTTCGTTAGATGTTATATCGTTATTCACTAACATACCAATAGATCTGGTCAGTAGTATAATACAGTCAAAATGGAATCTCATCCAAAATTATACAACAATTTCCAAGGATAGTTTTTTAACACTTCTGAACTATGTTTTTGAGAACACCTATTTTAGCTTTAATGATAAGTTCTATCGACAAATATTTGGAGCACCTATGGGTAGTCCACTCAGCCCCATAATAGCAACTATCATTTTGGACCATTTGCTGGATGTCATTATTCCACAATTACCTTTCTCTTTACCCTTCATTAAAAAATTTGTAGACGATCTTATATGTTCTGTTCCTACTTCACAAATTCAAAATACCTTAAACATTTTCAATAACTTTAATAAACATATCCAATTTACTTTAGAGATTGAAAATGATTGTTCGATATCATTTCTGGACACCAAAATAATAAGAACAGAACAAAACAAAATATTGATAGATTGGTATCAAAAGCCAACACACTCTGGAAGATATTTAAACTTTTTTTCAAATCATCCTACTCACCAAAAGTTTAATACAGTCATTGCAATGAAGAATAGGGTAAGGCATATTAGTGACGATAAATTCATAAACAAAAACTTAAATTTGCTGTTAAACATCTTTCAAAATAATGGATACCCAAAACATATCCTTAAAAAATTGATATTTAACTCTGACATTTTTGACGGTCCCACTGATATCGGAGCAGTACAAACAACACAATATAAAAAACTACCATTAATAAAACAGTTAACACCTTCTGTGACTAGTTTATTTAAACAATTTACCAACATAAAAATTGTCCAATATAATTTATTAGAAAACCGACAACTGTTTTCTAAAATAAAAGACAAGACACCAACTTTAAACAAAACTAATGTTATCTACAAACTGCCTTGTTTGGATTGCCAGAGCTGTTATGTTGGCCAAACTTCTCAATGGCTAAAACAAAGGGTCACCCAACACAAAAGTGACTGCACAAAACGGAAGAACACATGTGCGGCAGTTGACCATCACTTAAAAACTGGCCACCAATTTGATTACTCAAATGTCAGGGTTTTACAGCAAGAAAATAATTACAAAAAAAGATTGTTTTTGGAAATGTGTCATATAAATAGAGAAAACTATGCAGTAAATTACAAGGCAGACACGGGACAGTTGAGCAATATCTACTGTAATATTCTTAGTATGTCTAAATAATTTTTCTGTTAACAATTATATTTTAAATCACCCTGTATATTTTTAATGTGTAATTTTATTGTGTTTTAATTGTTTCGTTGTTTTTGTTTGCTCTGTTTTTATATTTTTACATTTAATTACTAGTGACCTAGGTACTTTTAACAAAAACTGTCAGTACTGTTTTGAACAAATTATGTTCAACTTGTTTAAATACTTTCCACTCTAAATCTGTAAGTGAGTCACTTTTTATTCAAACTGATTTTTATATAACTTTTATTCAAATTTTTAGTTGTCTCCTGATGAAGCTGACAAAAAATCAGCGAAATATAGAGGATTAAAAGAAAAAAGAGTTTTTTTTTAATAATAACAGACCGCATACCCGATATTCCAACACAATAAAATATATATATATATATATATATATATATATATATATATATATATATATATAAAGTGCAGTCGGAAGTGAATGGGATGTTTTCGGTCAATATTTGGAGATAAAAAAAGACAAGAGTTGTGCTACTTTATCTATGTAATGAAGACGTTTCGCTCACTGTTTTGTGAGCATCATCAGTTCATCTTTAAAAGATCTGTAGCATTAAAATGTTATTAAATTAAAGAAACATACGATACGGCAAACATTAATCTAATATATAAATCAGCAACAAAACGGAATCACAGAACGCCGGAAGATTCCCAATTTATGTAATTTTTAATTTAACATTTGATAACATTGATTGATTATAAAATGTATCAAAAAATGTTTTGATACATTTTATAATCAATCAATGTTATCAAATGTTAAATTAAACATTACATAAATTGGGAATTTTGGGAATATATTATATATATATATATATATATATATATATATATATATATATATATATATATATATATATACTACTTGGCCCGGCGAACTTTGTACCGCCTTAGAATTATTAAATATCCTGTTAAATTATTAGGTGAGTGAGTGTGTTAAATTATTCGTGTTAGACCAAGGAATACCAAGCCAGAGGTAAATGAGAAGTTACATAACTAGGCTTGGCATTTGGTCAAATAATATTACATCATTTGCTGTAGTTTATTAGTCAAGTAGTAAGTTGGTTTAGTTTCATTTTCACTAAATTTTTGATATTTTATCCCAACCAAGAACGTGCTTAATAAAAAGTGTTCTTGAACCATAAAAATCACAATTCCTTTAGTGAGCGTCTAATTTTTTTTTTTTTTTTCATCCTTTATTTATTGAAATCTGTTTCTACAAATAAAAAAAAAACAATAATCAATATGTTTATCAAGTAATTAACATAGGGGAGAGCTGTCCAGTGACAGAAATCCTTAAGATAAATTTCTAATATATATAAATATTTGAAATATAAATAACAATTTACAAAGACATTTTACTAACATATTAAAAAAAATAGTAATAGTTAAAATTATAACAACACACACAATTATAAGTTGTAGGTATATGTAGTATCAGTTGTAGCTATAAAATGATATATACGTTTATGTATATAAAGGTATAGAGAGGTCTAGAGGATCACGTCGTTTTAGTCTTCCTCTCCTTGGTCGCTTAAGTAGGTCTTGGGCAAGTGTATTTGGATGGTTTAGTAGTCTATTTTTGTAAGTGCCACTGAGTGAGACAACGGTGTCTTTAATATTTTGGATCTGAAGATCTCGGTGTATCACATAATTGGGCACGTACCACGGTGCATTGGTAATATGTCTCAAAACTTTAGATTGGAAACGTTGAAGTTTCAGTAAGTGAGAATTAGATGCTGTACCCCATATCTGTATACCGTAGGTCCAAACTGGCTTTAGAACACATTTATACAGTAATAATTTATTATGTAGACTTAGTTTGGATTTTTTATTCATGAACCAATACATTTTCCTGTATATTAATCCTAGTTGCAGTCGCTTTGTCCAGATGTGCTTTCCCCAATTTAGTCGGCTGTCAAAATGTATTCCCAAGTATTTAACATCACTTTTTTTGGGTATTATGGTATTGTTTATGCACACAGATGGTACACTCTCTTTGCGTAAAGTAAATGTTATATGTGCTGATTTGCTGCCATTTACTTTAATTCGCCACAGTTTTAACCATTTCTCTAGTTCATTTAAATGAATTTGTAAATTTTGACAGGCTGTAACAGGAACCGAGCTAGAAACCATTATCACAGTATCATCTGCATAGGTAGCGATTGTGCTGTTTACTCTTGTGGGAATATCTGCCGTATAGAGTAAGTATAAAGTTGGTCCCAATATACTACCCTGAGGTACTCCCGATAGAATTGGAGATATGTTTGATACTGCTTCATTGCATCTGACCTGGAAATATCGATTGGTAAGATAGGATCTCAGAAGAGCATACAGAGGATGAGGAAAGTGAGTTTTTATTTTAGATAGCAGCCCCTCATGCCATACTTTATCAAATGCTTGTGAGACATCCAAAAAGGCTGCAGTGCAGTATTCTTTCTTTTCAATCGCATCTCTTGCTACTTTGGCAACTCTATGTACCTGCTCAATTGTTCCATGTTGTTGCCTGAATCCAAACTGATAATCAGGTATTAACTTTTGTCTGTCGATTATAGAATTCATTTTCTGAAGGAGTATCCTCTCAAATATCTTAGAGATAATGGGAAGCAAACTGATTGGACGATAGGATGATAGTTCTTGTGGATCTTTATTTGGTTTCGGTATTAGAATAATTTGTGCCATTTTCCATTGAAACGGAAAATAGCCTAACTTTAGTATAGCGTTAAATATGTACATAAGCAACCGAAATCCTTCTTCGGGTAAATTTTTGCAGATTTTTCCCGATATTAAATCATACCCTGGAGCTTTTTTAGTATTGAGATGTTTAACTAACTCTTTTATTTCGTTAATTTTGATATTTTCTATAGGAGGTGACATCTGGTAGGGTGCATCTAAGTTCTTGTGAATGAATTCTTCTTCTTCCTTTGAGATAGTTCTGGAGTGTGGTTGAAAAACTTGGCTGAGATGATTAGCGAATGCTTGTACTTTATCTTCATCGGCCTTGGCCCAATCACCGTCTTTATTTCTAATGGGACCGTCATGCTTAATCTGATGTTTAAGTTTCCTAGAGAGTTTCCAAATAGAGTAGTTTGTGTCATCCGTCGCAGTAAGACTTTCAAGAAATTCATTTATGCCCTGATCTTTGTATTTGTGTAATTCTCTTTTAAGCAAACGAGTAGCCCTATTCAGTTCAGTTTTGTTCTCAGGAGATCTGGAAGTTTGCCACTGTTTTCTTAGTTTTCTCTTTTCGTTGATTAAGATTTTTATATGATGTGGATATGGTTCACAGTTATTACCCCGATTTAGATCTGGAGTTGCTCTCCAAGCTGCCTGTTGAATGATTGATGTAAGGTGATGAACTGCTTCCTCAATATTTTCACTTGTTTTAAGAGGAAGATTTAAGTTAATTGTGTTTTGAATATTAAATCTGAACAGACTCCAATTTGTTTTATGATTTGAAAACGTGGGGTGTTTATTTGTATTATATACATGTTCCATCACATCAATAAATATGGGAGAATGGTCCGACGAAAGGTCAAAAGAAGGTTTAATGTCTAAAAAGTTGTTACTTATTCCTTTTATGATACCAAAATCGATGAGATCGGGTATTTTATTTCTATCTGTAGGCCAGTAGGTTGGCTGCCCAGTAGAAATTGGAGTCAAGTTATTTTCGTTTAAACTTTTAATAAGTTCTCTTCCGCGAGTTGTTATCAGTCTTGAACCCCATCTTGTATGTTTTGCGTTAAAATCACCTACTGCAATAAAGCGATGACCAAGCCCTTTGAAATAACTAGAGAAATGGTCCTCTTTAATTATTTTACCAGGGGGACAATACGCAACTGACATCGTTATGTGCCCTTTACTGAGTTCTACAGATATAGAGGTTGCCTGAATGTTGATTTCACACACTTTATTTATTTCGTGATGTTTTATATTACTTCTAATGATTAACGCAGTTCCACCATGACCTTTTCCCATTGGGTGTGGTGTGACATAGGTGCAAAAATCTGGCATACTAAAATGGCTCTTGTTTGTCATATGAGCTTCAGAGACCATCATGATATCAAGATTGTGTAACTTTATAAATGCCTTAATCTCCTCACTATGGTTTGTGAGGCCGTTTGCGTTCCAATATCCAATTTTAATTTTGGGGTTGAACATTAAGTTTTGATAACATCGTTATGAGAAGGTCGAACATTTTATCCATTCTATCCATAAGTTTTTGGACCATCAATTCTAAACTGTTACTTGTTTCTGTTGTATTCAGTTTTTCCTGTGTAGTATTTGAGACAGATGCGGTAGTATGATTTGGTCCCTCCACAGCGTTTGCATATGTTACAGATGGGCGACGAGTATTTGAGGAACTTGGCGGGCAATGAGATTGTATTTTCTCCCTCAATTTTGGAAATTGTTTTCTTTGGAGCTCTTTGTAGACCAAACAGCCTCTGTAGGATGCAGGATGATTTTCTTGGCAATTTGTACACTTCACATCTTTAATTCGTGTTGGATTTGGACATTCGGATGACAAGTGATTGGCTGTACATTTTACGCATCGTGGCATTCTGTTGCAATATTTGTGAGTGTGTCCGAAATGTTGACACCTGTGGCATTGCGGAATTTCTCTTTTGGGATGTGGTGGTTCAACTTCAACTATTGAGTTAAGTAGTTTATTGACTTTATAAATGTCTTTATTGTTTGCATTAGCAACCAATTCTACGTGGAAAAGTGGTAGTTGCTTTTTATCCTTTATTCGTTTTATGTTGGAGATATTTTTGACTGAATGTCCTAGTTCTTCGAGTGCCCTTTTAATCTCATTAGTTTCTGTTGAGGGGTGAATATTGCGAATAACCACTCGAAATCCACGGTCCTGTTTTATTTGATATGTGTGAAACTGCGTTTTTTTTGCTGTTAAGCTTTTAATAATATCCGAGTAGTTTTCAGGTGAATCTACTTGGAGTTTAATTTGGTTATCCCTAAGGCATTTAATGGTATATAGATTTGGTATTTTTTCATCAAGCAGTTCGCGTAGCGGTTTTATATATTCGACATTCTGAATAAATATTGGTGGAGGTTTATTGGATTCGGCATTTCTATTTTCTTCTTGTATATCATCAGTAGTTAAAGGGCTATATCTATTGGTCGTTGGCGTAGGTTTCTGCAGCCAATAATCCTGAATGGTAGTTTGCTTTTTAATTTTATGCGGAGGGCTATCTTCTGATCGCTGACGCTTCTTATTTTTAATTAAAGTCCAACCTGCAACATCATCTTGCTGACGAGTTTGTTCAGTGGCTTCTGTTTGTTGTTCTAGATCTGGTTTGTTTTCTGGCAAACATGTCGACATTGAGGCACAATGAGATGAGCTATTAGTGGCGTTTATCCTGATTTCATTTGAGGAAATACTGTTCGTTCTATTTTTAAGCGATGGTGGAGGAGTTCGTGCCAGACCGGCCTTTCTTATAGGTGGATTCTCATATGCTGCATCTTTTAATGAGGGAGAATAACTCTGAATATTATCTGAATTTGGAATTTGATTTTGCCATTCCATTTTAGCTACTTATTTAACATATTGTATTTTACAAAATATTTTTATGTATATAATGGTTTTTATGTAATTATTTTTTTTTTGCTTTACGATAGGAGAATTAATCCAGATCGACTCTTCGGAGATCAATTCTCCTCTTAAAGCTACTTAGTTTTTATATATTCAGTAATAGGTACTTTGTTTTCCCTTTCTATATTATTTTTTTGAAGTTTGGCAACACTGTCGGGTGTTGAGACGTGGGCCGTTTTCTTATCACAGACTGGATTGCAGATAACCTTACTTGTTTTGGATATTATTTTATGGATGTTTAATCGTACCAGATTGGTTTTTCTAGTGTCAATTTTACACTTCGCACTTTCTACACCAGTATAATTAGTTACTACCGATTTTTATGTTTTAAAACTTTAATTTCACCTGTAATTTTGGAAAAATTTTCACTGTTTATTTATGTTTAACCTGCTGGCTTCACCGCAGCGTTGCCAGTGTCTAATTTTAGTAGCAAAAAACAAGAATCAAATTTTTCGTCCACTGCATTCCTTTAAATACATGGACTGAAGATACTAAAGATGAGAAAATTATCATTCCTAGAAATCCGATCGTTCTAGACTACATGGCGTTCAAATTTAAACGAATTTAATACAGAAAATAAATGTTTCTCTCGCGGTCAATTGTACGCAGTATGTTGACGTGTAAAAAAAGAACAATCCACTTTGTCTATTCTAGCTACTGGTAACACAACGAAAAATAGTAGAAGACGAATAGTCTTCAGTGAAAGGTCTTCAATGAAAATAAGCGACACGAGTATAACCCATTCAGCAATTGGTTACTTTGGTATCAAGTAAATTAGCTTCTTTTTAAACATTTAAACTTAATTTGATCTTAATATAAAAAAGTGTAACATTCGAACGACCCATCAAAAACGGTAGTCGCCAATGTGTAACAATAAAACTTATAACTTTTTTCGGGAGCTAATTATTAAGGCTTTGTCTATAAGTCTTATCTTGTAGGTATGTAGGTGACTGGATGACACCAGATTTTGGCTGGATGGATTACAGTAAGTGTGGTTGTTTTCTTCAGATGCTGGTTTGCATGTTGCTGAATGTTGGGATGTAGACACATATTAATTTCAAGCAGCTGTTGACTTCCTCAGTAGAGGCTGTAGTATTTAAAAGAACATAGCTGATGGCAAGGATAATTAAATTAATCTTATTAATTCTTCTTCTTGTAGTGCTTATCTATTTCGGATGTTGGCGACCATCATGGCAATCTGTATTTTGCAAACTGCGGCTCTGAAAAGATTTGTGGTTGTTGTGTTAAATCACGTACGTAGATTTTTCTGCCAGGAAATTCTTTGCCTTCTTGATCTTCGTTTTCCTTCTACTTTTTCTTGAAGAATTAATTGCAGCAACCCATACCTTTCTCTGTTGCTTACGATGTGATCAAGTTATTTTGCTGTTTTTATTGTGGTTAACAACTCTTTTTCTTTTTGCATTCTTAATAGAACTAACTGGTTAGTAACGTGGTAGGTAAAGGATATCTTTAAGATTTTACGAATAAACCACATTTCGAAAGCCTCAATCTTCTTACGGGTAGCGTCTGTGGGAGTCTACGACTCAAATCCGTAGAATATTATAGGAAAGATATAACATCGTATTAACCTGACTTTTATGAACACTAATAAATCGTAGCATTTGAATAGCTTAAACATTTTTGAACTACAGATGTTACTTTCTCTATCCTATATTGTATTTCTAGGAAGTGGTTCCAATTTTCATTGACGTTTGTACCAAGGTATGTGTATGTTTTTACTCTTTCTATTGGTTTACCATTCACACTGATTCTGTCAATTTGATGTTTCTCTTACAGATCATCGTACATTTTGTTGTTTTAATGTTTAGTGAAAGTCCATATATCTAATTTACTTCTGTGATCTTCAATAACTATTGGAGTGCTTCTTAACTGTCAGCGAATACCACCGTGTCATCCGCATATCTGATGTTATTGATACATTCTTCGTTAATTCGAATTTCGGCTTCAACATCTACTAATGCTTCTTGAAAGATTTCCTCTGAGTATATGTTAAACAGCAAGGCGATAGTATACATCACTGTCGGACCCCATGTTTTATTTTAATATCGTCGGATTCCTATTCCTCTGTACAAATAGACAATGTTTGATTTAAGTAAAGATTTCTAATAGTTCTTAGATCACAGGTGTTTATTCCAATATTTGTTAATATCTTTATCAGCTTGTGTTTTCTGTATCAAATGCTTTATGATAATCAATCAAGCATGCATAAATATCACAATTCACATATCTACATCGTTAAAACAGCACTTGTATGCTAAAGAGAGCCTCTCTCGTACCCACTGCCTTTCGAAAACCAAACTATGTACGGCTTATTTTTTCTTCGTATAGTCTATATAGGTATCCTTTGATGTATGATTTTTAGAAATAACTTGAAAATGTGACTCATTAAGCCGATGGTCCGGAAATCATTGCAGGATACGGATTTTGTTTTCTTTGGTAGAGCAATAAACGTTGACTTCAGCCATGATCTTGGTACTACTCCGTTTAAATATATCATTGAATATTTTTCTTAGTCGTTGACTACCGCCAGTGTTAAATAGCTTTATAAGTTTAGCATAAGCATTGTCAGATCCAGGAGTTGTGTCATCTTTTAGTTGTGATATTGCTTTTTCCACTTCATCTTATGTGATTGGTAAGTGGTCATTAAATATATAGGACGGAGGTTGACGAAGGTTCTACATGCATACATAAACGATTTTAAATAATCCGTAAAATAGTTTCGAAACACAAATATTTGCTGTCTTTTTCATTTTGATTTTAAATAAATTTAAAAATAAAAGGTGGATTAGAGAATAGGTTGTGCCAAGAAAGAAATATTTTCATTTAGATATATAAAAAATTATCAACTTCAAATATGAAATATGAAATAAATTTTGGAGAGAAACATGTCTTTTTATAGATAAATGACGTAAGCATTCCTTACTTCGGTACTAAACTAAAACTGACATGACAGAAGTCGACAGTTGCCAACTGACAAATATATTTTGTCAATTAGAATTGATACATAGACAGCACAGATAGTTCATATATGTCTAAGACATAGACACGGGGTATAGAGTAGAAACTAAGTGCAAATTAAAATTGCAATTTAGACAGAATATTTAGTAAACAGAAGGTTGAGAATCAACTACTTTTAAAACAAAAATAGTAAAATAAAAGAAAAAAGTTAATTAATGAATAAAATTAGAAGAAATTATAATAAAATAATTATTAAAAAAACATAACAAATATGTAACATTCATAACGCTAGAGAAGTTGATATCAGTTAATAATTTACCAAAACATTTATCTACTTAGAATACTTAGATAAATACTTAATAATATTAGAATACTTTAATCATACTTAAAAACAAGATAAACATAGATCAAGAGAAATCTAAATAAAATTCACTTATGGAATCCGCGTCTGTAAATGGGAATGATGGGACATACAGAGATATACAGAGACATACAGACATCAGAGGAAAAGACATTGATAAACTCGAGCAAAACACGGAATCTGCATATGCGAACAAGGAGGGTCAAATAAAAAAAAAATTGACAGGAACTAAATGCATTTCAAGGTATCAGTTGGGGGAGCAAAGAAAAATTAAAAAAAGGCCGTAGACATGTGGAAGTTTAACCATCCTATTGAAGAAGCCTATGAATTCATGAAACAAATTCAAAATCCAGAACCACCCAAAACTACCCTTTGTACTTCCTGTAGGCAATTCGTGGTTGAAAGATTCAAGACGTTAAGCGTAGTGAACAAGATTTTTGACATAAACAAGATTTATAACTTATGCTTTAGGACAAAAAATTTCGCCGGATCAATTACTCTATATTTCATATTTAATTGAAACTTTATTTAACTTAAATAAATCTAAAATTTTATATAAAAAAATATTTTGTTTAAAAGAATTATACTTCCTAATAGCATGTTCTAGAAAATTCATTAACGCATAGTTTTGTTTTTATTACGTTGGATAATCTAGTCCACTTTGAAAATTATCTCAGCTAGTATTAATTAACAACCATAATTTGGAAGTTTCATTTTTTATCAATTCTATTTAATTACCATGATATTTTTCACAAAACTATAATTATTTCAGAAATATGTTGTTAGTCAACACACGTACATATGTATACTATAAAAGAATGATGAAATATTCGAATGCACGCGAACCAGTTTATTATAAAAACGTATAAAAATAAAAATACTTCTATTGACGGACATTGTAATGTATATTGTCATTTTCATTAGGGTAACAGTTTATAGTTAATACAAAAATGATTATATACTAGAAATCGATATTGTTCAAAAATTACTTCTTGATTTTAATTCTATTGTGAGTCAAAATATCTTAAAAATTCATAAAGATTATAATTTTTAATTTTAAATAAACAAACTATGTTTGTTTATTATTTTTAAGGTAGTGACTATCCGTTACGGATGTTGGCTACCACTACGGCTATTCTAACTTTATTGACTGCTGATATCGGAGATTGCGAAGCCATGATACCCTACGCCGGCCTCGGTCTCTTTTTCCGTGCGCCTTACCTGTAGCGCCTTACTTTTTCTGTAGGATGACTGAGTAAGCTATACTGATATTCGTGACGTATTATATTCGTGACCCATATATTTCATTTCCATTTTTAACTGTCATTATTTTGCAGTCCTTTCTCATTATTTGCAAGACCTCATTAAACGTAATTCTTTCTATCCAAGAAATTCTTAGTGTACATCTGTAACACCACATTTCAAATGCTTCATGGATATCTCGGACAAGGTCCACTAATCCACTTCATACAAATGAACGGTGAGTACATAACATGGCAGTAAGCGGACCTTAATTGGGATTTGCAGATCGTGAATGTTAAAAACCTTTTTATTTTAATGAATGCTGATCTTGCCTTCTCAATCCTTACTTTGACTCCGTTGAGTGTTCCCATCGATCATTCAAATTTGTGCTCAGATAGCAGTAATTGGTGGCCCGTTCTCTTGGTTGTTGATCCACTAACAGTTGTCAAGTTACTAAAAGGATAATTTATATCAGTGTACAGTGGTACAGTACTAGTTACATTATACAATATTTTTATATGAAGTATGAAATTAAATAATATTTGGTCTGACAAAAAAATAGATAATAGACCTATATACTATGCCGAAATATCATAGGTTTTTTCTTTTATAATGAACTAAATTAGTGAAATAAAACAGGTTTTCTTTAATAATTAAAAAGTTACTTTGATTACAACAAATGATCTGCCATTTAATTAATGCGTTCTCGCATTATATAGCAAATAGTCACCCCAGAGAGAATACCAACACTGAAATCGAACTGGGCAGGTAACGTGGTTTGAATGACAAATAAAAGATGGACATGGAAATGCTGAAATGGAGATGATGATGTCTATCGAAGCAGAGATCGTCCACCAACACGTTAGACTGACGATCTAAAACGTTTGCCATAGGAATTGCATGCAAGAGGCAGAATATCGAAACAGGAAACTTATGAGAGAGATCCATGTTCAACACAGGACAAGCCAAATTTGAACGATGATTTATTCCAGAAATTAGTTGTCGAAAGAGATGTAGAGTGTATATTATTTGATATTTATTACTAGCATACATTGATAAACAATGAAGCAATATATAGCATAAAATAAAACATAACTTTCAAATTTTTCAGTTTTTCATACATATATTCCAAGAATTGGAAATATAATTTAGTAATTTAATTAATACTACTTAAGAATATAATGAAAGTGGTTTTATAAGTATATATATATATATATATATATATATATATATATATATATATCGTACATCTAGTTCAATACTGCCACAACTCCAAAAATTTCAATTTTGAGTTAAGGCTTTAAAAAGGTTGCATATATGATACCCCATCTAATGCAATACAACCTTAACTGAAATATTGTCTTGGATAAGTATAAAGTAAGATATTTCGGTATTACACTGTAGGGTTTTGAAATGCAATATGGCCATAACTAGGAGATGTGGCGATAATACACTCCGCCACAATACAACCGATGTAATTCAATACGGCCACAACTGCAAAAATTGTTAGATTAGTGGTACGATTTTATCAGTTCTCAATTATTTATGCACGAGGTATCCACGTTTTTAGTGTACAACTATTTGATTTAAAGTCTGAAAACAGTGTATAGTGATATTATTATTAACTTTATTAATAAACACAATGTAAAGGGCAAGAAAAATGCTTGGACTAGCTTTGCAAAGCTATCTTAAAGATGATGAGAATCTGAGAGACAATTCAGAGGTTTCTGAGGTTATGAATGACATCTCCTTTGTATTGACGGAGGTTTGTATTTCAACAAAAATCACAGTGAGGTTTTACTTAATGTATGTAATTTTTTAGCTTACTCCGGTTGCGTTACCCGTGCAATCAAATCATACCGCAAATACATTTGAAGATCAAGAAAATCTACATACAGACCCTCGCCAAGATGATTACATAGAGCAGGTATATTTTTATGAAACGAGAAACGGTTACTGGACCGGTGAAAAATAAAATAAGAGAACACATAAATTCTTTCCAAAGGGTAGAATCACATTATCTTAGAGCACAAACTACAAAGGAATACATAGATGGTTCACTTACTTTAGCTCAAATGTATCGCTACTACAAACTACAGGAAGAGAGTGAAGGAAGGCCTGTGGCTAAAAAATGCACTTACGAGCATATTTTCAAAACTGAGTTTAACATAACTTTCTTTCAGCCAAAAAAAGATCAGTGCGCAATTTGTGAATCATATAAAAATTCTTCTGCTGAACAGCAAGCTACTCTTCATCAAACTTATAATAAACATATCCATAATAAAATTAGAAGCAGAGAAGAAAAAGCACAAGATCTAGCAAGAGCAAAAGATGATTCTCAAGTATTGGTAGCTTGTTTTGATTTGCAGGCGATCCTTCCTACACCTTGTGGAGATGTTTCAAGCTTCTACTATAAATGCCGCCTGAACTGCTTCAACTTTACAATTTTTCAGATATTGCAAAAGACTGGTTACTGTTACTTTTGGCACGAGGCTATTGCTAACCGCGGCTCAAACGAAATAGCTACGTGTCTGTTTGATTATCTTTCAAATCATTGTAATGATAAAGACGTTATATTTTATAGCGACAATTGTGTTGGGCAAAATAAAAATAAATTTATAGTTACCATGTATCTCTATGCAATTGGAAAAATTAATGTTAAATCAATCACACATAAATTTTTAACAGTGGGACATACCCAAAATGAAGGGGACGCCATGCACGCAACTATTGAGAGGCAAAAGAAGAAAATACTTAAAACAGGTCCCATTTATGTTCCTGCACAATGGCCTGTCATCATAAGATCTGCAAAAAAAGAGGGAAATCCTTACAATGTAAAAGAAATGTCAACAGAAGACTTTTATGACTTTAAAGATCTCAATTCAAAAATTGGAGGAAATTTTACAAAGAATACAAAAGATGAAAAGGTAGTCTGGAATGATATCCAAGTTATTAAAGTTGTCAAAAGCAATCCTGGATCTTTCTTCTATAAAACAGATTATAATGCCGATGAGTTCGAAGAGGTCCATTTTAAAGCATCGACAAGGGGGCGTTCAGCAACTGTGGAAGCAGTAATCGATTTAAAAAAGGCGTACATAAAGCCTCAATCGATATCCGCAAAACCAAGCAACACCTTTTGGAACTGTGCAATAAAAACTTAATATTACCTGTTCATCACAATTTTTATAAGGACTTAGTTAATAGTAATTAAAAAAATGTTCATACACACTTGTAATAATAATAATAAAAATATTTTTTGTAAGAACTAGTTGATTTTTTTTATTATGTTGCCGCCGTATCTCCTATTTATCGTTTTATAAATGACTTTCTTCACAATGCAATATCGCCATAACTATCAAAATACAATTAACGTTTTATTTTTAATAAATTGTAATAAGATCCAGCGAATAACTGTATAATTTGCTAACTAAATTGTAATTTTGAAGCCAGTCATTCTAAAAATAAATTATTTACAAGGCATAACTCGTTTGCTACAGAACGTTTTGCTCATTTCTCGAAATTATTGTATTTTGGACTTGTGGCACTATTGAACTAGGTGTGCGATATATATGTTTGTTTTGAGGTTTCCGCGGGAGCTATATGTGCTGTCACTATTTTTCCGGGTTTGACTCCGCGTTGTAAAATGCTGGTTTTCTTGAAAACCATTGTTTTGGCGACGTTTCGGCAAGTGAGACCTTGCCGAAACGTCGCCAAAACAATGGTTTTCAAGAAAACCAGCAGTTTACAACGCGGAGTCAAACCCGGAAAAATAGTGACAGCATATATATATATATATATATATATAATATATATATATATATATATATATATATATATATATATATATATTATATATATATATATATATATATATATATATATATAACGGACTGCCCCTAACACAAAAAAGACACAATTTATGGTAACTACAAAAGCCCAACAGCGCCAAGAACACATAACAATACATGGAGAACAAATTAAAAAAGTTGAAAAATATAAATATCTGGGTACAATAATTAATAAAAATAATGAGTACACAGAAGATATTAAGGCAAGAATAGGACAGGCAAGAAATTCGTTCAACAAACTGAAAAAAGTACTCTGCAGCAGGACATTTCAATTTCTTTACAGATAAGACTTCTGAGTTGGGAGACATCTCCTGGTTGAATAATTTGAGAGCTTGGTTTAACTTCTGCTGACCTCTTTAGAGCAGCGGCGTCGAAAGTGCGAATTGCCATGATGGTTGCCAACCTTCTTAAAGGAGATGGCACGTGAAGAAAAATAATATATATATATATATATATATATATATATATATATATATATATATATATACTTTGGAGGGTAAATTTCGGGAAAGCGTCAAAACAAGGATCAGCTAGAGATGGTATAAGCCAGTTTGGTGTAGAACTTTGTTCTAAATGTGAAATTTTCGGTGATATGTTGTCACCTTCATCAGCACCTAAATGGAAAACCTATTGTAGTACAGTGGTGGAAATCAACATTTAAAAACCTACATTGAAAATGTTCAGTTGGTCCTAGTGGTAAAGAACACTGTCACAAACATGTTAAAAATATTAAAAAATACATTTAAAATTTTGAATAAAAACATTACAACACAACAGGGTAGTTTTTCAAATACAAACACAACAAAAAGTCTAAAATTTACAACCTACAAAAACTGCAAATAGAAAAGAAGAATTAATCTTCTTTTTTGATGACATATTTCTGTCAACATCCGGGTGTCATATGTAACGAGGTTATAATTTTCACTTTTGCACCTCACAACCACATGGATACGAAAAGAAAGAGCCCTAGGCAACATAATCAGCAAGGAAATGAAGTCCCCTCTAAAGCACAGGTAGGTAATCTATGCATGTCATGATAAGTTCCCCACATTCTCCAGTTTGTTACTTCTTGTCAAGTCCTGTTGAAGTAGAAAGGAATAAATACAACTTAAGTTTTCAACATCTTTCTTACAGTTCATAGGAGAGCTGCAGTTATGGATGTAGCACATTTCTATGAAGTTTCTCTTAAATTGGTTGTCAACCCTCTTTAGTACTTGCACATTTTCATAGTTAGCAGTGTGTCCAGTATTCTTAATATGTTGGCTAAAGGCTGTGCTGGTGGGCTTCCTCACAACATCACACCTGTGCAAAGCTATTCTTTTTGAGAGTTTCTGGCTGGTTTGACCGACATACACTTCTGAACAAGAACCACATGGAATAGAATACACTACATTGAAGTTATCCAGTTTTTTAACTCTTTCTGTCAGGTGAGTAAAGTATGTCCCTAATCTTTTGTAAACAGAATTTGCTATCACTATATTGAACTGTCTGAAAAGGTTTGTGATCTGTGGTGATAAACCTTTGATGTAAGGCAATCTCCCATAGAACACTTCTACTGTTTCTCCTTCTAATGTTTGTCTTTGGTGTGTTCTAACTGTTGGCATATCTTGAAATAGCAATTTATTAAGAAGCATCTTAGGGTAGTGATTTTTTCTAAGAATCTCATACAATAACATGATGTTATTATTGTAGTTTGAAGGGTGACAAATTCTTTTTATTTTGTTTTTCAGACCTTTGATGATGTTAATCTTCTGTTCGTGTGGATGATACGAGTGAAAAGGCACATATCTACCTGAGAATGTTTTTTTTCTGTACCAATCCAACCTTACTGTATTGTCCTCATGTCTGGTTATATAGGTGTCTAAGAATGGAACACTATTATTTTCTTCTGTTTCAACTGTGAATTGAAGGTGAGTGTTATATGAGTTGAAAATGTCAAGAGTGTAGTTGATTTTGTCTACAGGGACTGCACATATGAGGTCGTCTACATATTGGTAAATGAAGGGGAACTGGAAATCAACTTCTTGAGTACAGTAGTGAAGTAGGGAGTTCATTGCAATTTCTGCCAAAGTAGGGGATATAGCTCCACCCATGGGTGCTCCTTTTATTTGGACATAGAATTCATTTTGAAAAGTGAAATATGTATTGTTGTATAAAAAGGTAATCAGTTTCAGGAACAAAACTTTGGGAATATAGTGATAGCAAATTCTGTTTACAAAAGATTAGGGACATACTTTACTCATCTGACAGAAAGAGTTAAAAAACTGGATAACTTCAATGTAGTGTATTCTATTCCATGTGGTTCTTGTTCAGAAGTGTATGTCGGTCAAACCAGCCAGAAAACTCTCAAAAAGAATAGCTTTGCACAGGAGTGATGTTGTGAGGAAGCCCACCAGCACAGCCTTTAGCCAACATATTAAGAATACTGGACACACTGCTAACTATGAAAATGTGCAAGTACTAAAGAGGGTTGATAACCAATTTAAGAGAAACTTCATAGAAATGTGCTACATCCATAACTGCAGCTCTCCTATGAACTGTAAGAAAGATGTTGAAAACTTAAGTTGTATTTATTCCTTTCTACTTCAACAGGACTTGACAAGAAGTAACAAACTGGAGAATGTGGGGAACTTATCATGACATGCATAGATTACCTACCTATGCTTTAGAGGGGACTTCATTTCCTTGTTGATTATGTTGCCTAGGGCTCTTTCTTTTCGTATCCATGTGGTTGTGAGGTACAAAAGTGAAAATTATAACCTCGTTACATATGACAACCGGATGTTGACAGAAATATGTCATCAAAAAAGAAGATTAATTCTTCTTTTTTATTTGCAGTTTTTGTAGGTTGTAAATTTTAGACTTTTTGTTGTGTTTGTATTTGAAAAACTACCCTGTTGTGTTGTAATGTTTTTATTCAAAATTTTAAATGTATTTTTTAATATTTTTAACATGTTTGTGACAGTGTTCTTTACCACTAGGACCAACTGAACATTTTCAATGTAGGTTTTTAAATGTTGATTTCCACCACTGTACTATAATAGGTTTTCCATTTAGGTGCTGATGAAGGTGACAACATATCACCGAAAATTTCACATTTAGAATAAAGTTCTACACCAAACTGGCTTATACCATCTCTAGCTGATCCTTGTTTTGACGCTTTCCCGAAAGTTACCCTCCAAAGAATTGTATTCTTAGCGTCGTTATACACACTATATATATATATATTATATATATATATATATATATATATAAATATGTATGATTCTTGATCGCCTAAGTGGAACATAGAACTTTGCTGAAAAAGCGCCATCGAGTCCTATTTTGCGTGAGGTCTTTACCTCATTCCAAAAGTTTCCTTGACCTCTCAACTCGTCCGTAATTGTTCTTCTCCAATTTTTTGCTGGACACCCTCTTATTTTTTTCTTGATAATTGTATTCCATACAGAAGAAATATATTTACCTAAATACAATTTCTTTAGATAAATATTCCTATATATTGAACTTCTACTCGGAAATTGTTACTCTTTCAAAATACATTCCAGAGTAATATAGATAAAAAGTTTACCTTTATATTATTTAAAATATTTATACACAATATTTAGGATATGTATAATGTATAGTGTGAAGGTTGTTAGCACGTAGGTACGTCAATCTATTATTTCTTTACCTCTAGAAATTTGAAATTCGTATATCCTGTAATGTAAATCATGGGTTAACCATTGCTATATATATTGTTTGTTTTTAGAATGGTATTTAATTATGATTTTCTTTAGTAAAAATCATAATTTAATCATTTATAATTATTTGCATTATTGGTTGCATAATAAAGAGGAAGCAACTTATAAATAATTCGAATAATTGTACTTTTGAAAAAATAAATACTTTATAATTTTATCTTAATTCAATAATAAGCTATTAATTACTCAAAGTATAGAGCTAAAAAATTTTAAAATAAATTTATTTAACCTTATGATAATAAAGAGCCTATAGAGTTTACGTTCAAAATGCAACAGAGTAAAAAATTAGAAAATAAAATTCTTAAATTGGGTATACATATTCCCGATCGATTAAAAGGTATGGATCAAATCGATCAAATATTGCAAAATAATATATTTGAAACGTAGGAATAAAATGAACCAAAAACTGATTATTCACACGATTATAGTTATTCACCCTATGAGGTTAAATGTTCGCAACTATAAATCTATAAAAATTATAACACAGTGTAGGAGCAGAATAACGTTAAGTGTTAATATTTATTGGAAATTTAATAAATATACAAATTATTCAATTGAACGGTACCAACAATAACAGTCGTAACCTTCGGGAGAGACAGCCCGCTAAAAGGCTCATGAGCTCATTTTCTACACACTGAAACCAATATTCAATCTGTTTGCTAGAGACATTGCAATCGTCAATCAAGCATTTCCCTTCGAACTCATTCTCTGTCTCATTTAATTCATCCTCATTACTAACTTGATTTTAGTTTAAGCAAGATATTCTGATGTATATTGATCTGCTTTTGCTGATTTTCATTTTCTTTTAAATTTAACTGTTTCTTCTTTTCCTTAACTTTTAAATGCAACTGTTTCCGTTATGTTTCTCACGGCGCAGCATCGAACTTTTCCTATATGTGGAGTTGAGATAGAGTTTAATTTTGGCAAAAACAACTTCAGTCGCTAACTAGTGATAACACTAGTCGGTCTCCCCCATTTTAGTTGTGTCTTTAGTTGTTTAGAATATTTTTAGCTATTGAAATAATACGCTCATCATAAAAGTTTATTTATTGTGGTTCCATAAAACAGTTTTGCTGTTTTAAATGGTATATTTGGGTATTCTAAAGTTTGCATATCAATAGGGCTTTTTTCATTATTGCTGCACCCCCGGATCATTCGCGGATATTTTTTGTCTTTTAAATATTTTAAAAACGTTGTATTTTTTGATAAATAACAAAAACTTGATATTTAAAAAGTTTGCTAATTGTGGGCATTGCATATTATGAGCCGACCTGAACCAATAGATTATGAATATTCAGCAAAATACGCATAGGAAGATATTGCATATATTAAATTAACTTCAATAAATAGCTTCAACGATAATTAAAACCACACTAATTATATTCGTGTAATTACTACAACAAAAACATAAAAAAATACTCCAAGAACCATGGCAGGCCTGTTTCTAGTGGGTGTGTAAAAAATTTCTAAATGAATTAAGAACTATTGGCAGGTTGCGTACTAGGACTCCTGAGAGAACAACAAAACCTGGACCATCAAAACACCAAAAAAACTTTGTTAAGAAAATAAGTCTGGCTGATGGTCACTTTTTAATGAAAGGTAAAAGGTATTTTAGGTTAGATATGACCGAAATTAACTGGTTAATTGTAGATGTATAGAGTTATTGTAATATTTATTCAATACTATGGATTATTTATGAGTAGTGAATAATAAACGAAGCTGAGATTCTGTATGTCAGTATGTTTATTTATGGAATTTTTTTCTATTAGAAGGTGGAATGTTTCAAATAAGGATCTCTTGTGGAAATTATTCTTAGTAAATAGGGATTTAATGATCTCAAAGTCTATTTAAATTAATACGGATAGTGATGCGCAACATATTCTTCTTCTTAGGGTGCCTGTCCGTTCCGAACGTTGGCGATCATTCTGGCTATGATGATTTTGTTGGTTGCTATACTAAATAGCTGTGTTGAGGTCTTTCTATACCATGCTCTCAGGTTAGCAAGCCAGGATATTCTTCTTAATCCTGGGGCTCTTTTTCCTTCAATAATTTTACACTGCAAAATGCATTGGAGTAGCTCGTATCTGCCTTGATTTCTCATTATATGTTCCAAGTACTCCAGCTTACGGCTCTTCACAATGTTGGCCAAATCCGCGGTTGTGTTCATCCTCCGCAGTACTTCTTCATTGGTGACTTTGTCTGTCCATGGTATCTTCAGGATTCTTCTGTATAACCATAATTCAAACGCCTGAAGTTTTGATAAAGTTTTCGCCTTCAATGTCTACGTTTCTGCTCGATACAGAAGCACTGAGTACACGTAACATTTAAGGAGCCTTATTTTCGTTTTCAGGGCTGGGGTCATGGCTTTTGAACACAGAGCTCATAGCTAAAAATGCACTTTTGGCCTTTCCGATGCGACATTTAATCTCTTTGGTATTGTTCCACGACTCATTGATTATAGTTCCCAAGTAATTGTATTGTGAGACATGTTCAATTCTCATTTGGTTCACATACAGATTTGCTCCAGTTATGTTTTGCTTGCTGATGGTCATTAGCTTGGTTTTGCTGGTGTTTATATCCAGTATATAGGTGTTACTTGTTTCTGTTATTTTGTTCATTAAGTTTTGCAGCCCTTCTATGGTATTAAAAAACACTATTGTATTATCTTCATACAGCAGGTTATTAAGCTTGACTCCATTTATTGAGATGCCTTCATCAATATCTTTTAGGGCCTCTTCAAAAATGTGCTCCAAGTACAGATTGAATATCAGTGGTGAAATTATGCACCTCTGTCTCACTCCTCTTAAGATTTTGACCTGTTCTGTATATTCTCCATCTATTCGGAGTACCGCTGATTGATTTCAATACAGATTAGCTATAATTTTTAAGTCTCTTCCATCAATAGGTCTAACTGGTAAGCTGGTTTTGTATGTTTTCAATAAAATTGATAGTGTGTAAAATAATTTAATAATTAAGCTAAGTATACTTTCGACATAATAAATGTCATCATCAGAGCTATCGTCAATTAGGCAATAAATACTTCATAAAAGGACAGTTGTGCACAAACGACATATTAAAATTCAAAGATCGGGCTCTGTAGGCCACAGATCTTGGGTCTAACCCTTATACATATGTATAATTCACATTTAAAAAGTTTTTATAAAAACATGGTTACCACATACAGTAACGATAACAGCTGTCTTTGACTTACATTTTTGAAGGCACTTCAGCAGACTTCAGACTTCAGCACTTCCATCATTTGTTCATGCCTGACTCTATCGAAAGCCTTCTTGTAGTCAATCAGGCATGCAAAAACATTAAAGCTGACATCTCTACATTTCCGAAACAAGATCTGTACGCTAAATAAAGCTTCCCTCGTACCAACGGCGTTCACAAATCCAAACTGATTGGGTGCAATTTGTTCCTCGCATTTCCGGTAAATTCTTTTGAAACAACTTCAGCAGATGGCTCATTAGGCTTATTGTCCTATAATCTTCCCAAACTTGTTCTCCTGGTTTTTGGGCAATGGTACGAACTCCGATTTGAGCCACTCTACTGGTATTTTTCCTGCCTTATATATTTCAATAAATATATCAGTTATTATTTTTATTTGTTCTGTATCTAATAGCTTTAGCAGTTCTGCAGGAATTTCATCAAGTCCCGGTATCTTTCCATCCTTCATTTGTCTGACGGCTGCCGTTATTTCTTCTGGTAGGATTTCGGGACCCGAATTTTCTTCAACGGTGGGCTCTTGTACTGTTCTAAGGTCATGGAAAAGTTTCCCCAAGTATTCTTACCATACTTTTTTATCTTCTTTGGTAATGGCAAGATTGCCTTCATTATCTGTTATTTTTCCGCTGTTGCGTTTTCAAAATTTTCCACCTATTTCCTTCACCTTTCGATGAACATTAAAGTTATCATATCGACTGTGATACTCTTATATTTCTTGACATTATTCTGTTTTTTGTTTCTCTTTGGCTTCTCTTATTTTTCTTCTGACGATGGTATGTATTCTCGTATATTCTTGGAGATTTTCTTTGTTTTTTTTTCTCTGATCCATAAGCTCAAGTATTTCATCGGTCATCCATGCGATTTGCGTTTCTCTGTGTCTTTCTTCAGGTGTTGTTCTTTTATTTCTCTCATTATTTCTTGTATGATGCTCAGACTTTCCTCTATAGTTTCTGCATTTTTGCATGTTAGCACCCTTGTATTGAAGTTATCACTCACCTTTAGTCGAACATTGGGATCTTTCAGTTTTCTAAAATCATACTTCTTCATCGACTTACTTGTAACCTTCTTCATTATGACTTTAAAATTACTTACAACTGGTACATGATCAGAATTTATGTCTGCCCCCGGGTATGTTTTGACAGATGTGCAGCTGTTCCTGTACCTCTTATTTATATTTATATATTCATAAATATTTATATATATATATATATATATATATATATATATATATATATAGAAAAGAAAAAAGAAATTTAATCTTTGCAGATAAGTTAAATAGTAAACTCTTAAATATTGGCGAAATCTGCAAAAATTTCAAAAAAAAAATTTGTAGCAGCTTTGGACCAATAAGTTTATGAGTGGTAGGGCATTCTTTTATCCAGGAACTGAGTCATCGGCTACGAAGACGGATAAACTATAAATTAGTCAACGGCATAAGGATGCAGAAAGCAAAGGAAAACTACTACATTAAAGGCCTGTTGGTGTTCTTATTTTTAACTATTATGGCTATACATAATTTGTGTTAAAACATTAATGATCATGGATCACGTGACTCAAGATCCGGCAAGAGACGACAACCTCGATGTCGTTAATATGTGAAATCCTTGTAAAATAATCCCATGGAACGTTAGAAGCATGTCTAAGGGAGGTAAATACATAATATTATAAAAGAAATGAAAATAATGCAAATCAACATCTAGGAATAAGTGAAATGAGGTGGCAGAGATCGGAAGTATGTGATGTTGATGGATATCAAGTTTACTATGCATGAAATGACGATGCTAATTACTATAATGGAGTTGCAATCGTAGTCGCAAAATGCTAAGCTATAACGATAAATTATATCCTTATATCCAACACAATAATCCTAGTTAAATTTAATTCAAAACGGTTCATTACAAACGTAATCAAGGTCTATGTCACAACATCATCCAGTGATGAAGATTATTTAGAAGCATTTTACAAGGATCCTAATAATAACGCTTTTTGAATATTGTGGGGGATTATAGCTTGGAAAACAGAAATGAACGTAGAGATCGACTTGTCCAGTTTTGCAAAGAACACAATTTTGTTATGTCGAATATTTACTTCAAATTACTATGGACAAGACTCTACATCTGAAAATCAAATTCAGAACCAGAAAATAAAATTATTTGGAACCAAATCATATTTATTATTAAAACTGCAATAAAGCAGGTAAAGCTTATCTAGATGCTGATATTGGGTCTAATGACAATATCATATTAGCTGTAACCCGATTAAAATGAAATAAAATAATCAAAAAGAAGTTTCGCTAAAATATTGATATATTTAAGTACAAGGCGAGAAAGTTAGGGAAACGGTTCAAAGACAACTGAAAAAAATTAAGTTTGGGAAAATATTGGTGAGAACGGAACACATCCAGTGATGGTCCATAAGGCTGCCGCAGACACAGTCCTGTAGGCGCATGCCACTCGCAACAGACTTGTTCTGTCTACTCGTTTCATAAGACTCCTATAAGCCGTTATCTCTACCGCCTCGCTCCAGACTGGTGCTGCGTAGAGAACGATAGACTGTACAACACCGTGTAAGGCCCTCCTCCTTTCGGATTTGGGTCCTCCAAAGTTCGGCATCACTCTCCCCAACGCAGCCGTACTATTCGCAGCCTTTCGGACCACCTCCCGAACGTGTTCCCCCCATTTTCCATTCTGCTGCAATGCCACTCCTAGATACTTTACTTGTGTCTTGGGTGTTAGACATACTCCCGCACATTTTAATTCAACACCTTGCCTGTTCCTTGTCCCCTTCAGAATAATAGCTTCGGTTTTCTCTGTCGCAAGTTTTAGTCCGTGCTGCGTCATCCATTTCTTTACGACGCCACCTGCTTTCCGAACCCGGTATTTGAGATCTGGCTCATCCCGGCCTACTACCAGTACAGCGAGGTCATCCGCGAATGCGAAGGGGGTTGTACCCTCTCCGTATTCACAGTGCATAACCCCGTCATATGCCAGATTCCATAGCGTCGGGCCCAAGACAGATCCCTGGGGTACCCCGACCGTCCCGTCCACGATCGTGCCCTTTTCCACCATAATCCTTCTCTCGGACAGATACTCCGCCATAACATTCATCAGGTAACCAGGACATTCTCTCTCCTCCATTGCCTTCATTACCTGGTTTCACTGCAGCGTATTGAATGCATTCTTAACATCAAACAACAGCAGGGCCGCCCAGCGATGTTCATTCCCTCTGTTGTGTAATGTTTCGAGTACACTCATGATTGCATCAATCGTGCTTTTCCCTTTACAAAAACCAAATTGCCTCCGAGACAAACCACCAGATCTCTCAATCATGTCGTCTATGCGTACTCGCAGCATCCTTTCATAGAGCTTACTGATGCATGGAAGAAGACAGATGGGGCGATACTTTTCCCTAGCTTTGGGAAGCAGTATTAACCTCGATGTCCTCCAAGGCTCAGGAAAGGTTTGTGCTTCCAGCAATGCATTCATGTGTTCCAGAAGCCACGCAGGCTCCACCCGTCCTAGACCCTTTACCGCCTCAGGTGGTATCTGATCCAGTCCGGGGGACCTACGAGTCTTGAGTGAACCCAATGCCTCGACAAGTTCATCCATTGTAAAGGGTACAGCCCGCTTAGCTCCTTCATCCCTCCACACACCATGACATCTGCCGTCCGGAAAGAGCTCTCTTGTTACCTCAAGCTTTTTGTCCATAGGCATTTCATAAGGAGGATACGCATGGAACTTCTTCATAACGATCTTACTAACTTAACCAGTTTTGAGGGTATGCACAAGGAGCTCAGTGCTACATACATTTTATTTCATTTTATCCTATCATACGTTTGTTTAAAATCAATTAACAATGCATGAAGGGTTACCTTATATTTATAACAGTCTGGATTTCTTTTAGTGTAGAAAACTAATCCGTCACTTATATATTAACTCTAAAATAGGCCTGATACACATCTAGTTTATATCAGCAAATCTGATAGTCTTTCCTTTAGAATTCTGGCTAAGATCTTGTAACAAACAACCAATTAAGCAACACCTCTGTAATTTTACCATGCCAATCTTTCCCCTTTTTATCTATAGGGCATAATAAAGCTTTGATTCAATATTTGGGCATATTTGCCTCTTTCCATTTACATAGTTTTTACAGTTCTTCCACTCCATTCTTCAGCATTTCCGTAGGTATTTCGTTTTTTTTTCCGGTCTTTGGTTATTTTTAAGCCCATTGATTATATTTTTAATCTCTCCTTACTAGGTAGTTCTATTATTTTGTCATCATTGTGTGTGAGAATGTAATAATGAATTACTGACAAAGAATTGTCCTAAATATGTCACAAAATAAAAATGAAATTATAACACTAGCTGAAGAGCAACAAGGTTTTATGTCAGAAAGATCATGCATGGATGCTATATTTCTATTGAGGCAAGTACAAGAGAAATCATTAGAATACAGCGAACCTGTATAACTATGTTTCGGCGACCTTCAAAAAGAATTTGATCGGGTCAAATTAAAAGATGTTATCCACTTATTGTACGCAAGAAAAACACCTCTATGAATAATCAAAAGATCGAAAAGATCTACCAAAACAACACAGTAAAATTAAAAGGAGAAGAAGACCTAACTGACCTTATTAAAGCTGGCAATACCAAAAAGATACCAAATGGGAGAAAAATATCTGCTACTACTTTCTCAAAGTGAAGATGATTTACAAAGTATGCTGCACCAATTAAATATAACCGTCTGAAAATTTAATATGTTCCCAAAAAAAACGTGCCTAGTTTATTTATTCCACCCAGTGTTGTTGTTAAGAACGGTAAAGATGAATTTCATTTTGGTGTGAATACTAGTGGTAATATTGTTTATTTAGCTATAGAATAAAATATATGTGCCACACAGAAAAATGAGTCAATATTTAGTTTCAAATCAAATGGTTAGGAGAATAACTGGTATTACTGGCACAGTTAAAAAAATTATACCACTGAAATGGAACTGAATAGGTCATGTTGTCAGACTCAGAGATAGAATATTGACCAAGAAAATTTAAGAATTTTGACGAATTTGGACCCAAATGGTTCGACGGCATTAAGCGCATCCAAGACAGTTGGATTTAATGTGCTAAAAACCGTAAGCGATGGAACGAGTGGCCTATGTTCAGCAGTGGACTTTAAACGGCTCCTGATAAGGGTTATATTGATGACTATTAGTTTTTCACTTTTTAGAGTACAATTTAGTTTTGTGTGAAATTACTTCTCTGAATGCTCTAAAATGTATTGTCGCGTTTCTGATGGTTACTGATCTTTATTTTCTGATATTGATATATCCAGCCACTGATGTGTTGTTACTTGCATCATTTTGTGTATGTATTTCTTTACCAGGACTCGAATATATGAATTTCGACGACATCAGTAAGAAAGAATTTAGTGTACATAATATTTAATAGAGAACCTAACTTTTACAAGTGATACTTAGTTATCTGCTCGAAATTTTGGTTTACTGTTCTGTCTACAAATTAGAAATACTTAAAATCGCCATAATAGCGTTACTGGCTTCTCTCTATGTACATGTCACCCTGTGAGTTTGGTGCAAAGATCCTACGACCAAGTGCGGGAAACAATAAATATTTTGCCAAAGATAAGAAGAAAAATATTCGTAAATGTGCAACTGCGTATATGAATAAGGTGAAAATATATTATAATAGAGATGAATGTGAATAATTAATATTTACAATTGCAAGATTAAACTTTTTCTAACTTTACCTGTATTATACATTTAGGTCGCTAATAACCCTGGTGGTTACAGCGTAAATAAATAAATAAAAAAAGATTAAACGGCATATGCTTGAAAAATCAGATAAGACTCAACGTCTAGTTCTAAGACGTTAAAAATTATTCTGAATGTTAAACAAAAACGAATAATTTCCGTTAAGATTTAAAAATAATATTTAAATATAAGTTATGACTTTTCATTATTTATCTTGAGCTTCTTATATATTTTCAGTATTAATTTGTTATTTATTGTCATGTAGTAAAATTTTCATAACTGCACATACATACAATTCTATAAAAGTTAACATTTTATTCAATGAGTTTCTATTTTAAGCACGGATCCGTTCAGGTAATATTTCATGAATATATAATCAAGCAAGAAAGTAAATCCCCTTTGAAAATATTCAGACGTAAGTCTTCTTAATTTTAAAAATAATCATCTTGGAAAAAACAATATTAAAATTATGTTTCAGAACATAATTATATTGCAGATTCTTTTGAAACCAATGTATTACCGACGTTTACTTCATTGCTTATTGTAAATACGTTTATAATTCATCTTATTGATCTTTTTACATTTCTGATAACATGACTGCTATTTTAACGTCTGAAGTCTAATTATTTAATATAATAAAATAGTATACATAAAATACGTTGTATTCTCTATTTTATCGGAATGGTAAAAAAATATTTTTATTTTCAAAATTAACTTCATCTTAAAGTGCATCTCTCCTGAGAATTTTGGCATAATAATGTAATTTTAACCATCGGTTCCTCCTAGGAATAACACTGCAAGTCAAGTTTTTCTAAGGTAAACCAATATATCATTGTCTTCACCATGCAGGCTTGATACGAACTGTTTTATCTCCATGTTTACAACAGTTTCGTCCTTTTAATTGTCAGCGCTATATATTTTTTTCTTTTTTTCCTTTGGACTTATTTATTCTTTCAGGATTAGACTATTTTTAAGATCCTTCAACAGGCAATATGTCAAATAGTTCTTACTTGTTCCTGTTTTGTTTAGCCTCCATGCCTTTAGACCAGGTATACAACAAGATTAAGAAATCCTATTGTTTGTCATATAACTATCCGTAATTTCAGTTTTACCCTAAATTTTATTATTATTCTTCTTCTTCCTTAGCTTTTCCTTTTTAAGGGGACCCTGTTAATCTTCTTCGCCACTTTTGAACATTT
The DNA here is from genome assembly GCA_918026665.1 of Diabrotica balteata. Lineage (NCBI taxonomy): Eukaryota > Metazoa > Arthropoda > Insecta > Coleoptera > Chrysomelidae > Diabrotica > Diabrotica balteata. Next base: position 85,767,606 of record OU898277.1, on the reverse strand, counting down.
TTTTTAAAATTTTATTCTTAAGTCCTCTGTCACACAGTTATTTCATCGTCTGCTCGTCTTTCCTCTACCGCTTTTACCTCAACTCCCTCCTTCGTACCAAACAGTTCTCATTTCTACCTCTGACCTAACTAAACGTGATTGCAGTCTTTGTTCTTGAACAATTTTTGAGACTGTGTAATCTCTCTTCTTTGCCTAACCACGTGATCCCTAATCTTGTTCCATCCAGTGCTACTTTATCAATACACAGTGAGTATTTTATATTATTTAACCCACTTTAAGCTTTCTCTATTCTTACTATGATTTCTCCTGTACATTATTTGTTTTCGTCAACATTTGTTGCTAGCAGTGGCGGATACACGGAGAAAAATATGAAAATTCCCCCCTTTACAAGATAAGGTCCAAAATTAAAGAAAATCTATTTTTATATATTTTGAGTAGTTTGGATTTTTCTTCTTTATGTCTTTTGGTTGGTGTTTCATAGGAAGTTGCCTCCCAAGTTGGAAGTTCCCCTCCTAAGGCAAATATCTAGAACTGCCACTGGTTCCTAAACAGCTGAGGTTTATTCTGTTATTCATGTGTCAATATTATTATTTTTTGCTTATTCTGTCTGTCTTTCCGTAATAAAATGCCCAGCAACTAATTTTATAAATTTAATGACATAATATGCAGTGTCAAATTCAACCATATTCAGACAGTACAAACGATCTTTAATTCACTCTATCAAAATATTCCACTTCCAAATTCAAGGTTGTTCTCAAAAATAAAAGTTAAAACTTCAAATTCACCAATGAGTAATATAATTTACAGAATGACAGTTAATGTCAAAGTTGTTATATGGGACAAAGTCAACAGTGGCTTAAACAACGTGTCATTTAACACAAAAGTGACCATAAAATACGAAAAAACTCTTGTGCCTTAGTAGACCACCACTTGAAGACAGGACATAACTTTGACTTTAATAATGTAAAAATCGTGAAACAGGTTGATAATTACAAAAATCGACTTTTCCTTGAAATGGTACATATTAATAAAACTCCTGAATCTATTAATTATTATGTCAAATTCAACCATATTCAGACAGTACAAACGATCTTTAATTCACTCTATCAAAATATTCAATTCACATTTAATATTCATTTAATATTCAAGTTTAATATTCATACTCAATATTAAACGTCTTGAAAATTATAGTAGAAGTGGGTAAAGTAGGATTTTCTGGGGTACATTGAAATAACAAACGCCATGTTTCATTCGATTGCAACGACTTCAGATTTATTGCAATAATCAATATTGGCAACACGCCATACATCGAGTATTTACAAAAGTTATACAAAGATGGCGCTACATGTATTAAAATACCTTTTTTTGATACATCACAACAAAATGCAGCTACGTCTCTTTTTCTTCTCCACATATCAATTTTCGTTTTTTTTCTCAGATTCTTTACAAATGTTTATTGTATATTCTGCCTCCTCTATCTCGCATACTTCTTCTTCAAACACCACCATTTCAATTATATCTGTTCCCTTTTCTTTTATTAAACCTTTTTCTTCTTTTTCTTCTTCTTCTGGGCTCATCTCTTCTTTTGAGGAATCCCCTATTTCCTTTTTTAATTTTGTTTTCTGCTTTTTTTCTTTCTCTGTCATTGCTTCGTTGCCAAATTCATTTCGACCGTTTGTTGTTTAAATCATCATTTTTCCGATTCTCATATTCCTTGTCCTTTTAAAATAGGTCTAGTTTTTCTTCGTTTTTCTCCGTGATTTTCATCGTGGTATTTTTGAAATCTATCACCACATGTTTTTCTGCCAATTCATCTACTCCTACGATCATATCATGCAACATGTTTGGCAATATAACACATTGTAGTGCATAAAATTTCTTACCCAATTGTACCCTTATTCGTATTTCTTCATTTATAGTTGCCAAAGTCCATTTATTCCATTTATTTGTTAAGTTAAATTTGTTAAATTAAACTCTCCTGTTAATTTTCTGTTGATCAATGTAATTTCCGAACCGGTGTCTATTATAATTTTAATCGGTTTCCCGTTGATAAAACCATCTACAAACTTTAAATTTACTCCATTTCTTTTATCATTATTTCCTGACAATTTAATAAATTCCTTCGGGTGACAAAAAATTCCTGTTTTTTTTTTTTTTTATCTAGTGAGCGCCTTCGTGAAAAGACGCTTTCCGTTCTTCTGTGCTCCTTCTTCCGTCGCTTTGTCTTTCGTCCTCGAATTCTTCTATTTGCCTCTCTTCTATTGTCTCTTGGTCTGTCGGACCCGTATCGGTTTCCACGATTTTCCTGTTCATTTCGTCTACTATTATTTCTGTTTTCTTGATAATATGTGCGACTGTTATTTCTATTTTGGTTTTCTCGATATCTGTCCTCGTTCCATTTCTTTGTTCGTAATTTCCGTTGTCTGTATTTTCGTTTTCTCTTCTAGAAATAAATTCTCTTTTTGTGTAATCTCTCCTAAAGTTTTGTCCTCTATCTCTAAATATAGTCTTGATTTTCGCGTTGTCCATAATTTTCTTGCAATCTTCTTATTTTTCTTTCTCTCATTTTTGCTTCTCGTATTTGTAGGAATTTTCATAAACTGTCCATATCTTTGTAGTTTTGTAAAGTTATGTGATCTTCTATTGTATCTGCAAAATGTCTGGCTATCAGTTCTACTAGTTGTTCGGAAGAATAATTGTATTACAGGTGCTTTGCATTGTCGTATAATTGTAGTGCGTATGTTTTTTCTGAAATAACCATTCTATAATGGTATCTCCCAGTTTGAAACTCTTTGTTTATTTCTAGCTGTTGTATTTTCGCCCAGAAATAACTCAAAAACTTTTGTTCGAATTTATGCCAATTATCAAATTCTTCTTCTTTGCTGTCAAACCATAAACTCGCCTCATCTTTAAAATGGTTTCTTATCGTTTCTTTTGCCGTTTCGAAATTACCGATGTATTATATTTTTTTAATTATTTATGAATATTACTAGGTGTAACATTTTTACGTCCTCCGCCAAACTGTATTTTTATATCTCCGGAACTTTGGATTATTTCTCTCCTCTCTCCCGTCTCTTGTTGTTTTCTGATAACATCAATTAGTTTTTCATTATTTCGGCATCTTTCTTCTATCTCTTTCTTGTCTTCTTGAAAAGCATTTTCAAATTTAATTTCTAATTCTTTTAAATCTTTTTTCTGGGAATTCTTTATTTCCCCTTCATACTTTTCTATACGTTCCTCCATTTTCTTGTTGTTCTCTTCTAATTTTATTTTAAATTTTTATTTCTTGTTGTTCCATCTCGTTTTTCATCATTATCAGACATCCTTTCATTCAAAAAGATCATGAACAATATAAACCTGCCGATCCACCAAGATACCGAGGATGCACGAAATACCCGTCTACGTTCTAGAAAACTACCAATGAAAACGGCAAGAATGATATATGAGGAGTTCAACATCACGAATGCATGGTCCCAAGAATGGAATGCATGGCAAAATAACATGCCCTGTATTACTCACAAGCCACCAGGTTTTGATCTTCCACGTAAAATATGGTCCACTCTAAACAGGATCTGAACCAGACATGGCAGTTGTGCATACATGCTACATAAATGGGGAAAGAATCCGTCTCCTCAATGTGACTGTGGGAAGGACCAAACGATCGACCACATTATTGAAGAGTGTCCCTCAAGATCCTATAACGGTAGCCCTGAAGACTTCCTGTTTGCAACTTCAGAGTCAATTGATTATGTTAATACACTTGATGTTCGTTTGTAATTATTTAAAGTTTGTCATATACCTATATTACTAGTGTTTGTAATTTTGTTCTAAATGTGTTGTAATTGCCATACGATAAATAAATAAAATAAATAAACTCCTTTCATTTCCTTTTCATACTTTTTTATACGTTCCTCCATTTTCTTTTTGTTTTCTTCTATTTTATTATAAATACTATCCATTTTTTTGTGTTTTATCTTGGTTTTTTTCCATCGCTAGTTTTGTCTCTTGTTGATTTTGTTTCATTGTTTGTTTGGTTTCTTCCTGGTTTTGTTCCATTTTTGTAACTGTAATTGCATAAGTTGTAATATTTTCTCTATCCCTGATAATTTCTGTTGTTCCGTCTCCATGGTTGTTGTTTCTATGTTTGCTTTTTGTGTTTTACTTTCCACACTTTTGCTTCTCGCCAAATACGAAACTTTTAATTTTCTCTATTTGTTGCAAATACGACAAATTTTCCGTTCACTTAAATATAAATAATTGTCAAAATTCAAATCAATCAAAAATAAAATAAATATGTGAAAATTGTACCTAGAGAAAAATAAATAAAAAAAAATTTAATAAACTTTCAAATATATCAACTTTTTCCGACGGGCTAATAAATTTTCAATCACCTGTTTTTCCGTTTTCGATCCTTTTAAATTCACAACTAGAGATACTTTCATGCGACACGTTGGTTCGCCATTTTATTATAATCTGCGTTTTCTTATTTTTTATTTAACTTTTTATTTATTTAATTACTTTAATTACTTTATTTGATTAATTATCTAAATGTCGCAAATCATATATAAAATAACAATCTCAGGGTGCCATTTAATAAAAAAATAATTCAGCTTAGTTTATACTTATATTTTCTCACCATCTCACCTATCTACCAATTTATGGTATCTTAAAATAGCGATAATTTTTGTTCTTCTGATGGTATAGAGTCTTTTATTTGAAACATACAAAAAAATTCTGTCATAAAAATTATTGACTGACCTTTTAATTCACACACGACGATGTCTTCTTTTAACCAGAAGAGCTCCCCATTGTTGATTATGTTAGGCTACCAATCAAAGCCTTTTTCATTCTAAGTGTCAACCTATCAGCATACCAGCAACTCTTTCTCCAAAGACACGAACAGTCTTTTTTACCAGTACTCGTTTAACAAACTCCAAAATTCTCTCCTCTCTTTCATATACAGTGAAACTTGGATAATTCGAACCTCAAGGGACCGTTAAAAAATTCTAATTATCCAAAAATTCGAATTATCCAAAAATGCGAATTAAAAATACCTATATCCACAAAAATACAAAAATGCGTACAAAAACATCTGCAAACGAAAAAAATCAACAATAGTTTTTCGTTACTATTTTTGCCCGAATTTTCGGGAAACAAATTGTCAATTATTGTCGATTTTTATCATTTGCAGGTTTTCTCATTGGTATTTTTGGCCAAATCTTAGCCAAAACAATCCACAGATAAAAAATTCCCAGTGAGAACGCATCATTCAAAAAATAAAACATTTTGTCTCAAAAAATTTACTGAAAATAAGAATACATATTTGTTACAATTAACGAAAATAGACTAATTTTTTCTAAAGAAATCCAAAATTTTTAGCTGCTTTTTAGAATTTAACGTCTCGGTAATGACAAACGATTCCAAGATGTTCAGTGAACTAAAAATAGAGTGACTTAACATCATTTTTACTTTAAAGTACCGTTTAAGTTGCGTAATATGGTGTGTTGCTTCGGCCGCACTCGGAACATGTATTTCTCCCGCAACTGATGATGCGTCGTCTTCATCACTCTCTTGTTTTTCATCATTGTCCTTAAGCACTTCAGCGATGATCTCTGTATCGGTTATTTCACCACATACTGCAACATCTTCATCCACGTTGACAAAATCTTCATAAGAGATGGCAGGATCAGAAATGATGTCCCTTCAGCAGTCAACTGAAAGCAGCTCTTCTGTTAAATTGTCGTCTGTGTTCTCCTCCTTTTTTATGAAACCAGCTCTTTTGAAACAGTGTTTGATCGTTTCGGATGTTACTTGGTCCCAAGCTTTCTTACACATTCGAGATGCTTGTAGAATGTCTAACTTTATTTTAAGGGTGTCGCAATCTTCCATCAATATTTTTTCAACCAAAAAACGTCTGTAAAAATGTTTAAAAAATTTTATGACACCCTGGTCCATAGGCTGGAGAACTGAAGTCATGTTAGCAGGAAAAAAAATAACTTTTACATTTTCCATCAGTGGGATAGTGGTGTGTGCCGTACAATTGTCAATGAACAAAATAACTTTTCTTTTTTCTTTTATGAACTTTTTGTCTAATTTTTTCAGCCAGTTTTTGAAAAGATCACTAGTCATCCAAGCTCTTGCGCTGCTCACATATTCCACTGGTTTTGACTTGACGTTCTTAAAACAACGCGGATTAGCCGACTTGCCAATCATCAGTAGAGGCAGTCTTTCTGATCCGTCCATGTTTGCACCAATTAGTAGAGTTACTCCTTCTTTACTTAGTTTTTTTCCGTGACATTTTTCATTTTTAAATGCTAGCGTTTTGTCAGGAGTGCATTTAAAAAAGAGACCCGTCTCGTCAACATTAAAGATATCTCTTTCATCTATACCCTGAATCATTTCTTTCAATTTTTTTTCCACTGGTTGGCTTTTTGCTGATTAATGGGCCACTTTCTCCACAAATGGTTTTGAAAGAAATTTTGTTGCGTTCTTTAAAGCCGTCGAGCCACCCTGTACTCCCCTTAAAATTGTTTTTCCCCATTTCAATAGCAAATTGTTCAGCTTTGCTTCTTATAAGGGGACCACTCACGGGAATTTTCATATCCCTAGCTTGTTTGAACCATTTTAACACAACTGTCTAAATTTGGATTTTCTGGCTCCCTTAACCTTTTTCGATCTTGACCGCACTCACTTTCACTGTTAAGAATTTTTTCTTTATTCTTCAAGTAGGTGGATAATGTGTTAGGAGGAATTCCAAAGTCCTTGGCAATCTCAGATTTTTTCTTCGGCCCCTTTTCAACTTCTCTAATTGCCGCTATTTTTTCCGATAACGTTAGTTATCGTTTTGTATGTTTTCGTATTACCATGCGACGACATCTTTACTCAATACGAAGTGACTTGACGTGATTTGCGGTGATTGCAATTGCAACGTCAACGCATCTCAACTGAAGGGGTGTGCCAGATGGGCTAGAATTGAGGTGACAGGTACGGCAGATACGGTTCTAAGTGGCACGTTAGAACAGAAAAGAATACTACATCTTTTAGTGGAAATTTCCAGCATGAAATTGGCAGTTTTAACCTGTAGAAAAGTTCGAATTATCCAAAATATAATTCGAATTATCCACGACTTTTTAACATTACTTATATAGGAAATGCTACGGACCAGAATAAAAATTCGAATTAAAGAAGATTTCGAATTAACGAAGTTCGAATTAAGCAGGTTCTACTGTACTAACAATCCCTTGGACTTTATAGAATCCAGGAGGTATTCGACTTCTCAGCTTTGATCTATCTCTCGTTCCACCTTTCAGCCTCTCACTTCTAATTATTAACACTACTGGCACTTTCTTCTTAACTGACTACATAAAACTGCAACTACTTCTCTCCGATGACCATCACATAATAATCTTTTTACTGGAAACTTTTAAAACATTCACTCCCTTTTTCCCATTCCAAACTCGCTAATCAATGAGAAAATTTCTATATCCCGCCTCTTATTTTATATCAGAAAAATCCAAGCATCGCTTCTAAACAACTTTTTTTGAAAATGATAACGGTTTTTATCTCATACTTTCTAAATACAATAATATACGATTTTAGGTAATTTAGTTGTTACTCTCGATTTTTAAACCCATCATTATGACATATTTGTTATAAATGAAACCAATGTAGTTGTAAACAAATGTGTATAATTTATACGTTTACTTCCTGATACACAACCAATCAGAACGAATTTTACTAAAACAAATAATACCAAATAATACACAATGAACATGAACAAATTTTCTCCTACTGCGAGATAGTTGGGTTATGGTTTAATTTATTCCATTATTAATTAATAAATATTTATTTACAGGGTGTTAAAAACTTCAATTTTTTATTATTCAATATTTAATATGAGGCTTATTTTAAATGGAACACCATGTATATTCATTAATCGTAATACTAAACTAAACTTTTGAAAGATATAAAAATGTCCTATATTTAAGTCCCATAGTTTTTGCGTAATTTACAATTATTTAAACACTTCATCGGTATATTGATTTTAAAACCAAAGATACAGTTAGTTTTATATTCATAACATTGTCGTGACATCACGGTCTGGTAAGTCAGACAATTCGAAAATCCAATAAAATACAAGGTGTTCCATAAGAAAAAATATAACTTTGAAACGCCACGATTTACTGTGACACTCTGTATATTTCAGAATAATTTTAAAATGTATCAATTAATTATCAACCTACATATTATACATTTCATTACATTATATCAACCTACATATTATACATTTAAAATTGTTTCAAAATCTTTTACCGTTTCTCTGTAATCTTCCGTCTCGTTAGTGATGACTCACCCTGTACATATATATACATATATATATATATATATATATATATATATATATATATATATATATATATATATATATATATATCGTGAATGGAGCCCTTAAATCAATCCATATATCCAAGGGAGTATGCTTAAACACCGAAATACAGATAGAGATAATAAAGAACAAAATAGAAACAAAATATAAACAGAAGGAATAAAAATAGACTAGCTAACATAAATACTTACCGATCAGAACAAAAAGTGTAGAGCGCCAATTCAAAGATTGAGCGAAGTTTGATAGCAACAAAAGTCAATTCATTCATTTCAAACGACAATTCATTTTTCAGTCACATTAGTTTTTTTAATATGATCATAATATAGAGGTAAAGAACTTTGTATTTTACTTTTGTCACATTTAAAAGTAATCACTTTAAAAATAAAACAAGCGTAATTTTTTCATTTGTTGTGTACTGAATCAAAATTTTTAAAATAGATTATAATTATTATAATTAAGATTTGTAACAATTCAAAAGAAACAAATATAATATATAATTGGTATAATACCCAAATAAACAATTAAAATAATAGTTATAAAGCGACAATATCTATTAATTAAAATAATTGCTAATTTCACGTTAAATTAACTATTAACTTATTTTCCCATAGTAGTGATTGCCTATTTTAATTAAAGCTTTTGTAAACACCAATTATATTTTGATATTTTAATAAAATACTTTTTATACGGTTATAACTTTCTATATAATATAAATTTTGTGTATATATAATATGCTTTTATGTTTATATATAATAATGCTGTTTATAGTTTATTATTAATAAGAAAATAGAATGTTATAAACATATAGGGTAATTATTAGTCTCTTTGTTTATTATTTTTGGGGACTGGCCCAATCGAGCTAGAACGTGTATGTTCGAATCGGACCACCTCTTCAATATTTTGTTGTCTAAATAGCGAAATAGTTGATATTAATTGATAAGAATAACAGTGGAGTAAAGTTATTGTGTTGTGCACCTGCCAGTAGTATTTCGGTGAGAAAAATTTAATTTTACTTGCATTTACTGGCATAAAAACAGTGACAACATTTGATTTAGTAAACGTCTTTTTGCTCCTCTTATCAATAATTAGTACGGTACAATAAACATAAACCTATTACTAAAACAACCACCTGTCGAATAGGCAGCCAGAATAACGATGCGTAATTACTGGTTGCTAAACATAATATTCACCAATGGAAACAAAACTAAAAATATTTCCAGGGTTGGTTTTGACTACGAGGGCACCGTAAACAATAATATGAGTTCACCGACTGAAAATAATCCCACAACATCAAACATGTCACAGCAATCTACTTCAGCAAACATCTCACAGCCTTCCATTTCTTACATAGCAGCAGTTAAAACAGCACCGAAATGCTCCTTCCCAAAGAAAGAGCAAGCCATAGTGATCCATTCAGAAGAAGACTAAAAGTTATATGGCTACGTTAAATCCATAGGAGATATTATTGGACCAAGAAATATATGCTTCGCTTCAAGGATCTCAAACAGCACAATACGTATTTATTTAACCAAAACAGATTTAGTTGAGCAGATCATTTCCACAAATCCCACAATTGCCATCGGAAACCATATCCTTTCAATTAGAAGACTAATCACACCAGCAAAACGACTGATAATATCTAATATTTGTCCTTCAATACCCAATGAAATAATAGAGGCCTCTCCTAAAAACATAGGACTTCAGCTAGTCTCTCCAATATCATTCCTACGAGCTGGCATTCCAGGAGATAAATATAACCATATCTTGTCCTTCCGCAGGCAAGTATATTTTGTTCCATCCCATGATAATTCTGAGATTCAAACATCCCTGATTATTTCATTTGACAATAATGATTATAGAATATTTTTATCCACAGATAAAATGATTTGTTTCAACTGTAAAAAACCTGGTCACATAGCTTCAAATTTCCCCACTTCTGAATCCAATCAATCGGAAAATTAAAACAAAACATCTCCCTTTCCCCCTAATAGTTCCCACGCTACAAGTCAAAACATACTTTTTTTTTTTTTTTTTTTTTTTTTTTTTTTTTTTTTTTTTTTGGGAGGTGAGAATCTCATGGACCGTCAGGGAAGATGTCCCTGGTGTGTTGGACTCGACCCGCCACGCTTCACCGTGCCGGGCCGCCTACCAACTAAACTCACCTCCTCTTCCTCCAACCAACGGGCCTGGTACCGCTCTTAGCGAGCATTGCTCAGACCCGCCAGCTTTACTCGTATCTCCTGTTTAGCACTTTCCATGTGCACTCCGCGATTGTCCTGACCTCCCAGTTGTGCCGCTCAACCCACGTCTGCACAGGACCGGTTCGTGAAGTCATCCGTCCTCATACAAAACAATGGGCCGGCGGAACAACCGTGAAATCCTGCCACTCACCGCGAGCTAACAAAAAATGACCGAACAGCAGGTAAGAGCAACTCCATACGTTCATCTTTCATTTACTCTTCTTTCACACTCGCATTACAACACAGGACATTCACACTGTACGATACATTAAATAAAAGAACAGAAAAGATAAAATACAAGTCCAAACTTTTGTCCACTTAAGTTAAAATATTGTAAATTAAAATTAGATAAAATAATGTATAAATAAAATAGATAACATTAACCAAAAACTTCGTCCGCGATGGGAGATGTATAGTGTCTCCCCCACGGACACGGACATAACAAGACAGGTTAAAATTATAAAAAGATTTTATTTGTATAGATAAAAATTTGATAAAAAGGAAGGCTCAGCAGGAGAGATGTATATAGTCTCCCCCACTGATGCCGACAACACAATAACAGATTAAAAAGTATTTGAACAGATCATCGTTGTTGCAGTCTTCTCTCCTTTTCCTCCTTATGCTTCATTGTTTTTGTAACAAAATCAATGATCAGGTCGAAGTATGTCTTGTTTTCTATGGCTTTATTCATGAATTCGTGCGGCTCGCCTAGGGGGGACCCCAAGCCCAGCTGCAGCAAGGTTCGTCCTGCTTGATATGCAGGACATACGAACACCACATGACGCGGGTCATCCACCACTCCACACTCGGCACACAGATCATCCTCGGTCTTTTTTATACGGTACGTATAAGATCGGAATGATCCGTGCCCCGTCAAAAATTGTGTGAAGTAGTAATTGACACGCCTGTGTTTACAGTCGTACCACCTCACTACATCTGGGATGAGGGCCCTCGTCCAGTCGGCCTTGCCTCTTTCCGCTGACCACTGATCCTGCCACATTTCCAGGCTTCGCCTTCTTTCCTCTGGTCCTGAACCTAAAGCCCCGTTGCCCCTATTGTACATCCGGACCCTCTCGCTGGCCAAGATGTGCACCGGCACAGAACCGGCCATTACCTGTAGGGCAATGGTTGAGACGGTTCTGTACGCGCCGCACACCCTGATCAGCGGTTTTCTCTGTGTTTTGAGAAGCATGTCTCTGTATTTTGCTTTGCTTAGGACCTCGTGCCATACTGGGGCCCCATAAAGTATAATAGACATTATCGATTGTAATATGACCATTCTTTTATGTGATCCGGGGCCTCCTATATTTGGCATGATTTTGTGTAAAGCCGAAGTCCTTTCTTCCGCTTTTCGACATGCTTCTTGAATGTGGTATCCGAATGTCATTTTGTCGTCAAAGTTTATCCCTAAATATTTTGTAGTCTTCTGGGGTCTTATCTCGGAGCCCTTGAACCGGAAAGTTACGTCTTTCCGGTCCCGCGGTCCCCTCAAGATTATTATTTCCGTTTTCTCTACTGCTAGTTTTAAATCATTTTCCTCTATCCATTTTGCCGTTTTCTCTATAGCTTTGTTTGTTTTATTAATGATACCCCAATTCACATCGTCTTCAATAAGTAGGGCTAGGTCGTCTGCGTATGCAATTGCCCTTACACCGTGGGTCTTGTTTACTTCTAGTACCCCATTATATAATATATTCCATAATGTAGGTCCCAGGACTGACCCTTGGGGTACTCCAGCAGTCATCTTCATCTTATTTTTCTTTGATATGCATACGCTTCTGTCCGATAGGTAGTCCTTTATTATATTGGACATGTACTCCGGGGCCCCAAATTCGGCAATTCTGTCGACTATGAGACCCCAGTTTGCTGAATTGAAAGCATTTTTAATGTCCAATAAAACAAGAACCACCCATCTTTTTCTGCTTGTTTTTGCCGCGTCTCTTATCCAGACTGCGGCATCGACTGCCGATCGACCTTTCCTAAATCCATATTGCTGATCGGATAGAGCTCTCCTATTTTCCAATATTCCTTCCAGCCTCTTCTTGACAAGATTTTCGTAAAACTTGCCAAGGCAGTCTAGGAGGCATATTGGCCTATAGGAGGAAGGTGAATCGGGAGGTTTCCCAGGCTTTAGGAGCAAAACTAAGTTTGCCTCTTTTAAGTCCTTGGGAAACTCTTGTTTCCGCAGTAGATCATTATATATCTTCTTGATCAAATCTGGTTTCTCGGTTGCTATTATCTTTAGTGCCTCTGGCGGCAGTCCGTCGGGGCCGGGAGCTTTCCCCGTTTTGATTTCCTGACCAGCGGTTTTTATTTCGACTTCGGTGAACTCCTCCTCCACCGTAGGGAAAACCTTTAAAAAGGTTTGTTCCTCCTTAGTGGGAAAGAGGAGCTCCGCTGATTCACGCCGCTGGTCCTCATTTAGTTTATACGGGGCGATTATCTTTAGTGACTTCATCATTATTTTATACGCGTCGCCCCATATATCTTCATCCAGTGCATTTATTAAAGTCTGCCACCTTTCCTTTTTTTCTTTTCTTATAGTTTTATTAAGTACATTTTTTGCTTCTTTGTATATTGCTTTGAGCTCGAGGTTGCCCTGGCTTCTCGTATAATTCCTTCGAGCTCGGAGGCTTGCTTCCCGTAGGCCTTCTATCTCATCTGTCCACCAGTAGGGGGTTTTTTTGTTGTTTCTTATTTTCGCGGTGGCCAGCTTTACTGCATTTTCTAGAGTGTTCTTCAGCTGGCCAAGGTCAGATATCTGATTCTCATTAATTTTTCTGACCTCCGATAGGAATATGTTTTTGTTAAAGGTTCTCTTGCTGTATCCTATCGACCGTTTAATTCTCCCCTTTACTTTGATTTCATACGTGATATAACGGTGGTAGGTGAAAAGTTGGTCGTCAAGGACATCCCAGCCTTGAATCCTTCTAGATAGCCCTTCACTTGCTAACGTTACGTCTATGTGTGTTTGGCTGGTCCCTCTTATGAAGGTTGGTTTATTATTATTTAATACCTGGAGACCAGCCTGGGCTATCCACTCATTCCAATAGTCCCCTTTTTTATCATTTATCGGGGATCCCCATGCCCTCGACTTGGCATTGATGTCCCCAGCGATCAAAATTTCTTTTTCCTTCGTGGCGGTATTCATGATTTCGTCGATTATTGATTTATAAGCAATCATCGGGATGTTCGGAGATATGTAGCACGCCAGTATACTGAAATCTTTCATTTTAATGAGTATAAAATTGTTACCACTGACGATGCCACGCACTCCGAGATCTTTGTTTAAAAACAGTACCGCCACATCTTTTTTATTATCTTGTACCCAACCACCGTCTGACGTTATTTTTTTGTTTGGTTCAGGGACGATGAGCAGGTCCGTTTCTAGCATACAGGCTTTGGCGCGGACAAGATCGTGCGCCCTTCTGGCTCTGCCCACGTTTACCTGTAATATCCTTATACCAGATTGATCCTTGAGGTCCATGTAGGTTCAGTTCCCTGGAGAGTCAACTTCGCTTCGGAGTCTCTGTTCATATAAAATAAGTAAATAAATAAATAGATAAGTGAATATTATATGACTAGATAGATAAATAAATAAAATATATATGTTTAAAATTTTCGTTAAAGGTTGTAAATATAAATTATTGTGTAGAAATAAATAAAATTGGTTAAAATATAATTGCATGTTGTATAGAGACATGCAATTATAAGTATTGTATAAATAAAATAGCAGACTGCAAAAGTTTGAAGTCGTAGAATCATAAAAACATACTTGCCTTATACAATGTACGATATAGTACGGGAGGTATATTTGTTGTTGCTTTGGTGGACTGTATAGGGGCCCACCGTTCTTCTCCATATATTTGTTTATTTTAGTATTTTCCCCTATGACTACTCATGCCCTTTCCCCTCCCTTCCGTAAACTAGAGCCCTATAGGCTGGACAGGCCATCCTGTCCATTCTGTGGCCCTCCTCTTTGCAGGATAGGCAGAATGCCTTATTCGGGCATCCCTCCACCCTATGACCTTCTTTTAAGCAATTGTAGCAAGAGGCACCCCGGTCCTCCTTTTTGCATTCGAAGGTGTTGTGTCCGAACTCCAGGCACTTATAACAACGTACCGGTATGTACCTTTCCATGATTGGGCATCCCACCCAACCTATTTTTATCGAGCGATGCCTCCTCATCTGCTCTGCCCTAGATAGTGTTATTGCAATTGTGGCTACTTGCCCCCACCGGTTTTCCCTTAGTGACCTGACTTCTACGTCGTCTCTAGGTATACCTGTTTGCTTTTGTATGGCTCCCCTTAAAACATTTTCGTTCACTGAGGGGTCTATGTTGGTAACTGTGAAGAGGCTTTCTTTCTTCCTCACTGCCATACTTATTCCTCCTACTTTTTCATTTAGTTCCGTTTTAAGTCTTTCGGCCGCCCCTTTTCCAGTCAGTTTGACCAATATATCACCCCCATTAGTTTTCTTGAGTCTATCGACCTTTAGACCCATTTTGACAACGTCGACTTTGTCGTTCATTTTTTTTATTACTTCCGTATGTGTAAGCCCCCCTGTCCTTATGAGGAGGGCTTCCTCTGCCTCCCGCACTATTCCTGTTTCCTTCCCTCTCACTAAGATCCCCCACTCGATCTCTTCCCTTCTCCCCACATATTCTAGGGCTTTTCTTACGTTATCCTTGCTTATAGAGTTGCTCACCACCACTCTCATTTTGTCTATGTTAGTATTTCTCTCCTTGACTGTTTTTATAATTTTTTCTGCGAGGTTGTACTCCTCTATCCCTTTACCATTATTTTTTTCCCCCATTTTTGTTATGAGGGTATACCATGTTTTTTTCACCTTTGATGATTTAAAACTATTTTCAATATATTCAACGTCACCGACTTTACAACCTTCTATGATCTCTTCCAAGTCTTCCTTTGTTTTTTTTACTATAGCTTCTACGCCCCCTTCATTTTCTCCCTCTTTTGTAATAATTATACAGTTTGTTTTTTCTACAGTCTCCTGTAACCCGGTCTGTTCCCATTTCGTTTTTTGGTAGACTTCCTCTTCCCAATTTTCTTTATATATGGATCTAAACGTATCTATATTTCCCCCTTCGTTTAACACTTTATTTATTATTTGTGTTTCTTTCCTTTGTTTCTCCTGGTCCGCTTTAGCCTTACACTGATCACACTTTGTTTCTTCGGACTTAGTTAGGTCCTCTGATTTATTGTGTTCTGGTTTTTTATGATTAAGGGTTGTAATTTCTCCAACCAGCTTTTTGATCTTAGTTGTGACCTCTCCACTTTCACGCAGTATCTCCATTAATTCCCTTAGTTTCCTGTCTATTCCCTCTGTGGGGGTCTCCCCTCTAAATCGTATATTCTCTTCTCTTTTATCCTTTTTCTGTTGTCTAATATCCTCTAAACTCTCCCTCTTTCTTTTCCTTCGTTCAGATTCTTCGTGCCTGTCATCGTCGTCGATTAATATGGAGGCCAGCTCGGTACCATATATAAATTTGCTCTTTTTGACTTCTATTTCCTGAGATGCTTGACTTTCGTCTGCCCCCGTGGTTTCTATTACCTGATCGTCTTGATCATCTGAGATTTGAAGCTCCTCTTCTCCCTCTATGTTTTCAAGAATTTGCTCTCCCACCATCGTGGACTGTCTAACCACCTGCCCGGATCTGTTCATTTTTGGTTTGTTGCTCTGTCTTTTCAACAGTTCCTCTTCGAACTTCCTTCTTTCATCCTCTTCCCTTTGCCTTTCGTCTAAGCTGTCTTGCAGCTGTTCTCCCCTTTCTAAATTTTTGGATTTTATATTTTCCGTATCATGTTCCTTTTCTTGTTCCAGGTTTCGTTGCAGTTTTTCGTCTTTACTTGGTTTATCTTTTTCGGGTTTTTTGTTTGTATCCATGTGAATCCCACGAGTAGGGACGTCCTATACGTCCGACGCGGTAGTGCGCCCTTACCGCGTTAAGGCTAGGATACTCCGGAAGGACGCCAGGTATCCCGGAGGGATCGTTTGTGGTGCTCTAACCCTTGCACCTCGCATATCCTTGGCACGATTCCTTCCACCGTGATATTGGGGATTTTTTCTCGAGGTTTACTCCTCTAGGCTTCTCTCACGGTTGCCTCCGGACGCGGTGGCAGACTGTTTTCACAGACTACTTGGTATTATCGCACAGTTGCCGCCTCCACTGCTGTACGGGAGAGGTAGGGAATTGTGGAAAGGTAAAAAACAGGGTGGAAGGCGTCGCAATTTTTGGAGTGATTGCAGCGCCTTTTTTAGCGTCCGGTGGCGAGGTCCGGCGGCCACCCGGTGCAACGGCTCCGGACGCTGGACTGTTCTTGGTTTCACTGGTCGTGCTCCCCTCACACAATCAGGGACCAAGACCAGTTACTCGGCCCTCCCACCAGCGTCGAGGTAAAATTACAGTCCAGGGAGAGAAGTCAAAACATACTACCGGTAGTTCAACACGACGATAATTCGAAAACACCTAATGACACGCTCAAAATTAATATAACTTCAAAAGGTGAAAAGAGACCAAAGTCAACTGACTCATCAGAAATAGAACACCCAATTAATTCAGAGTTTATTGTACCAGAGCCAGCCATAAAAAAAGTAAATCAAGCCAAAAATAAACTCAAAAGGGACTCTTCTATTCAAGATGACATGACAGCTTAATATCGCCAGAATCTAAGACTATAATCAGAGAACACTACCAAAAAGACTCATTTACGTTACCGGTCGATAAGTTCATAGCTTTTTTAGAGAATTGTTACGGTAAATCCAGCCCACTGAGCGAAGCACTTCTTTTTACAAAAAATATAGAAGATATCCTCTCCGACATTTCCAAGATTTACAAATCACTAACTGAAAGATCTCTCAAAAATCGACTAACTAGAATTAGTAAAAAAAATTAAAACAAAACTAAGCTATAATAATTCTGACGCAGAAAGCATAATCTCGGTATCCTCACAAGACAATTTCGAAGAAGACCATCTGTCTGAAAGCGCAACCACTTCAGAAACATAACATATTTATTTTCAATCTAATCCAGTGGAACTGCGACGGGTTTTACCCCCGTCCAGAACGCATTCAACAACTTATCATGGACACGAATGCTGATAGCATTTGCCTCCAAGAAACAAAGTTCAAGCAAATAGACAAGAAATATCTCAATGGTTTTCCAGCACATCACTTTCTAAGAACAAATTATATCAGAGCTAGTGGAGGCACATCTATATATACTTCTAAAGATTACTATTGCAAAGAAGTACCCTTAACTACCTCACTAGATTGATGTCCAAATAAAATTACAATATGCAGCATTTATATACCACCTTCTCACAGCCTTACTGAATTTGAGCTAATAAACTTAATTAATCAACTTCCAGCCCCCTTTATTTTAGTATGCGATTTTAATGCCCATAATTCACTTTAGGGATCGAAAAAAAAACATTTGGTAGAGGAAAGGTCGTTGAAAATGTTTTAAACTCCTCTAACATCTGTATATTAAATACCGGATCCAAAACATACTTCAATATTTCTAGTGGCACTTTCTCCTCAATTGATCTTAGTTTATGTGACCCAAGGTTAACACCACTTCTAACTTGGACTACAATGGATTGTCTTTATGACAGTAATCACTTTCCTATTTTGATTTCTAATTCTACCAGCAAACCCAGAGCAACAATTTCAAACTGGAAATTATTTCAAGCTAACTGAAAAAACTTCTCTGACTCCAATGAAAACAAGATCAACCAGCCACACCTATCAGAAGACCCTGATATAGCATTAGACTCCCTAGTGAGTTTAATCACCCTGGCTGCTCAATCGCACATTGAAACATGCACAATATCATCTTCTCGTAAAACTGTACCCTGGTGTAATACTGAATGTAAGAAAGCTATCAGAGAAAGCAAAAAAGCATTGAATAAATATCGTAGATCCAGAACTGAGTCAAACCTGATTAAATTCAAACAACTAAAAGCTATAGCGCAAAGAGTGATAAAACAAAGCAAAAAAGACTGTTGAAATAAGTACATATCTTCCATATCTATAGACGCCCCTTCCAGTCAAGTTTGGAAGAAAATTAAACAAATGCACGGGAAAACAACACACTTGTCAATTTCAGTGCTCAGTTTCAATATAACTGATCATAATTCAATAATAACTGAAGATGATCAAATTGCTAAATTTATGGCAACTCATTTTCATAATAAAAGCAAAAATGACAACTACACAAATACTCTGACTTAACATAAAGTTATTCCTTCTACTACAGATCTCTCAGATGACCACCTCGCTTTAAACTCACCTTTTACTTTTCAGGAGCTTTGCTTTGCTATGTCTACCTTAAAAAATTCTGCAGCAGGTATTGACAATATACCCTCCATATTTCTTAAAAATTTAGCAATCAATGGACTCACAAAGCTACTTTTATTTTATAATCTTCTTTGGATCAACGAAAAGTTTCCCAACCTGTGAAGACAATCCATCATTCTTGCAATAAAAAAAACCCGACCAAACTTCAATAGAGCCATCCTCTTATAGACCGATCTCATTAACATGTTGCATGTGCAAATTAATGGAAAAACTAATCAATAATAGACTTAACTGGTTTCCGAAAAGCATAATATAATTAGCTCCGTTCAATCGGGATTCAGACCACATCGAAGCACAGTGGACAATTTAGTATTACTACAAAACCATATAACCGAAAATTTCAAGAAGCAACATCATACAGTTGTGGCAGCCTTCGATATTAAAAGTGCCTTCGATACTATTCCAAAGAATGTAATATTACAGAAACTTATCGATAATAATATTACAGGCAATATTTACACATTCATAGATAACTTTTTAAATCGCCGTAAATTTAAAGTTGCAATAAACGGTAATGAGTCAAATCTTCTCGAACAACTCAATGGTATACCTCAAGGCTCTGTTTTAAGTCCTACTCTGTTTAACTTAGCTATTAATGAAATCTTTAAAAAAGTTCGTCAACCGGTAAAAGCTCTACTGTACGCTGATCATCTACTTATTTACTGTAGAGGAGTAACCATGTCCATTACATCAAATCTTATTAAAAATGCTGTAAACAACGTATATTCTTGGTCCATACAACACGGCATCAAACTTTCCAGCTCAAAATCTAAATTACTAAGATTTACCAAAAAACAAAGCGTTCAAAACCCGAAAATATATCTAAACGATGTTTCTTTACCTACAGTAAATAATCATAAAATCTTGGAGCTAATATTCGATCAGAAGTTAAACTGGAAAATACACTTAAAAAATCTAAAGGACAACTGTGCTGGTAAACTAAACTTATTGAAAACACTTGCACATCATCAACGGGAAGCTGAAGAGAATATGTTACTGAGAATCTATAGAGCTCTCATTTGCTCTAGATTAGATTATGGATGCATGCTTTACATGACCGCCTGTAAAAATGATCTTAAATCATTAAATTCAATACAAACGACCTCCTTACGTACATGCCTAGGTGCATTTCGATCTAGCCCCGCCGAAAGTATGTGCATTGAAGCTTTGGAACCTCCTCTTTTCATACGACGTCAGCTTTTACTCTCTTCCTATTTCACTAGAGTTTTAGCGAACCGAAAAACCTAGTATTTAAGCTCATTAACATCTACCACGCTCCTGAAAATAGAGACAGATATATTTACCCCCTACCACAATAAGTAAATCCTTTGCTAGCAGCTATAGACCTGAATATAACTACCCCCATCAGTACTTCCAATAATCCTCCATGGACTAATAAGCTACCTGCTTTCAATACTAGTCTAACTAAACATAAAAAAGAAGACACTCTTAACCACCTCCTTAGAAAATTATTTCAAGAAGCAATAAATGCAAAACAGTACAATCAAGTTCTTTATACCGACGCATCTAAAGATGAAAAGAATACTGGCTGTGCGGTCTGTACTGAAAACATAACCTTAGCTCTACACCGAAAAAAAAAATGTAACTTACAGTATTTATTTTATTTAATGTAATTATCTTATATGTATAATGTAATATTCCTTTCCTTTTTGGTACCCGTGTCAATGGCCATAAATATCGAAACACGTTAATTTCAATAAAAAAAATTATTTTTACCGCATTTAACATATATTATGTTAGGGATTCAGGAACTTTAGTCAATATAATAATATTCTAATAACATACCAGACCAAAGCTAGTGCACCATTTTGTGTATACTTGTTAATTCAATTATCTCTGCTTAGTTATTTATGTAGTTGCAAGGTTATCTTTAGTAAAGGAAAAAAATAAACATTTAAAAAAATATATTCGAGGGACAAACAATATTTTCTTCTTCTTCTTTTTCTTCCTGTATATAAGCAATGTTACTTGTTCATTGGCGGATTAATACCTCTATAAAAGGTTGTCACTCCATCATTTGCGCGGTCTTCCGATTCTTCTGTCGATTGGTTAATTATCTCTTGTTATTTCGACGACACGGGTCTCCTTCATTCTGCTTGTGTGTTTATTTCATTCTTTGTTTTCTATTTTGTGTTCATTCATTTATACAATTTACGTTACATTTTCTTCTGATGTCTTTTCTTTCGATCTTTCAACGTATTTCCTGTAATTCTTCTCAGTACTCCTACCTCTGCCATTTCCAGTAGCCTTTGCGTTGCGACTGTGTCGGGTCTTGTCTCCGAGGCATATGGCATTATTGGTCTTACACTGGCTTTATAAATTCTTGACTTCATCTCAGTGTTAATGTATCGGTTTCGCCATATAGTGTTACTAAGGCATCCTGTCAGTCTATTTGCTTTTTGTACTTGATCTCTCACTTCTTTGTCCAGGTCTCCATAGCTAGACAGTATAATTCACAGGTATTTTTATTTCCATTACTTGTTCAATACTAATGCCATCACTTTCTATATTACATCTGGTTGGTTCTTTGCTGACTATTGTTGTTTTAGTTTTCTGAGATGAAATTGTCATATCAAATTATTTTGCTTTTTTGTTAAATCTGTGGACCAGTCTTTGTAAACTTTGTTTCTTATTCTGCATCCTCTTCCTTTGTTAACGGTTTTGATGATTTAATCCATGATCAAATTGAAGAGCATGGAGCTCAATGAATCCCCTTGTCTTATTCCGCTGCCTATGTCTATAGGTTCTGTAAGTTGTCCATCTATTCTGACTTCTATTGTGTTGTTTTGGTAGGGGTTTTCGATAGTATTTATAATATTTAGGGGAACTTTTCCATTATATAAAACATGAATTACATTTTTGAGTCTTCCTCTGTCAAAATTTTTCTTTAGATCAATCAGACAGAAATGCTGGTGTATTACAGTACATCTAGTGATATGTTAGTAATTTGCTTTATAACGAATATTGCATCTGTACACGATCTTCTACTACCAAAACCCTGATGAGCATCTGCTAAATTTATCCTCTGATTTATTAGCACTTGTAAAATTTTAGTTGTAAGTTCTAGCGTAGTATTTAACAAGTTTACACCTTGTAGTTTTTTGGCTGTTTTTTATCTCGTTTTTGAATAATGGAATTAGTTCGTTCGTTCTCCATTCTTCCGGTATTTGATTGTGTTTTATAATTTTATATTAATTGTTCTGTCATTTCTGCTCCACAATATTTCAATAACTCGTTTGGTATCCAGCATGAGCATGATCTCCTATAATACCTCCCCAAACATTCAACTTTTGAGGATACTGAGTGTGTGTCTCACGCATCCAATGAGGATTCTCCGTTAACCAATATCTACAGTTTTGTCGGTTTACCTCTTCGTTCAATGTAAATGTTGGTTCATCAGAAAAAAGAATCGTGCCAAGTTATTTCATTTGTGCTAATTTTATACATTATTTTTTCGCAGAAATCCATTCTACGATTTGGATCGACTTCTGTTAGCTCCTGCATAAAAGTCAATTTATATGGATGAATTTTTTCTTTATGGAGACACCTTGGGAAAGTTGTGCGACTCACATTATTTTAACTTGCAATTTGACGTTGAACATGTCTAAGTTTTCTTAATAGTGCATAAATTTTAGACACTGTACTTTGTGAAATATTAGGCAACTGAGGATACCTCTGTTTAAATAAGTTTGCTACTTCAACTTGACTTCTACAATTTTCCTGTAACCGATCATCATTAATATCTCAATTCGGTGGGTCTCAGTTAAATATTTCATTTTTATTTCTGCAAGAAATTAGCTTTTAATTAGGAATTTATTATTTTAATGTAAAATGTAAAAAATACACCAACAACTGATTGATAACTATTCGCATTATTTACCGATTTAGTTTAATTAGCAGACTATCTAAACAGTTTTTACCCATTCATGACAAAAAATGTTGACACGGTTACTAAACCTTCCCCAATATAATGACACTTAGAGTAGAAGTGTATTGTCTGTATTTAGCTAATTTAAAATAATACTATACCTAACACGTGATAAATTATTAATTTCAAAATTTCACCTTTCATTATTTATTATATACCCTACATGATATAGTTCCTTGGAATCGGGTTATTAAGGAGCTTTTAAAACATAAAAATATACAGGGTGTTTCATTAAAAATAAGGATTATGGACTATGCCAGACTTGCGTGGATCACTCTGTACATTAGATTTATGTTTAAAAAGCGCAAATTTAAATTTAAAAGTTAACGTATCCCAGAGTTTCTGATTATTTTCTATAATAAGGACACAAACAATTTTATTCCATAAGTGGTTTTCACACTGTATAAAACAATATAAACAAAAGTCAACGTTACTATCAATAAAATAATAGTAATAGAACATTAATATGACTGAAAACAGAAAACTATTTCTTGGGCAAACCAAACTACAATGAATATTGTGAATAACGAGCTACTAAGAATATGATGGACAACAACTTGCATTTGAACTTGACAATGAAACCCAGTAAAATAATACTTATGTTTTTCGTTAGATAGATGTACTTATATAATAGTCAGTTTCGATATCACGAGCCTTTACACTAATGTGTCAATAAACTTTTTCGACTATACCAAGTTCCAATTCGACTATACCACGTACCAATTAAAAGCAAACTAGATTAAGGATGTATATGCTACAAAACTGCTACTAAAACTCAATTGAACAAACTAAAAATCATTCAATTCACAGCATTACGCATAGTTTTTGGAGCTTTAGGAACCACGCCAATTAGTAGCCTTCAAGTCTTAGCCAAAGAACCTCCACTATTTTTAGAAGGTAATATTTCTCAGTGTATTGTCTAGTAAATATCTCAGTACAAATGAAAATGTTTACAACAAACTTAATAAAGAAAAACTCTTTAAATCTTTACTTAAATTACTCTCCTAGAGCCCTTTCAATGAACGCATAAACCGATTTGAATATGGTACATATCACCTGAGAGCCACTGCTGCAAACAGATGCCAGTCTCCTCCCTGGAAAGTTTAAATACCAAAAGTAGATTTTACTTTACGCAGCTATTCCAAGCAATTACACAATATCTCTGAAATTAAACAACAATTCCAATCTACCATCTCTAGATATCCTGATTTTAAACTAATTTTTAGTAACGCCTTCAAAAGCACCAATTGTGCAGCTGCTGTAACTATTTTCGAAAACAGTACCTCTGTCAAATGTTTAGCCAATGAGTGTAGCATATATACTGGAGAACTGCGAGCAATCTGCAACGCACTAAATCCATGTATTAGCAAAGATATAAATTGTCTTATCATATCACATCCTATGAGTGCCTTTAAGGATATCAAACAGATGTATCCTACTCATCCAATTTAGCACAAATAAAAGATATGCTTTACAATGCCCAAACAAGCGGCAAAAATATAGTTATATGGTTTGTTGGTTCCATTTTTTATTAACTCTGCATATCCCCTCTGGGCCCGGAGCACGTCCATTTTTTAACAATGATACAGCTTTTTTAGTTTCTTCGATGTTAATTGTTGGAGGTCCAAACCCTTGAATCAGGGTTTCATGTTGTCCTATGTTTTTGAATTTCGGTCTTTTTTCTACTAACAGTGTTTTATGGTGTTTTCCCATTTTTCGGGCTTTATGGAGTGTATGGCTATTTGTTCTCTTTTGTTTGATCTGATGTTTTTTATAAACCTCCAGGATTCTCTTGATTTGCGGCCGCCAATGTACGTATCTAATTCCTGACATTTTGTCTCCCAGCTTTGATTTTTTGACTCTATTATCGTGGATTTTAATTTATTTACCATTTCTTTATATTCTCTTTTGTGTTCTTTATCCTTTGTTCCCAGCCATCTGTGATATAATTTTTGCTTTTGTTCTTTCATTTCCTGTAGTTCATCATTCCACCAATTATTTGTCTTTCTGAGTTTGTTTACTCTTATGCCTAATGCTTCTTTGGCCGCTTGATGTATTCCTTTTCTTATTATTCTATGTAACTCTTCTGTTGTTTTATATTTAAATTCCTGTGGTAGTTGTTGCTCCAATCCTTTTTTATACAATTCTCTAGTACGTTGTTTAAACTTGTTAGATTATACTACAGTTGTTCAACTTCTGCTGAGTGATTTTCATTTAGATTTTTATTTTGTTGGTGTTTACCGTTTCCGCTTAGCGGCAGTATCATTTTTGCTTTTACTAGATAGTGGTCACTTCCACATTCGGTTCCTCGAAATACTCTTACGTCATGCACTTTTATTTTAGATTTTTGTTTCATTATTAGGTAATCAATTACTGATCTTAAGTTTCTTGTATGCTGAGTATGTATGTATTTCCTTATGTTTGAAATACCCATTCATGATCCTTAGTGAGTTGTGTCTACACATTTATATTAAGTTATTGCCATTATCGTTTGTAGTGTTTTATCCATATGGTCCTATTGTTTTATCGTTTATTCTTCTACCAGTTCTTGCATTGAGGTCACCTAGTATAATAGTTTTCCTTGTTTGACCTATTTGAGAGATAGTTTCATCTAGGACTTCATAGTATTTTATTTTTTCTTCTAGGCGTGCATCATCATTCGGACCATATGTGCCTATTATTGTTATTTTTAATCCTTTCAGGTTGAGGTTGATCTTTATGACTCTTTCATTTATTGCTTGCCAGTTCGATATATTATTTTTGCATTTCTTCAATATAAGTATTGATACTCCTCTTTTGGCATGTTCTTCCTTATTAACTCCCGTGTGTAGATGTATATATCCATCAAGATTTTATGTTCCTTGTCCTTTTTTCTTAAATAAAGGACTTTAGTTTACAAATTAATCAAGTTTTTGATGATTTAGGTGACATGAAAGATACCGGATGGTCAACAGATGAAAATCGTATAATCAATGAGATTGGTAAGGAAAAAGCAAACGCAAAAGTTTAATTTATCATATGTGTTATATTTTAATATCGTATTGGAAATAATCCATACGCTAAAGAAATAAATCTACACTACACAAACTACTCCAAACCGTTGAGTGAATGCCAAACAACATGAGTAATTAAAACGTATTTATTTGCAGCCACTTGTTTTCAAGTGAAATAATTATATAGGTGATTTTGCCCTTAACGGTAGATGAATTTTATTTTGGTTGTTTTTACCAATCAACAGAAGATGGTGGTAGAGTTAGCACGTCATCGATTTTACTACTAAACCTTTACCTGAATATGAGATATTAAAAAAATTCAGATGAAACAGTTTAACAGCCCGGTAAGCGGCACAAACTCGAAATGTGTTCTTCATCTTTAACCTTCCTACAGGCGGCGTATGCAATATATACATACACCTACTACAGCTCCACCATTAATACAAAAACTATATTATCGTGCGTGTATTATCCAATTTTTATGCTTCTTTAATCATTTTTTGGTACATTTTTTTATATTTTCTTTTATTTTTGATTGTTTATTTCCTTATGTGTTTTTTTCTTTTTTTTTTGTATGTATCACATATTTACAATTGCCTAAGCCTATTTTATAATCTAAATATAAACGACGGTATATATTCGAAGACATATTTTCAAGTTAGCTTATTTTTTGGAAAAATAATTGTATTTAAATTGACAGGTAAAGGACAATTTAGGTCAACTAACTTTATATACAATGTATTGATACTTTGTCTGTACAGTCCACACTTCAATCTGATGTGAAGTAGATCTTCCATTTTACTACAGGTGAAATATGGGTTATCAGTGATATCGATGCTTTGTTTGTATGCTGGGGTCAGTGCGTGATTTGATCTTTTACTGCTTATTTATTTTTATAAATAACATATTTGACTCATATTTAAACCATCTCTTATTGGAAATTAGTGGTTGGCAGTTTCTACTTGCAAACTTTGTTTGAAATTATTTTCACTAATAATATCTATGTCTGATACTATTAAAAGTATGTTGTTATGTTATGTTTGGTGATAGCTGCAGATTTAGCTAATTTGTAACCTTCGTCATTTCCTAATATTCCAGAATGTCCCTTTTCCCAACAAATAATAATTGAACTGTCGCAGAAAGTAATATTATGATATATAATTAAATTTCTATCTCAATAAGGTTTTTTGTGGTTTGGATAGAAGTGAGTTTGCCAAAGAAGCTTCTAAAATCGGTGAAAATGATCTAATTGTCCATACCAAAAAAGGTTACATATTTTAAGGCAAATAATAAAGCTGATAGTAACGAATCTGGTTAAAGATATATTTTAGAAAAACCAGAAAGGTGCGCAAATTAGGTCGTATTATTTCCGATTCATTTTAGTATTTCTCGAAAAACCACAAGACGGATTCGTTAAACCCACACACGAAAGGTGTTTTTTGGAATATACACACGTTAAATATTTTTCATTTGACAAAAGCAATTTACACAACGTCGTAAATAATTGCTTTAAATATAGCCACATCCTCCTAAATAAAATTTATTATGTAAAAACATTATATTAATACGTTTCTGAGAAAAAATCAAGTTTTAAATTTTAGCTATTTTATTTTGCACTTGAATAACTTAAATTTTACTAGCGGCATTAGTCATATTTAAATCGTATTTTTTTCCGAACATGTAGACAAATAGGAATGCGCATTCTTAGATTTCATAATTATTAAGATACAACGGGTTAAAGCTTGAAATTTAAAATCAAAAGTTAATACACGTCAACAACGCTACTTTGAGATTAACTAATTATTAAAAAACCTTAACCAGTGACATGCTATAATCGTCAGAGGTAATATCCCCTTCTTCGTTACTAAAGCGAATTTTATTAGTATTTTTTAAATTGCCTATTCTATTTTAAATCAAAAATAATAACCTTCTATAAATCTGAAGTTATTTTAGATACTTGAGTCCAATTTTAAACGAGGCTCTTTACTGAATAGACGAAGGCATCCTTCTAAATGGTGAAAGAGTAAACAATGTTAGATATGCCGACGACACCATGGTGATAGCAGATAGTTTAGAGGGACTTCAGAGGCTAATGGACAGAATAAACCAGTACAGTCAACAGTACGGACTAAACATTAATACCCACAAAACGAAACAAATGTTTATCAGCAAGGAGAATATAAACGGGGCTCATCTATATATTAATGGGACGCAGATAGAGCGAGTAAAACAGTATTGTTACCTGGGAACTATTATTAACGAACAGTGGAGCAATTTACAGGAAATAAAGTGCC
Source organism: Diabrotica balteata (assembly GCA_918026665.1). Taxonomy (NCBI): domain Eukaryota; kingdom Metazoa; phylum Arthropoda; class Insecta; order Coleoptera; family Chrysomelidae; genus Diabrotica; species Diabrotica balteata. The sequence goes on along the minus strand of OU898277.1, from coordinate 85,739,362 downwards.
TCATGGGAAAGGCAAGAACGGTCTTTAACAAAATGAGCGCCATCTTCAAAAGTCACAACATATCCCTTGATACAAAAATGAGACATTTGAGATGCTATGTTTTCTCTGTGTTGTTGTACAAGGCGGAGGCATGGACGCTTACAGACACCACTATTAAAAAACTTGAAGCATTTGAGATGTGGCTTTATAGAAGAATGCTGAGAATATCATGGACAACAAGGATCACGAACAAGGAAGTTCTAGGAAAAATGAAGAAGGAACCAGAGATTGTGTTTACAATCAAACGCATAAAATTGCAATATATGGGACACGTTATGAGAAATGAGCACCGTTACTCCCTGCTACAGTCCATATTGCAAGGTAAAGTCAAAGGTAAGCGAGCACCCGGTAGAAGGAGAATATCATGGCTGCGGAATTTAAGAACATGGTTTAAGAAAACCTCAACGGAGCTGTTTCGAACCGCAGCGAGCAAGGTTATGATTGCCAATATGATTTCCAACATCCGAAATGGATAGGAACCAGAAGAAGAAGAGTCCAATACTTCTAAGCTATAATTTGATTTTACGTAGCCAGCAAGCTAATAATATTTAAGGTTACTACGCCCTGACAAGGGCTCAAGGAATTAGGAGGAGGAAGTACGTATCATTTTTAATGCTTGGTGTTTTTGGCAATATATTGGTAAATAAAACACTTCTTTTTCTTAGGGTGCCTGTGCGTTCTGAGGGTTTACGATTATTCTCGCCATGATAACTTTGTTGGTTGCTATACGGAATAGCTGTGTTTAGGTCTTTCTATACCGTGCGTTCAGGTTAGCAAGCCAGGATATTCTTTTTTGTCCTAGGCCCTTTTTCCTTTAATTTCACCATTCAAAATGCGTTGGAATAGCTCATAATATCTGCCCTTCACGATGTTCACCAAATCCACAGTTGTGTTCATCCTCCGTAGTACGTCGTCATTGGTGGCTTTGTCTGTCCATGGTATTTTCAGGATAATTCTGAATAACCATAGTTCGTTAGATCTCCAACAATGATAGAAAATATTTAATTAATCAAAACAAATATAGGAAAAACAATATAATATATAATAGCGGAAAATCCCGGAGGACGTGCTGCTGTCCACATTGATCAAGCTTGATCAATCACATCACCAAAGTGTTTGTCAAAATCATTTATTATAGAAGAATATAAGATAAATATTAACAAATATTATTAGATCGCAATTTTGCTTTTAAAAAGCACTTAAAACTAGAGAAGCAGTTTTCGCCCTTCAGGTGCTTATAGAGCAATGTAGTAACGTTAATAAGGATGTGTATTTGTGCTTTGTGAATTTGAGAAAATCATTTTACAATTTCAACAATGAACAACAAATAGATATTCCACAAAAAAAGACATTAACGACGAGGATATTTGGATTGTACCAAACTTATACTGTCATCAAACACCAAGAGCATAAACGGGCACTAAATTTATTGAAGGTATAAAGATTAAAAGAGGTATTCGACAGTTGTGTATCTTATTCCCACTCTTCTTTGATATTTACTCAACGGGAACGGGTTAACGCAGTTAGTGACACCTAGTAATATAGTAATGTCTAGGTAGAGTCTTATTTATACCTTGACACCAACAGAAATTAAAGCGAGATAGAACGAGCTAGAGGAGCATTTAACAGTATAATCTAGTTCCGCTTTTTAAAAAAGGATTTATCTCTTCCTCAAACTACGTCTAGTTAAATGTTACATTTTTCCGATTTTACTATATAGTTCAGTGACCTGGACGCTCATAAAAACGCTCATAAGAAAATTAGAAGCATTTGAAATGTGAGCGTTCTGATGCAATCTTCGTATATCGTATCAAAAACACAGGTACATGCCAGATAGGTAATTATGCTTTTGTCTCATAGAAATAGGTGATCAAAAACTTTTATGTATCAACTATACCTATATAAAGTATGTAAAACAAAAGGTCGAGTGTTGCAGTTATCTTCTATGGTTTATTCTGCACTGTAGTTATATTCTTTATGACTAAACATGCAAAATAAATCTTTTAACTCTGGGAAAATACAATTTAAGTCAATAAAAATATTTCTAGAATCTATTATGTTCGTGTAAGGAAATAAATTAAAAAAAAAAATTTGTAACTCAGAAAATGCAATCGTCCACTTTCATTTCAACGTCTTTTCTCTGCGTAAAGAGTGCAAAAGAAGGTGTTTTTCAAAGAAAAATTGTAGATGTATTGCCGAATTGAAAGATTATTAATAATAGCTTCCAAGTAAACTTGCATTTGTAGTTCATCCAAAGACGGCTTGACACAATCCAAGAATGCTGGATTCCAACTTGGACCAAGTCGACTTGTACAAGTGTTCTTGTATTAAGTTGGTTGCCACGGTGTAATGACTTGAATATTAAATAACCATTATAAAGATAGTGAAAGTAATTGTAGAAGGTGTTCTAATGGTTGCTGATATGTTAATACATGAGCTTGAATTCCAGAAAATAGAAATAACAAAGAAAAAATGCCGCATTTCTAGCTTCCTTGTTTTTATAATCCTTTATCTGTACATGTCATAATGCTTCCTCAGCTTCGTATAACTTCATAAATGTAGCACTCTCTGTTTTAAACCATTTCCTTTTTGTGTTTATTTCTAGTTTCCGATTTTTCGACACCGACGCCATTTTAATTTTACAGTACTACACTACTTGGATCCAAGGAAGTTGGTCAGCATCCTACTTAACATGAATAGAACCTGTTGATACAAGGGTACTTATATGAACAGGTAACATGATCAAAGTAGCTTCCAATTGCTGCGCGGGCAAAGTCCATGCAGACTTTAACCAATTACACTTAAATTGTGTCAACCTGCCTTAAGTCGTCATCGAAAAGAATGAAGTCTCCGGAGTTTTTGTTGCTTTATTTAAAGTCGCTACGGACGTAGTCTGGCTAGTTTTAAAAGATTTATGTTCATCTGCCTCTTGGTAGGTTGAATATTGAATTTAAGCAACAAACAATGTTTATTTATCAAAAAAACGTTTTTTTTCTGTTTTCTGTCAGCAGTAAAATCTATTTTAAGTTAAATAAATTACATACATTCTCCATTTTGTGTCATTTAATTTAATTCAAAATAATTTTTCTTGAACACTCTGTATAAATAATTATCTCAATGTCAATATTACTGGATAGAGAATTGAATAACCTTTCAAATGAACTAGCACACGACCCCTATTCCCAATTTAAAAATAAGAGGTGGGGGAAGTGGAACGGTCATCATCATCATCATCATGCAACTTTTTTTGTCCACTGCTGGACATAGGTCCCCCCCATTTTTCGCTACTCTTCGCGGTTCTGTGCTTCTTCTTGCCATTTCTTGAATATTCGTCTAATGTCGTCCATCCAGCATGTTGGTGGTCGTCCTCTGCTGCGTTTGTCTTCTTGTGGGCGTGTAGGGGAAAGGATGAGGTAGCTGGTTCGATAAATTAAAAGTAAATAAGTATTTGAAAAATTATGATCTCACCTTCCTACATTTGGTAGATAAAAAATAAATTAATTAAACCTCGAAGGACCAGCGACCCATAGGTCGCAAAATTGCGGATATGTAATTATGTAGTGAGTAGTAAAATAGAAAATGAAATAATTAAAATAAGAATAAAAGCTAGAAATAATTTTATTACATTATTTACAAAAATATATAAAAAAGCGGAATCGCCAACCAATCACCCTTTTTATAATAGTAAAATGTAAATGTTTATATACAATGTTCTTAAGCACAACTGTTTATATTAAGTTATAGAACAATAAAGTTTATATGTAGTTTATTGAAAATCCGGCAACCCTGTAATTTGTCGGGCCGGCATTCATAAAAAGTTGGCACGAAACCGTAGATTATCTTCTGTATGTAAAAATTATTTCAGGTACTTACATATTTTATGCACAGACACTGAGTTTAATTTAATTAACTATTTAATAAAATGTGTTAATTGAAAACTGCTTCTATTTGAGAAGCGTGAAAACAATAACTTGCTTCTATTTGAGAAGCTGAGAAAATGATTTGACTTACGTCCTTCTATTTGAGAAGGCAAAAACGAAGTGAAGTTAAGGGTAGTTGATTTGAATAGATTAATTTAAAATTCTGACAGGCGCAGAAGATACGAAACAGCACGAAGAAGCGATGCCGTGCTGATCGTATAGACTTTAATTTAATTTAAAAGACAATTTAGTGGAAAAATAATAATTATTAGAATAATAAATAAACTATTGTAGAAAATGTGAATAATTTTCTACATACTGGGGGCGGGGAAAATTTAGAATATATACAATGGTCGAAACGACCGTCAAGAAAAGGATTAATCAGAAATTGGAAGAGGTGCTAATTTTATTATGGGGCGAACATATTCACCTTCTGCTGTTTTTACACGTGCAGCGCGAACTTTTCCATCCCTCCCAGTCAATAATTCCAATATTCTACCTAGTGGCCAATTTAAAGGAGGGCGATCTTCAGATTGAATGAGAACTAGCTGATTGATCGCCAAGTTTTGTTGGGTTAGTTGCCATTTGGGTCTATGCTGCAGACGATGCAAATAATCCACAGACCATTTTTTCCAAAACTCTTGTTGGAGTTTGGAACACACTTTCCAATAAGAAAGTCGATTAGTAGGGGTACTAGAAAGATCTCTCTCTGGGTAAGAAGTAAGAGAAGATCCAATCAGAAAATGACCAGGAGTAAGAGGCAACAGATCATTAGGGTCGTTGGAAAGGGGATACAAGGGACGGCTGTTTAATATGGCTTCAATTTGCACTAATAAAGTAGAAAGTTCTTCAAAAGTAAGGCAAGTATTTCCGAGCAATTTAGTCAAATGAGATTTAGCACTCTTAACAGCTGCCTCCCAGAGTCCGCCCCAATGTGGAGATCTGGGAGGAATTAATTTCCAGGTAATTTCAGTTGAAGAAAGAAAATTCTGAAGTTCCTGATTATTTTCTTTGGATTTCAGAAATAAGGATAAATCTCGTAATTGATTACGAGCTCCAATAAAATTGGTGCCGTTATCAGAGTAAATTATTTGAGGATTACCTCGACGACTAATAAATCGTTGTAATGAAGCAATAAAAGCTTCCGTGGACAAATTCGTGACAAGTTCTATATGGATAGCCTTGGTTACCATACATATAAAAATGGCTATATAAGCCTTAGTGGTAGGGGCCTTCCTTAATCTAGAGGAGCGAATCATAATAGGACCAGCAAAATCTATTCCGGTCTTTGAAAATGGACGAGCCTGTTGAACTCGATCCAAAGGCAAAGGGGACATTATCTGTGATGCAAATCGAGCATTAAATCTATGACAAATAACACACTTTTTTATGATAGTTTTAATTCTTCGTATACCATTTAACGGCCAATATCGAAGACGAAAATTTCCAAGGACATTTTGAGCTCCACTGTGTCCTAAACGCATATGTTCCCGATTAATTAGTAGATCGACAACATGGTCATTTTCAGGGAGTAAAATGGGAAATTTCTGAGAAGAACTTAATTCGGTATATTCAAGTCGATCTCCTACACGGAGTATGCTATTTTCATCAAGAAAGATATTAAGAGAAAGTAATTTGGGAGTTAAAATAGATTTTCCCTCCTGTAATAGTTTTATTTCCTTGGAAAAAGAATAAGATTGGACCTGTTTTATAATAAAATCATGGGCATTCTGAAGCTCTTCTACTGTTAAAGGGCTAGCAGAAATGTTTATTTTTTTAAATTTGAGGATCACTTTAAAACTAAAAGCGATTCCTTTTTGCAGGCTAGAAAACTTAGAAAATTTTAAAAATATAGATTTCTAGAATTCGTTTGGCGATTCAGTAATGGGAAAAGATACTTGCATACATTCAGGTACTTCATTTAGAAGTTCAAAAGAATCAATTGAATCAAAATCATTGGTTTGAGATAAAAAGGGAGGGCCATGAAACCAGAATTGACGAACATCAGATGAAAAATTTCCACGCGACAAGTGATCGGCGGGATTTAATGGAGATCTGATATGTCGCCATGTTGTATTCCTACTATTATCGCGAACAATAAGGACTCGTTTTTTAACAAAAGGTGATATCTCTAATTCAGACTTTTTAACCCATGTTAAGGCAACTAATGAATCGGACCATAAATTAATAGACTCAATTTTGATAGTATTATGCAAAATTTGTATAATCCTAGAAGATAGAATGGCAAGTAGCTCCATAGAGCAAAGCTCTAATTTAGGAATTGTCATCTTGTTCTTTAATGGATTGACTCGGGACTTTGCGGCAATTAATCTTGAAGAGAAAGTATTATCATCATAGCTAACAACAAGGTACACACAGCCTCCATAGGCTAGTTGACTAGCATCACAAAAGCCATGTAAGGAAATGGAACATATGGTTTTGTTGTCAATTAGATATCTAGGTATGGACATATTGGAAATGTCAGATAGCAAAGAGAGACACTTTTTCCAACTTTGCAAAATAGAATCATCAAAAACTGGCGTGTCCCAGGATATTTGGGATTGCCATAGTTTTTGCATAATAAGTTTTCCCTGTACGATTAGTGGATTAATCACACCCAGGGGGTCAAACACAGAAGAAATGAAAGATAAAATACTGCGTTTAGTTAAAACAGCAGGTTCTTGTATATTGTTCATACGAATAAGTAAGAGGTCAGACAGAGGGTTCCATTTTAATCCTAGTATGTTACTAGAGGAGCCACTTATATTAAAATCAATTTCGTAGGAAGAAGTTTGTGATATCGTAGATAAAAATTCAGAAGAGTTGGATTGCCGTTTATGAAGCTTAAATCCGTGTTTACCCAGAACAGTATTAAGCTCCGAATATATTGCTTCTAGAGATGAAAAATCGTTAGTACCTGACAAAATATCGTCCATATAGGTTTGTTTAAGTAGAGCATATCGAGCATTAGGGAACTTAGGATATCTCTCAGCGATATCCTTTAAGACACGCGTAGTCAAATACGGGGCGTAATTTTGCCCAAAACTAAGACTGGACAGTTGAATACAGGTGAAGGGATCAGAAGAATTTTCTCTCCATAAGAAATTTTGGAAATGACGTTGCGATGGGTTTATATCTATAAATCTATACATCATTTGAATATCAGCACAAAGGACAAATTTGAAACAACGGAACCTACATAATATGTCAAAGAGATTGTCCTGTACTTGGTAACCTTTTGAAGTTAGGTCATTTAAGGACACTCCGGTATCAGTACGGGCGCTAAAGTCAAAAACTACTCTGACAGGCGTTGAACTGTGGTTACGTATTACAGCTCTGTGGGGAATAAAATATTTAAATTCATTAGTAGGATGATTATAAATAGATAAAGGGATTACTTGAGCGTGATTTAAAGTAAGATATTCATCTATAACATTCTTATAGTTTTGAAATAAAATTGAATCACAATTGAATTTTTTCTCAAGTGAGATAAATCTTTGGCGTGCCATGCAAAAGGACTGCCCCAATTTTTTGGGCTTATTTTCAAGGAAGGGCGTATCGACCTGGTAACGACCTGAGGGTAAAATAATAGTGGTATTTTTGAATATTTGTTCTGCAAATTCTTCGCTAGAACAATGATTTTTTGGTAGTGGAATAGTTCCTAATTCCCAGAAACTTTCCATACGAAGGGTCAACTCATCTTCTCTTTCGGATTGAGCATCATTAATTGTAACAAAAGAATGAGAAACATTATTTTGGTTTGAGGAAAAATTTAACCGGCTCCTAGGTATAGGACCGGCGATCACATCACCCAGATACGTTTCAACTAAAGAGGGCAACCTAGGTCCCATATTAATAATATTAGATTTAAGTAAATTAAAATAACTATCAGCACCAAGAAGCAAGTTTATAGGCCCAGTTTTAAAGAAAAATGGATCGGCAAGTTGGGGTATTATATGTTCATGTAATTTTAGAACCTCAGGAGATATAGAAAATTGAGGGAGATTATTTGTTATTTTGTTAATAACAGAACAAGAAACGTTAAAACTAATTGATGGGTTAACAAGAGAACTAAATTGTATATCTAGCACTTCTCTACTTTTAGCACAATTGGTACTACCTAACCCAGAAATATTTATAAGTTGTGTTCGAGAGGACAGCTGCAAATTTTTTGCAAATGTGCTTTCAATGAGACTCATTTGACTAGCAGAATCTAATAGAGCTCTTGCCACCATTTGTTGACCATTAGAACATCTGATATTTACAAGAGCTGTAGGTAAAAGAACTATGTTATCAGAAATAGATACCGTATGGAGTGAAGCTTGCTGAGATGAGGGATGAGCATGTTCAATAAATTCATTATTTACAGGGTTCATATTAGGAGACAAAGATTTATTTACAATATGTACATTAGGTTGTTCTGTTCCATCATTATTTCCTCTAAAACGAGAGGTCATATTTATATTTGGAACGTGGTTATGAGTTTGCATACTAGGGGATGAGTTGGATTGATTATCAAAATGTAAATAAGTGTGGTGAGGTTTCCCACAAGTGGAGCATCTTTTTAAGGATTTACATTGAGGTATTGCATGAGTGCTACTAAGATAATTTATGCAATATTTCTTGGATTTGACAAATTGATATCTTTCTACAGGTTTTAAAGTTAAAAATTTGAAACATCCATAAATAAGATGATTAGACTCTTTACAATAAAAACAATTAGTACGGAAGTTGGAAGATTGACGTTGAAGGTTATTTACATTAGAAACTAATGAAACCTTAGTTTTTCGGCTGTCAGTCTGCCTGGAATAAGATTTGGAAGAATGGGGTTCAAAAAGATTTAAATTTTCTAAGACGGATTGTCTTTTATTTAAAAATTAAAAAAATTCTTCTGCAGTAGGAATGATTCCTGTATCACGCTCACTCTCAAACGCTTTTCTAGAATTGTAGTCAAGTTTTTGCTCTAGCAAAAATATAATTAAAGATTCAAATTTGATTTGAGGAGTATGACCTGTATTATTTATTAAATCAAAAGTTTTACGCGAGGTAATATAGAATCCCTTCAAATCATTTGCTGTGCATTTTGATAAACTTTTTTGTTCTATCAAAGTTTGGTACAAAGAAATTAATAACTTAAAATTATCGTCATATGTCTTTTTTAAAATATCTAAAGCAACGTTTAAATTCTGATTAGTTAGGCTCAGACTTGAAATTAAATCTAAAGGAGGACCGCGTAGTAAGCTTTTTAGATAATAAAATTTTTCCCCTCCAGTTTTTAATTTAGAATTATTCAGCACTACCGCTGAAAAAAGATCGAAAAATGAGGGCCATTCTTGAGCTAACCCCGTAAAAGGTTTAATGTTGATTTTTGGCAAAACAACATTAGAGGATTCGATAATATCACTATTGGATAATGTTTTTTTAATATTTTCAATTTTGGATCCAAGTTGCGCAATAGCAATCTCGAAACGATCAGATATTAAATTTTCTGCATTGATTTCGACATCGCTAAAATCTTCAAGTGCAATTATATCACTTATATGATTTTGTAACTTTCGTAGGTACTTAAAAGATTTTGTAATTTTATATTTAATATACAGATTTCCTCTGATCCATCAAGATTTTTGATGTAGGATTCGAGTCTAGAAAGTTGAATTTTACAACCTTTCCTTTTATTCTTTAAAGCGATTAGGTCCATTTTAAAATGCAAAAGAATTAACAGCCACTAATCAGAAAATAAGGTATGCACTACGCAACAAATATATGTTAATAGAATATAAGCAAACTGGTAAAATTCAAATTAATTAATATTCATTAAAAAACTGGAAAATATTAGACAGAAAATAAAATATTACCAGATAAAATGTATCAATAATAATATCACAATACAGATATCGATTATAAAAATAAAACAATAACCAACAGTTCAAAATATTATAAAGATATAATACTCAAATGCAGGTAGTCAAGTACCTATGAACGTAAAAATAACTTCTTAAAATACAAAAATCTTCAGAAAACCATTTTAACATAAGCTTGAAAACATCAGGAAATGTTTATTAATACCCAACCCAAAAATTTCCTAGGTACAGGTAGAAAGATCTATTGTATAAAGATCTCTTGGCAAGGCTCATAAATCAGGTACTATATGCCGATAAGTTAATGTTTTTAACACAAACAAAAGATGATTGTAGACACCGAACATCGGTCGTTCGATGGTGTAAATTTGTAGATGCAGGTATTACTCCAATACTAAGGGTTGAAGAAGTCTTAACAGGGTTGCCGGTTCGCAAAAATTTCTGGAAACCGAACACACCCGATAAAGTTTTACAATTTTAAAATTATTTTGTCCGCGGTAAAATCACTGTCACTGTTTGAGTTTTTAAAAAATAAAGATTGTTCAGGTGCACTCGATGGTGATTAGTGGCATAAGTAAAGAAATTGATAGGGCAATTGTATGTACAAAGCAATAGATAAAAGAATTATAATAAAAATGTCATTTTGACAAAAACATTGTTATTGAAAGGTAAAAGAATTATTATTAGAAGAATGTCACTCTGACAAGAAATCCGGCTCGATAAAGACCAAAACAAATGTAGGGGAAAGGATGAGGTAGCTGGTTCGATAAATTAAAAGTAAATAAGTAGTTGAAAAATTATGATCTCACCTTCCTACATTTGGTAGATAAAAAATAAATTAATTAAACCTCGAAGGACCAGCGACCCATAGGTCGCAAAATTGCGGATATGTAATTATGTAGTGAGTAGTAAAATAGAAAATGAAATAATTAAAATAAGAATAAAAGCTAGAAATAATTTTATTACATTATTTACAAAAATATATAAAAAAGCGGAATCGCCAACCAATCACCCTTTTTATAATAGTAAAATGTAAATGTTTATATACAATGTTCTTAAGCACAACTGTTTATATTAAGTTATAGAACAATAAAGTTTATATGTAGTTTATTGAAAATCCGGCAACCCTGTAATTTGTCGGGCCTGCATTCATGAAAAGTTGGCACGAAACCGTAGATTATCTTCTGTATGTAAAAATTATTTCAGGTACTTACATATTTTATGCACAGACACTGAGTTTAATTTAATTAACTATTTAATAAAATGTGTTAATTGAAAACTGCTTCTATTTGAGAAGCGTGAAAACAATAACTTGTTTCTATTTGAGAAGCTGAGAAAATGATTTGACTTACGTCCTTCTATTTGAGAAGGCAAAAACGAAGTGAAGTTAAGACACAGTATAGTGCTTTAAAAAGAATTAAAGCACTATACTGTGGTTAAGACAAGGATCTACAGACCGAGAATTTGGCATCCAAATTCCACTGATTCGCGCAATCGTACTTGTAAGTTCGTATAGTCGGCTGGAGTTACAATTTGCCAAATTTAAATGTAATCGTTTCTACTCATTCATATTAATATTATAATGTATAATATATTAAAGTTTTTAATATTGGTAATATTATTAAAGCTTTTAATACTATTTTTTAATATTAAGAATAATATTAAGTAATTAAATATTGCGTCTTACTTAAAAAAAGTACGAGATAAACTCGTTTTTTATATCTTTACGTATGCTAAGGGTAATAAATTAAAATCCTTCAATACAAGACTAAAGGTAGGTACCTATAATTTGAATAAGCTGGTTTTGCCCATACTGACTTTCTAATTCTAATTACCTACTAATTTGCATAACAGTCAGATATTGTACCTGGTCATAATGCTGTTTTAATATTAGGATTTTCATTTCGCTTGTTGAAACTTCATCCGATATTAATTTCTTGGAAATTTTTATAAGGCTGAGAGTACTTAATCGGAATACTCGAGTATTGTTGAAAAAAACTGAAATTGAAGGTACTACACAATCGAAGAACTCAAAAAAATTAAACATTTCCGGTATTCTTTTTCCAGATCGTATTTTGTTTTCGAGATATATTTAAATTTGGGAATTTTTTATTATTTTTCCACTTTTTTCAGGTTCTTTTTTAATTTAATTTCAGTATATAAAAGCCTTTACAATATTATCCAAATTTTATTTGGAAGTTAATCTTAACTGTTCAGAAACAATTTGCTATTTAGGAAATGAAAGTTTGTTTTTTTTTCCTTAGTTCTTAATTTGCTATAACATTTCTCATTTGATTTAATAAAAAATATTGTAAATTCATTTTTTTGAATAATTATAACGACTTACATCCGAGTAGCTTAACACAATTAAAGAAAATATAACGAATACGCTCACGACTCGGAACTGAGTCTTTTCTTCTTTTCGCATAAAATATTACAAATTTATTTAAAATACCCTTTATTTAATATATACTTTATTTATTCATCACAATTAAAAAAAAAATACTAGTCAGCACAGCGGTTGATTTCCATGAAAATACGCTAAGCAGTGATAATGATTGCATGTACCTACCTAAGTTAATATTTTTGTCTTTTGGTTGGTGTTATATTGGAAATTTCCCCTCTCAAGGCATTTGCAAGAAAATTGCACTTTCATGTAAAAAACGAGTTATTTATCTCGTACTTTTTTTAAGCAAGGCGCAATATTTAATTACTTAATATTAATATTAATATTAAAAAATAGTATTAAAAGCTTTAATAATATTACCAATATTAAAAACTTTAATATATTATACATTATAATATTAATATGAATGAGTAGAAACGATTACATTTAAATTTGGCAAATTGTAACTCCAGCCGACTATACGAACTTACAAGTACGATTGCGCGAATCAGTGGAATTTGGATGCCAAATTCTCGGTCTGTAGATCCTTGTGAAGTTAAGGGTAGTTGATTTGAATAGATTAATGTAAAATTCTGACAGGCGCAGAAGATACGAAACAGCACGAAGAAGGGATGCCGTGCTGATCGTATAGACTTTATTTTAATTTAAAAGACAATTTAGTGGAAAAATAATAATTATTAGAATAATAAATAAACTATTGTAGAAAATGTGAATAATTTTCTACAGGGCGCCACTTAATTAGTTTTCTTTTTTTGTGGTGGAACGGTGGGGTTTGACAAATGACAGATGTAAGGTAAATGTGCCAATATTTGACACCTTAAAAATAAAAACTTTGGATATAAACGACGCATTTATTTGAAAAAACAAAAAATTTAATAAAACATAGGTAATATGATGCTTCTAAAATAATGTGTTTATAATTAGGTTAATGAAAACATCAAGATTATTCAGAAAAATAAACAAAAATTTTGGGGCTGCAAATGTCCCTGTCGTTGACACTAAAAAAGTAGTTGTCACCAGTGATTGTCACAATAATGATCTCGTAGTTGACACTGAAACATTTTTACCCACTAACATCTAATGGCTTGCTGCTAAATTTATATTTTAGTCGATCACCTGCTGTTGTCATATTTGGGAAATCAAGCTTTTCCCTTATTTATTTAAAATCAATGACACTTATATAATCTGAATTTAGTTTAAAGCAAGTTTTTTTCCATATTACAGCAAATCATCGCTACTACTTCAGCTTCAGTTTTGAAATAACTTCCTGAATAACACAGACGAATTTATGAGAACTCTTTTTTCTCCTGGAAACTCAACTAATACATAGTTGCCTTCTTTATAAATAACTTTGGTTTTTTCAGAATTATCCACTGGGTTTCTCAAATTTAAACTTATATGACTAATATCGTCTATGCTGTCACTTGATTCAACCCATTCCTCATCAGACTCTAAATCAGTTTTTGTTCTTTTTGTGCCTTCCTCTTGTTCTATTTTGTTTTTTGTTTATTAGTTCACGTTCTTCTTCTAAATTTTCACTTCCATTTGCGCAAAGAGATGAAGCCGAAGACATCATCAAAGATATAAACAAATAAGGGGTAATTGAACCATAAAACAGCCCATGGACATGACCAGTAGTGCTAGTAAAGAAAAAAGACGGTTCAACACGTCTTTGTATTGACAGCTCAATGCGGTAACTAAAAACGATAGTTATCCTTTGCCCAGAATAGACGATACTTTGGATACACTTTCTGGTTCTCGTTGGTTCTCCACACTTGATCTGAAAAGTGGATATTGGCAAGTCGACATGGAGCCAGCTGATCGTGAAAAAACCGCATTCTCGATAGGATCAGGGCTTTGGTAGTTTACAGTTATGCCCTTTGGTTTATGTAATGCCCCGACCACATTTGAAAGATTAATGGAGGCAGTTTTAAGAGGTCTAATATAGATAACAAGCCTGGTTTATTTGGATGATGTAATTATTGTAGTTGGAAGATCTTTCGATGAACATGCCAATAATCTAACAGAAGTCTTTTAACGATTGCGGTCAGCAAATTTGAAGGTAAGTCAAAGAAGAAAGCCAAGAATATGCATGGAGCGAAGAATGTCAAAAAGTGAAAAATACAGTAAAGATTTGATTTCACTTAAAAAGCGTGTATGTATTTGTTGATACGTATTTCGACCTATTAGGTATCATCAGAACAGTTATTATTCATAGACGTTCTCAAAGTGAAAAATCAATCTTCCCTGTCTTTAAAGAAGCAACGCTAAAATGGCTTCGATATGGACGCAATAGCGACATCTGATAATAAATCCGTAAAATAATTTCGAAACACAATTCAGATTTCTGCTTTAATCTGTGCCTTCTAAAAATTGCAAGCTAAAACAGACTTCCCATGTCTCTGTCTCTATCTTTCTCTCATGTCTCTCCCAATTAGATTCCCCATGTCTCTTTTAACACCTGTATCAACGTTTGTTTTGCCTTGCAATTTTTAGAAGGCACAGATTAAAGGAGAAATCTGAATTGTGTTTCGAAACTATTTTACGGATTTATTAATGTCAAAAAGCTTTCGAACACTTACATATGGCTCTGATTAGCGCACCGATTTTAAGCTACCCTAGACAGGCAGGAAAATTTTTGTTGGACACCGATGCAAGCAATAGTACAATAGGTGCTGTTCTTTCCCAAATCCAAGATGGGCAGAAGAAAGTCATCGCTTACTTTAGCAAACTCTTGTCGAAACCTTAAAGAAACTATTGCGTCATCAGGAGAGAATTGATAGGCATAGTAAAGGCTTACGAGCATTTTCATAAATACTTATATGACAGAAAGTTTCTACTTTACACGGATCACGCTGCTCTAAAGTGGCTCCTAAAATTTCGAAAGCCAGAGGGCCAGATGGCAAGATTGTTAGAACGATTACAAGAATATGATTACAAGATCGAACAGAGGGCTGGAAGAGGTTATTTAAATGCGGATGCCCTTTCGAGACATCCGTGCAGTGCAAATTGTAACCACTGTCTTAAATTAGAAAAACGACTTTGTTCCGTGAGACGAATCACCATCATTAATGATCAATGGCAGCCTCGACAGCTACAAGACGATCTAAACGTGCTAAAAGATGATCTTGAGTATAGAACATTTGAGAACGATGATGGTACAGAATCTAAGCTTCAGTTTATTGTACCTAAAAGTACAGTGTTAGAAGTATTGCGTCAGTTGAATGACGGTGCATCAGGTGGACACTTTGGTATTACGAAGACTCTGCAAAAGGTTCGAGAACGGTTCTATTGGGTGAACTGTAAAGATGATGTAAAAAGATGGTGCCGGAAATGTGAACTATGTGCAACCAGTAATGGTCCAGTTGGTAAAAAGAGGGCACCCATAAAACAGTACAATGTTTGTGGTCCTATAGAAAGAGTAGCAATCGACATTGCAGGTCCACTTTCAGAGACGAATGATGGAAAAAACTATATCCTGGTAGCTATGGATTATTTTACGAAATGGACTTAGGCCTATGCGATACCAAATCAAGAAGCTGCTACCATTGCAGAGGTACTGGTTGAAGAATTCTTTAGCCGATTTGGTGTTCCCTTAGAGATCCACTGCGACCAAGGGCGAAACTTCGAGTCAAACAAAACTTCGAAACTTCAGAACGACACCCCTGCATCCTCAATCAGATGGAATGGTCGAGAGGATGAACCAAACGATGGACAAATACATGTCCAAAGTTGTATTAGAACATCAAAGAGATTGGGACCAGCACATTTATTTATTCTTAATGGCATACCGCTCGGGCGTAAATGAAACTACAGGCCAGACTCCAACCTGCCTGTTGGGTCATGAACTCATGAAGTTCGTTTGCCCTGCAATCTAGAGTTTGGTTACAGATCTTCTGAAGAACATGTTGCAAGCGAAGATTATGTCGACCGCCTGAAATTAAGAATGAACAACATTCACAAACTTGCCCGACAACACATCCAGTTAGCCAGTGACAGAATGAAAGATCAATAAGATTCTCGATGCAAGAATGAAAGCTATGAAGTAGGTGATCTTGTTTGACTTTATAATCCACAAGGTTGTCGTGGCTTGTCTCCTAAACTGCAAAGACAACGGGAGGGTCCATATAAAATTAAAAAGAGAATAAATGACGTAATATACCGAAATAAGAAGTTGCCGAAAGGTAAACCAAAAGTAGTTCACATAAATCGGCTTGCACCTTATGCTGGCTTAAATGAAACAAAAGAAGCCCGAACCTTTCAACATAAGATCAAAGATAATCGACGACCAAGCTTTAATGAGTTTATGTCAAATTATGCAGAGAGAAAGAGTGCTAGATTCAGCGTGACGACAGGAGTTCAGCAGGATCTTTGTAGGGTTCCGCATAACGTCTCTCTAGCCCACTGTGTTGTCCAAGATCTTGAGATGACTAAAGGAATCTCATCTGTATTTTATAAGAAGTTCGGTCGTATAGACGAGTTAAAAAATCAACAGCCTAAATTTGGAAGAGTACCGAGATTAGAAGATGGCCCTCGATCTTTGCTGTATATGGTGACCAGGAAGTCGTATACAGACAGGCAAGCTACGAGGATATATGGCGTTTTCTAACTAATTTGAAGAAAATCGTGTGCAGTTATGACATCAAGAATTTGGCCTCACCGAAAATAGGTCATGCACTAGATAATCTGGATTAAAAGATTATCAGAAGCATGCTTGAAGTGATCTTCCTAGAAACCGGCGTAATAATTACTGTGTGTTGCATTAACCCAAAGAGATCGTGTCCTTCAAAGTCAGCAGACTGTTATTTCTTCTTGAGGGGGTTATGCAGAGCTGGAGAAGCTTGTAGATTCCGACATTATAGGCCTACATATACAGTTGCCGATCGGGACGCTCAGATCTAAGAGAAGAGCAGTGTTACGAACATGCTCTCGGCATGTCCCATTTAACGGTTGCATCTCGAAAGGGCAACGAGAACCATCCACAGATGTCTCGAACGCCAGAAAATCCATTAGTCAAACAACGAATTAGAGGTAGGACTGCTTTAGATAATTATAGAATAATACTTTTGGTATATATGTAACGATGTTATGAGTTAGTTTAGTTGTTAAGATATTACCGAACTGAAAACTTATTCGCTCCGTGCGTGACTGACGCGACACCTACTGCCTTCATCTGACAATTTTGGAGTCCCAATTTTCAGGTAAAACATATGACATATGTTTGACATTATTAAATACATGCGAACTTGACAATTATTAATAAATTAGTTTTTTAACTATATTTTTTCAGTTTATGTACAAAATAAATGTAGTATTAAAAACTGGGTTTCTCAAAATTCATCATAATATATCTTTTCAACTCCAAACGGAAAAGAAAGGGAAAAATCTATTACTGTCAAATTAAGATTTTTACGCAAAAGATTATATAATTAAAAACAATAATAGTAAAAGTTATGATATAAAAGCTAAAGTCATCAGCAGTTAGCTTGAAGCCCTATGAAATATCATTCAAGGTAAATTATTTAAATTTTTCCTATTTCAATTGCATAAAAATGAAATTATGTGATATTTACTTTTTCATATTAATAGCACGAATTCATCTTTTTCTTTTCTCTATGTAATGTACCTACCTACTCACATGTAAGATAATTAAAGTATCTATGTATTTCTATATAGTTTTTAGTCACCTGGTATATGTTATTTACAATTATGAAAAGTTCTCATGTATAATCACTAATAATTATTTGTTGTTAGAAATCAGAATCAATACTCTTCATAAATATTTTCCTATTTAGAATAAATAAGTTTCGCTAGTTTATTCGCCTAATACTTCGTATCTATGGAATAATAATAATTTATTTCTCTTATTTCTTTGTTCGATAAGCTATCCGTATTTGCTATTTTAATATTAATATTTGAGTCCAATCTCTTGTACTCAAATCCATCCAGAAACATCGTTAAATAATTGTAGATAACAGAACTTATAAATTCATAGTTTTAAGAAATAACAGGCAGTGTAATTTTCATCCTCTAATATAATAAATTTATACATGTCAATATATTCTGTTTAATTCCAAAACAAAGAGTTAGTCCGGAGAAGAAATAAACGCATAGTATTCCATAACAAAATTTGGTGTCAGAACGTGGGATATTAGTAGCAGAGTTCCTCTGATTGCTGATAGAAGGAGAGCTGAGGAATTTTTGAATTGACTTGTTTCCTTCGAGGAATCATTCAAAAAAACTGTCAGTGTGGAAAAATCGCCACTACAACTAATTACATTGGGGTCCAGTACATCCAGTTCGAAATCCAGTTCCAGTCATAACCCAATTGTAGTTCCATCGGAAGTAGAGGTGAACCCGTGGAATAATAGACTATGCGACCAACAACAATATTCTACTTGTAAGTACATTCTATCTTAAATTCTGTCTCATATTTTAAAAATCTTGTAAACGTATGTCTACTTTATATCCTGATATAAGTAACTTATTTGACGAACAAATACCTTCTCCCGACTCAAATTCTCTTTCAAATTCTTCTACTTCTAATTCAAATAAAATGTCAGTATCAATTGAAATAGCTGAAAAACTTCTCATTAGATTTGATGGTACAAAATCAAAATTATACGAATTCATAGACAATTGTGATAAAGCATACAATTTAGTAAATCCGCAATCCAAACCCATCTTATTAGCCATTATAGAAACTAAATTAACCGATAAAGCTAGGGCCATAACTAGAAACAGAACATTTGACGAATGGAAAGATTTAAAAGACTTCTTATTAGATGCTTATTCTGAACGCCGAACTGAAGGTCAGTGGCAATTGGAATTACATTCCTTACGTCAGATGCCCAGTGAAAATGTAATGTCATTTGCAAATAAAGTTGAAAATTGCTATATAAAATTAATAAATACACTTGATCCAGACTTATCTCCAGATGCAAGAAATGCATGTACTAAACTCTTAAAAACTCAAGCACTAAATGTCTTTATTAGAGGATTAAACAAAGACCTCTCTATTTTAATCAAAGCCCGAAATCCAGATTCCTTAGAAAGAGCTGTTGCTATAGCAATTGCCGAAGAACAAGAACAGTTATCAAGACAAGAAATTTTCAGACCATTCTGTAATATTTGCAAACGAAATAACCATTCCTCAAATAACTGTCGATATAAAAACAATTCAGATAGAAATGTTAGATATCTTCAAAATTCTAGTTTTCAAAACCCAAAATATCCTAATTCAAATCTTCAAAGGTCAAATTCTCAAAATCAAAATTATAAACCTTCAAATTCAAATTCCAATTCTGATTTTCCTCCAAACTTAAGAAAAGAAAATACCAACACTTCCCAACGTTTTTGCAGATACTGCAAAAAACCAGGTCACGTTATAGAAGAATGTAGAAAACGCGAATTTAACAATAAAAACAAAAATCCAACAAATTCTTTAAACTTCCAGAATCCTCGACAACCAACGGTCGATTCTCGAGGAGTTCGTTCAGTTCAGGCCGTATCACAACCATCAACTTCTCAGTCACTTCCTATGTAGATTTACCCTTAGTAAATAATTCTAATCCATCCTCTTGCAAGTTTCTAATCGATACAGGCGCAGATATTTCTTTAATTAAATATTCAAAAATACTAAACATTCCAAAAATTTATTCTAAGTCTATTACTCTACGAGGCATTGATAAAAATGTCTTAAATCCAAATAAAACTATATGTAGTTGTAACGTAAATTTCAAGATAAAAGATTTTGTCCAAACTCATGTTTTCTATGTCGTAGAAGACGATTTTCCTCTTCATTTCGACGGTATATTAGGTAGCGATTTTTTTGAAATAAATAAATGCCAAATTGATTATAAAGAAAATAAATTAAACTTTAAAAATTGTTCTATTCCAATTGAATATATAAAATTTCCATTAAACAATGACAATGACGAATTTCTGAGAGATCAAAATATCGAGACAAGTTCTAATATCGATGAAATATTTCCTTATGATGCTAAATCCATAGAGGATCATTCTTATTTAGAAACCAATGATATCCAAATAACCTTAAGTAGTGAAGAACTACTATCCAATCCAATTCAATCTAAATCTAACTCTAAATCCAAAGAAAATTCAAGTCCAAAATGTGTAAAATCCACTGAGATATGCACAAATAAAACTTGTAACTCTTCACGAAATCATAAATCAAAATCTTGTTCAGAAGAAAAATCCTGTTCAGACGATCTTATACTAAATCAAAACTCTAATTCTAACTCAAGAAGTAATAAAACTATTCTATCCGCAAGAACTGAAACAATTGTTCAAATTAAAGTAATAAATAATGAATTAAGCGAAGGATTATGTCCCGAACGCGAAATCTTTAAAGGTGTATTTTTATGTCCTAGTGTTGTTAAAGTAAAAAATGATTTCTTTTTAACCTCAATCGTAAACACTACTGAAACGGATGTTGAATTAAACGATATTCAAGTAGCAATAGAAAAAATTCCAAATTTACAAAACAATGCAAATATACGAAAAATGTCTTCTTATAAAGATAATACGAATTCTAACAGAATTGCTAAATTAAAAAATGCCTTGAGAACAGATCATTTAAATAGTGAAGAAAAATCATCTTTAATTTCTATTTGCAAGGAGTACAATCATATCTTTTATCTGGAAGGAGATCAACTTACCAGTACAAATGCCATAACTTGCAAAATTCCTTTAAATTCTAATGTACCTATTAGCACTAAATCATACAGGTATCCTGAAGTACACAAACATGAAGTCGAAACTCAAATAAAAGGTATGCTAGATCAAGGTATTATCGAAGAATCAACTTCGCCATGGAATTCGCCCCTTTGGGTTGTGCCAAAAAAGGCCGATGCTTCAGCAAAGAAGAAATGGCGAATTGTTATAGACTATCGACGACTAAATGATATTACTATAGGAGATTCATTTCCACTTCCGAATATAGTCGATATATTAGACCAATTGGGTCATTCAAAATATTTTTCAACAATAGATTTAACATCAGGATTTCACCAGATCAAAATGGATCCTGAGGATTCTCCAAAGACTGCTTTCTCAACTCCGTCTGGACATTATCAATATTCACGAATGCCATTTGGATTAAAAAATGCTCCCAGTATTTTTCAAAGGCTAATGAATACTGTCCTCTCAGGAATACAAAATTACAGATGTTTTGTCTATCTCGACGATATAGTCATTCATGCCGATACATTAGAAAATCATAATAAAAGATTAAAAGAAGTATTCGAAAAATTGTCTACATTCAACTTAAAAATACAACCAGATAAGTGCGAATTTTTTCGTCGCGAAGTAATGTATTTAGGACATTTAATAACTGAATTTGGTGTCAAACCGGACGAAAAAAAGGTATGTGCTGTTACAGATTTTCCTATACCCAGAACACAAAAAGATATTAAGAGCTTTTTGGGTCTCACTGGTTATTATAGACGCTTTATAAAAAATTTCAGTGCTTTAACACAACCTTTAACAAAACTGCTGAGGAAAAATGTTGAATTTAATTGGACAAGCATTCAACAACAGTCATTTGAGAACCTGAAATCAATACTTTGTTCAGAACCAATACTTCAGTATCCAGATTTTACCAAACCCTTTGTCTTAACAACGGATGCTAGTAATTATGCAATAGGGTCCATACTTTCTCAAGGTAAAGTACCAGATGATTTACCTATTGCTTATGCTAGTCGTACCTTGAACAAAGCGGAATCAAACTATAGCACAACAGAAAAAGAATTACTTGCAATTGTATGGAGTGTTAAACACTTTAGACCATATTTGTACGGAAATAAATTTTTCATTTATACGGATCATAAACCACTCACATGGCTATTTAATGTAAAAGATCCCGGATCAAGACTCGTTAGGTGGAGATTAGCATTAGAAGAATATAGCTATGAAATTATTTATAAACCAGGTAAATTAAATCAAAATGCTGATTGTTTAAGTCGTCCTCCTTTAACCATATCTGAAACAAATATTTGCGAAGAAAACAAAAACCCGGCAACAATCACCTTACAAATAAACAAAATGAGTAAAGAAAATAATGACACTTATTCACAGTTCTTATCTAAATCCGAAACTATATTAATAACAAATGATAATATAAAAGAAACAAATGAAAAGATTACATCATTTTCACAAAATTTAGCATTGTTTGTTTCCGTAGATTTAAATTTTAATGAGATCGTTCAGAAACAAATAAATAAACAATTCAGTCATATAGAAAAATTGAAAGCCAAAAATCCAAGACTAAATGACATTATATATATTTCTGATCAAAATAAAAACTTTTATTACATATTTATAAAAAATAATTATTGGGACAATACCTCTTATGAAGATATATTTAATTCCCTAATAAAATTAAGAGACTGGTTATTAAACGATAAAATATTAAAAATTTGCCTACCCAGAATAACTTTTAGCTACGATAAATTAAGTTGGGGAAAAATTAGATCTATGATTAGATTTATTTTTAGAAAAACTGATATATCTATTATCATTTATCATGATATACTAACAAATCCTGAACCTGAGGAAATAACTACAATATTACAAGAGAATCACACTAGTCCTACGGCTGGACACTCTGGTTTTCATCGGACATACAATCGTATAAAAAAACATTTCAAATGGAATAATATGAAAAATGATATTAAAAACTTTATAAAAACCTGTGAATCTTGTCAGAAAAATAAACTCGTTAGAAAAAAATTCGTAAAGCCCATGGAGATAACAACAACAAGCTCAAATCCATTAGAAAAAATATTTTTAGATATAGTAGGTCCTTTACCTTTAACCGAGTCAGGTAATAAGTTCATATTAACATTACAAGATGACTTAACAAAATTTTCTCAAGCTTATGCAATTCCGAATCATGAAACCAAGACTATCGCTGAAAATCTGGTTCGTGGATTTATTTGCAAGTTTGGAAAACCCGATATAATAGTTACTGATCAAGGCCGAGATTTTACTTCCAAATTATTTTCTCAAATCGCCAAGCTTTTTAAAATCAGACATATAAATTGTACTGCTTATCATCCAGAATCAAATGCTGCATTAGAAAGGAGTCACGCTACTTTAGCAGACTACCTTAAACATTATATTAAAGCTGATCAATCCGATTGGGACGAATGGCTAGATTTTGCTATGTTTTCATATAATACAACTAATCATACTTCAACCAAATTCACACCATATGAACTAATATTTGGATATACACCTAATCTACCTAGCAGTATAATACGACCAGTAGAACTCAAATATACATATGAAGATTATTTAGATAATTTAACACTTAAGCTTAGAAAATCTCATGAGTTAGCAAAAACGAATCTATTAGAATCTAAAGTAGTCAGTAAAAAATATTATGACCAAAAGATTAATGACACCGTTTTCTTAGAAGGACAATTAGTATATCTCCAAAATGAGCAAACAAAGAAGGGTCAAACCAAAAAACTTACACAAAATTATAATGGACCTTATAAAATTCTAGAGATAAATTCTCCTGTCAATTGCACAATTTTAGTAAATAAAAAACCAATAAAAGTTCACATGAATAGATTGAAACATGCTTTTGTTTCAGGTATGCAATAATATGGCTGACAAATAGTGAACAAATTCACAAGAAATATACCAATACTCCTATCAACAAATCACCTGGAATCTATTACGAACACATAAAAAATGTTCAATTTATTGAAACTCATTGGAACATATTAAGTCATATTCCTTTACAACCTTTTACAGACAAATTAAATTTTGTAGATCTCACCTATCAAAAAACATTAAGACTGTGTCAAAACAAACCAGTTCTTATTGAATTACGATTATGCGATACTTCACTAAAACTCTTAGGACAAATCATACCTAGACTCTTTCAAGATGAACAAACTTTAAAAAACATAATTCTGCATGAACATTTTAGACCAAAACGCGCTCTATTTAATGCAATTGGATCTGTTTTCAGGACCTTATTCGGTACCTTAGACAGTGATGATGCTGAAAATTTCAATAATGCTATTAACAAAGCTGAAAGTAACGAAAATCATCTTCTTGATTTACTAAAACAACAAATTCATGTAGTAAAAGCCACGATTGCAAATTTTAATAACTCTATTACAAATCTAGACCGAAACAAAGTGATTTTTGATAAAAATTTTGAATCAATTACCAATTACACAGATAAAATGAATAATAAATATTTTAATTTAGATTTAAAACAAAAAATTGAAGAACATTTTACTTTACTAACTTTCTTTATAACAGAATTACAACAAGAATATTCTACTTTAATAAACGTTATTCTATTTGCAAGAAATAATAACCTTCATCCTTCTGTTATAACACCTGAGCAACTAATTCAAGAATTATCTAAAACGGTAACGCATTTACCTAGTACATCGACTTATCCATTTCCATTGACTATCGATTATGCTCATAAATATTTCGATATCATTTTACTTAAATATATATATTTTGATAACAAGATTTTAATTACGGTTAGTATACCTTTGGTTAGTAATACTCCTTATTCTCTTTTTAAACTAATATCTCTTCCTATAATTCATCCAACATTAAAGAGACTTACCTTTATTCTTCCATCTGTCAAATATCTTGTTCTTTCAGAAAATAGAAACATTTATGTTACTATTGATACATTAGAAGACTGTTATTCATTAGATGAAGAAAAACTTATTTGCAAAAATCCTGATACTTTCCGATTTACACACACTAATCCAATTTGTGAAACTGAATTGTTAACTTCAATAACAAACATACCATCTAGTTGCGATACTCGTATAATTCAAACAGAATATGAAATTTGGCATAAATTAAACAAACCAAATTCTTGGATATATGTTTTACCCAAACCAACAGATTTAACTTTAAGCTGTCAGACTAGTACGCCAATATCTATTGTTCTTTCAAACACAGGTATTTTTTCTACTTCGAATAATTGCAAAACTTACACCGGATCAACTATTTTGATATCTGTCTCAAATCCAAAAGAAAGTAATTTTCAGTCTATCATTCCAGATTTATCCCTTCCAGAAGTCTGTTGTGATGATATTAAGATAAATAATGAATCCAAATTACACCTTGTTCCCTTACAATTAAATAATCTCGATCGAGATGCATTAAATTTAGCAAGCCATAAACTAGATAATTTAGAGAAAATGACCTCAGAAACAAATATTAATTTTTCAGACACAATAAAAAATAGTTCTTATTTCACTTATGCAATCTTATTTTTGATAAAATGTATGTTACTTTATATTTTATACAGGATAATTAAATATTTTTACCGACGATTTCGTAGAAATCCGTCACATAGTTGTCAACAAATTACAAATTGTTTAACACTAAATATATGTCAAAGTAAACGAAAACATGTACATGAGACAGATTTAAGTATAGATTGTAAACATAATAAAGACAATAATTATAGTGAATCCAAAAAGTGTGAAGAGACTAGTTTCACAGAGACTACACCGATAAGACGAAGTGAAAGACTATCGAGACTAAAAGAAACTATTTAAATGTGTTAAAATAAAATAATAATGTATACAAATGTTTTATACCATTTAAATGAAAATTCATTTTACAATTATTTTCATTCTTACAAAAGGAGGTGTAATGTACCTACCTACTCACATGTAAGATAATTAAAGTATCTATGTATTTCTATATAGTTTTTAGTCACCTGGTATATGTTATTTACAATTATGAAAAGTTCTCATGTATAATCACTAATAATTATTTGTTGTTAGAAATCAGAATCAATACTCTTCATAAATATTTTCCTATTTAGAATAAATAAGTTTCGCTAGTTTATTCGCCTAATACTTCGTATCTATGGAATAATAATAATTTATTTCTCTTATTTCTTTGTTCGATAAGCTATCCGTATTTGCTATTTTAATATTAATATTTGAGTCCAATCTCTTGTACTCAAATCCATCCAGAAACATCGTTAAATAATTGTAGATAACAGAACTTATAAATTCATAGTTTTAAGAAATAACAGGCAGTGTAATTTTCATCCTCTAATATAATAAATTTATACATGTCAATATATTCTGTTTAATTCCAAAACAAAGAGTTAGTCCGGAGAAGAAATAAACGCATAGTATTCCATAACATCTAATTTATATGTAATCTTTGGGACGCTATAAAAACTACACTCACTGTTTTTGCTATTATTAGCACAATTAAATACGCAACATGTATTTGCACACATTTTTGATAAAATTTATGCGTAAAAATATTTTGTTCAATATTCCAATTTTGTCATATTTCGCCGCTACGCACGCTGGCATCGTTTCAATGTTCCCCTACCATGATCACGCACGGAGCGAATAAATAAAAATATTTATATAAATTCGAACCACTCGTATATATATATATATATATATATATATATATATATATATATATATATATATATATATATATATATTGTTGATATTAAGAAAGGTACAGGGTGTTAAAGTGGAAATTTAAAATGTTAATTTTCGCTATAACTTTCATGGTTGTAAACATTTATGTAATGTATCAAAATTTATAACTAGGTACTATTAAACATCAGGTATTATAATTTTATGCATAATGTAGCTGATAATGTAGTTGATAGAGGGCGCCGCATATGCCACATCACATATGGCACATATGTGGCATTACATTTGCAATTTTTGGCTCTTTAAGTTACCGGTGTTTGTAATAAAAAATATTATAGTTACATTATTTTAACAAAAAAAGGTATACTTGTTAATGACTTTAAAAGTCAACAGTTTTCGAGATAATCGCATTTTACAAATCAATTACATAATTCCGAGTTAACGATTTTACTCCAGGCAATGAACGAAAATTAGACAAAAACATCGAATACTTCTGAATTTTCGTATAAAATGCCTTTAATAAAATTAATAGTTAACGAAATATTAAAAAAAAAAATAAATATATCAGCAGGATAGTTTATAGTAGGATTTGACAAAATAACAGAATAATTGGATTTTACATCAAACACTTTACGTTTTGTATTAAATAAAAGTCATTATCAAAATATTTTATTTACAAACCTAATTTAGAAATAATTAAACTAAATAGCATTAAACTTTTTGTTAAAGTAAGTTCTTTAATTCATTTGTCAATATATTCCATAAGAGAACCTCTCATTTTAAATAGCATCATTGATTCCAAAGAAACTGTGCCGTATTTATTATTATAGTATTATAAGTATAATAAGTATTATTTTGGGATTTTTATGCTTTAAGTAATTATATTAATATCTTACTACGTGACCAAGGAATACGACTAGTTTAGAATATATTATATTAGAATGCCCGTCTATTCAACAAGAGATCTCTACACTACTTAATAATCTATATAAATTAAAAATAGTCAAACCTTTTAACCTGTCGAGCTTACTTGCAACTGAAGATATACGAGTATATGAGGTAATTTATGAAAATACGGTTAAATGTAAATTTAAATTATAAGCACACTAACATAAATCCTACTCTTTTGTATCCATTCCAGGGGTCCTCTCCACCGTGTTACAAAACCCCGCCGAGACGACCCTTCGGCAAATTAGCACTCCTTCTAAATCTCCTTTGTGATAACTAACAAAATTATATGATAGAAAAAAAAAACAAAAAAAAAACAAAAAAAACAAACAAAAAAAAACAAACAAAACAAAAACAAAAAAAAATACAAAAAAAAAATTAATCAAAAAGCAAACAATATAATTAAAAAAGATACAGCTATATTATAAGGATAATCATTAATATAATCTTAAGTATTATGTTCAATAATATGTGTTGTTCATTAAATATAAGATAATATAAGATACGCATTATGTAAAAATTAATACTTAATTGAAGCATTTTCCTTATAACTTTCACACATTTGTTCTGGCTAATTGGCTTAGTTCCAGTGCCATAAAACAACACACACACACACACACACACACACACACACACACACACACGCACACACACACACACACACACACACACACACACACACACACACACACACACACACACACACACACAAGGAATATGACTACCACGAATAATCCAACGTTCACGAAAGTTGTATTTAAGTATGCTTCTCACTGCCCTCTTAATGTGGTGGTGTATCAGCTTACATAAACCACAAATTTCGCTTTAAGTTTGATGACAATTTTTCCGATACATCAATAAAATCATTTTATAAAAAATGTAAATAAATCTCACCATTCACATTACAAGGTTATTCGCATGTCCGTAAAAAATAATTACCGATGGTTGCAAACCATATGTTTATTTAAAATTCATGTTTAAAATACATATTATATAGTTTAATAACATTTGTAATTTTTTTTACGGACATGCGAATTACTTTGTAATTTTAATGGTGAGATTTATTTACATTTTTTATAAAATGATTTTATTGATTTATTGAAAGAATTGTCATCAAACTTAAGACGAAATATGTGGTTTATGCAAGATTACCACCATTATAGATGCACCACATTATAGAGAGGGGGCAGCGAGAAAATGATTAAATACACGTTTCCTGTTTTACATTTCTTGGTCATGTGGTGAGATATTAATATAATTATTTTATTCACAAAAATTCCAAACGAATACTTTATTATTATTTTGAATGTATTATATATTATACGTATAATCTTTAGAACGAGTGATGCTATTTAATATGAGATGATCTTTTATGGAATGACAAATGAATTAAAGGAAATGGTGGACATATCGAACACTGTTTGATGAAAAATCCAATTATTTTGTTATTTTCTCAAATCCTACTATTAACTATCCTCCTGATATATTTATTTTATTTAATATTTCGTTAACTATTAACTTTATTAAAAATATTTTATACCAAAATTCAGAAGTAATGATGTTTTTGTCTATTTTTCTTTCGTTGCTTGGAGTAATTGCGTTAAATCAGAATTATACTATTGATTTGTAAAATGCGATTATCTAGAAAACTATTTCAGTTTTGAAGTTATTAACAATTATACCTTTTTTTTGTTAAAATAATGTATTTTTAATATTTTTAAAGAAGATTTTGCTTAAAGAGCAAAAAATTAAATGCAAATTTATGCCACATATTTGGCACATGTGGAGGCCTCTATCAGCTACATTGAAGTTCGCATTAAATTATAATTCCTGATGTTTAATAGTACGCAGTTATGAATTTTGATACATAAAAGCACACAAACATAAAAGCAAAAATTAAAATTTTAAATTTTCACTTTAATACCCTGTATCTCTCTTAATATTAACATTTCATTAAAGCAATTTGGCTAAAATCGTAATATTTTAAAGTGTAGAATCTACGGTTTCTTTTTGTACAATTACTTAAGGACCACCCTGTGCATATATATATATATATATATATATATATATATACATATATTTATATATATATATATATATATACATACATATATTTATTTATATATATATATATATATATATATATATATATACATATATTTATATATATATATATATATAAATATATATATATATATATATATATATATATATATATAAATATAAATATATATATATATATATATATATATATATATATATATATATACAATTTTTTTTGTTTAGTATCGACCGTATATTATTTAAAATATTTCTATATATATAATCTCTAGATATATATAACCAAAAGGATGATAACGGGTACTAGTAATATTCAGTGAAAAGAAGATAATACTAATAGATACCCTTTTATACCTGAGAAAGCAAAATAAAACGCGGGTGCTTCATTACATGTGCTTTTTAATTAATAGTCTAAGCTTTCTTTAATGATTATTGACATCATCAGTGTAAACTACAAACAAACAAAAGGACAAACAATGAACAGGTGGAAACTAAGTATACAAATAATAAAACACTTACCCAAATTATAGCAAAAAACTCAGTGACTTGGGTGGAAAACAAAAAAAGTGTTATCTTTGTATATACTTAGGGGCCGGGGGATGCGTTCTTCTTCTAATCGGCGTAAAGCTGAGCGGGAAAAGAACAAATCTCAAGAGACAAGTTTTGCACGGAGAGTCTTAGGAATTTGCACCTCCTTAAACTATCCCAAGACCGCTGGGTACCCCCAACAACGATTGGGGGTGTGTAATCAATCTTTACGTGCACCCTTCACGTGGTGGCCCTGTTGAAACTAAACTCAGTGGATCTAGACTAGATAGTCGAGAAACAATCCCCACGCCAGGCCGTGAGACACTGTGGTGGAGGCTGTAAGGCACTGGGGTAACAGTGTCGCAAACGGTTCCTTTGGAGCAACAGGTCGCGCCCCATAGTATTTAGACCTCAACCTCGCAAGCGGGGCTCTGCGAGGGGTTGACTGTCTTTCCCTAGCTACTCGTGGGATCAATATGGAAGCTCAAAAAAAACAAATAAAGATAAAACTCAGGGCCAAATGGTTCCCGAGGCCGAAGAGCCAGGAAACTCCAGAGCCAAAATCACAGTTCCTAAAGCCGGAGGGCAGGGAGCTTCTGGAGAAAATCTGAACGCTGAGGGGCCCGGAATTTCTAAAGAAATCTCTTAAGCTGATAGGCAAGGAAACAAAAAGACTGTCAGAGTAACAGCGTTGGAAGATATACTGGCTACTGGAGTGGCGGAGGAATTCACCAGGACAAAGACAGGCGAAACAGTTCATTACAGAACATTCGCCAAAATTTACGGCAGACCTAATTAGCAAAGAGAGAAAAACAGTCAAAGCCATAGTAGGTCTTCTAACAGGGCACTGTAAGCTGAATAGGCACTTGAAGCTAATGGGATTATCATATGATGACCTGTGCAGATTTTATCACCTCGAAGAAGAAACAGCAGAGCACATTTTTTGCCATCAGAAAGATGTTATGCCATTTTACTAGGACTTTTTGTTCTAGGGCCGTTCATATGCATATATAGCATTTTTTACACCAATCTTCTATATCTCGGCGACAATTTAACCCGTAAAGTCTGTGTCGAACTCTGGCCAGTATTTTTTTACACCAAAATGTCCTCCAGAAACGCTGCTATAAAGTTCTTGCAACGCACTTTTAATGTGTCATTTTGGCATTACCACTTGTACGTACGCCATCGGGACTTTTCCAACTTCCGATAGAATAGACCATTAGAAAGATACAGAGATTCCCATTGAGAACAGTACGCTTTTATAGTTCAATTGTATTTGACTACTTCCTGCAAGTTGGTCTTTTTTAAGTCAATATTGTATGACTTTGAAGTCTTTATCTTTCTTTTGACTCTTTCAGGTTTTTTAGGGAAGGCTGTTCATTATTTTTTTTACAGTATAACTGTGTTGACCTGAGTATTTACTTCTTCGGTTATGATCTCTTTATCTTCAAGGTTTTTGCAGTACTGGCATTGTCGTTCCAAACAGGGAGAATATCAGCATTATTATGAGGATGTCCTTTTTAATAATATACTGTTAAAGTTTTCTTATTCGCCGAGTAAAATGTTCTTGGGTTTTTATAATACCTAGGAGCTATTGTCTGGTAATTCAATATTCTTTTTCAGCTATTTCTATTTATTTACTTAAACATGCAATAACCTTTTCTTAGCCTCACTTTTTTTGTGATAATACGGTGCCAATGCTATACTAAGATGCGTCACAATCCAACAGAAATTTGCCACCCGTGAATAGGCTAATATATGGGCTATTTATTGTAAGTTGTTTTTAAATCTTACAATCTGGTGTCAAGTCAATTATAATATTGTTTTCGGTTAGTCATCAGCTGGTCATCAGCTGACAATAACAACAAAATAGTCAGAAATCAAATAGATTATACTATCGTCAACAGAAAATATAGAAATTCTATAATATCATCGAAAACTTATCCAGGAACAAACATATCCTCTGATCACAATCTGGTTATTTTGTCGATGAGAGTAAAACTAAAAAATATAAAGCACCCTAGCTAAAAGAAAATCATGGATACAAGGCGGCTCAAACAAGACAACACATATGCAGAAACGAAATTTAAAATAAAATAAACAAAAATCTAGGGAAAGTTAAAAGAAGAAGAAATATCGAGAGGCAAAAGACAGGTATCTTTTTGTTAGATGTAAAAAATAGAAGATTTGGGTAATGAGTAGGATAGCTTTAAATTACACAAACAATTTAAATAAATAACAGGTTCTAGAGAAAACACAAAAACGAATATCCTTAAAAATGACAAAGGTGATATTATTACTAATACGAAGGCAATATTTTGTCACGAGACCAATTAAATCCAGAAGCTATTTAATGATAAAAGAGAAGAACTGTCATTAGAAACTACATATGATACCAGATCAAAAATATTACAGAAAGAAGTGATCTCTGTCATCAAAAACACAAAAGGAGGCAAAGCTACTGGACCAAATGATTACCTCATTCAATTAATAAAACTCATTAATGAAGTTGTTATTGATGTAATGGTTAAACTCTTTAATCTAATATATCAAACTGCCACAATCCCCAGACAATGGCTGCAATCGATCTTTGTGGCAATATCTAAAAAGTCAAGTGCAAAATCCTGCTCAGATCACAGAACAATAGCTTTAATCATTCATACACTTAAAACATTTTTAAAAATAATACACAGCAGAATTGTTAAAACTCTTCAGTGTAAAATTAGTGACACAAAATTTGGTTGTAGAAATTGTATGGGCATAAGGGAAGCTTTGTTCTGCTCGAACGGCATTTGATAAGGTTCAACATAGAAAGCTTGTAGAATATATTAAAAATAAAAAATATTGATATTCGTGATATAAAAATTATATTTAATCTATATTGGAATCAAACTGTCAAGGTAAGAGTTAACAACCAGAACACCCGAGATATCAAAATACAGAAAGGAGTCAACCAGGGTTGCGTGCTGTCACCACTGCTCTTCAATGTCTATAGTGATCATCATTAACTAGCCTCTAACGTCCACTGCTGAACATAGGCCTCTCGCATGCTTTTCCACTTAGTCCGATTTTGCGCCATCTGAATCCCATTTTTAGTCACTCTTTTTATGCCATCTGTCCATCTCGTTGCGGGTCGACCTCTATTTCTACAGTGAAGAGGTATTTAAATAAGCGCTCTTATATTCAATAGAAGATATATCTATCAATATAGCAGTTTTGAATAACTTGCGTTTTGCAGACGATACAGTAATACTGACGAATAGCTACAATGATTTGCAAAACGTAATGTAACGCCCTAATTAATGCTGTCATTAATACGGTCTAAGGATAAATTTACTTTATTTTACTTTAGAAAACTAAATGCTAAATGATCATGACTTAATCAGCATATTCAAACGTCCAAGTGGTTGTTGAAGATACTGTAATTGAGAGTGTGAATACCTACAAATACTTAAGAACACGTATAACATCAAATGTAGACCAAACAAAAGAAATTAAGACACGTATTGAAATAGCATGTGCATCACTCGTTAAAAAAGTTTCTTTGTTTGCCTATGCCTAAGGATGCTTCACTGTTACGTATCCACTACTCTTTTTTATGGCTTGAAAGCATGGACATTAAAACAACTGCATCTAAATAAGTTTGCCGCATTTGAATTTTGATATTACAGAAGACTACTACAAATATTATGCACTTACGCAAAATGTTAAACGCATAAGTTACTAGGAGAATAGAAAATAAAGCTGAAATAATATTGACTATCAAAAGAAGAAAACTTAAGTACTTAGGACATGTGATGAGAGGACAAAAATCAATATTGCAGCTTATTATGTAAAACAAAATTCGAGGAAAGCGAAATGTGAAAAGACGAAGGATATCGTGGCATAAGAACTTGAGAGATTGCTTTAAATCCTATTTCTTTTAATTATGGGCGATATCTGGAAATACTTTTCGCCGCTTCGTACTCCTGACCTGATATTAGTGCTCCATTTAGAGTTTTGGGATGTTGTAATCAAAAAGCTTGTAGCATTTTGACATCCTGTAGTCCATTTGTATCATCGTATGTATACCAATTTTTTACATGCTTTCATCATGTTTTTAGTTTTAAACTTTCAGCTGACTTGGGAAAACCTGCTTTAGATGCTCCTAGCCATATTATTTTGTCTTTAAAGCTGAACGAGGAAGGTATAACTGGGTATATCTTGGAGAAGATGGTTGCTGCCTGTCCTCGACGCGACACTACCAAGGACCCATTTCTTTTTCAGTCCAGCCATTTGCTCTATCTGTAGCTTCGAATTAAAAACGATAAGTTTTTCATGCTGTTTAACCATCGAATGTCGGTGGTTTTATAATTTTGCTAGTTCCCATTGTGTCTGGTTCAATTATGGAAGATGATGAAGCTGTTTGTTCTAATTCCAAATTAGTTAGTGCAACAATATTTGATAAAGAAGCTTGGGTACCAATTTTTAATTCGACTAACTTAATAGATTTAAAACCATGCTGATATAATATTTTATTTTCCAAATCGGTTTTTAATTAACGATTTTTTTTAAATCGTTTTTATATCATTTTGTTGTTCTTGTGATTTATCCATTTTACGATTAATTTGACTTACCTCTAACTTAACATTTTCATGAATTTGGGATAAACTAGTTATGATTTCTACCTCTACTTTTCTAAGCCTCTCCTTCTCGTCTTCCTCTTCTTGTCTACGCTTCTCTTTTTCTCTTCATCCTCATGTCTTCGCTTCTCATTTTTTCTTCCACTTCTGCCAGCCATCCAGACGGTCCGGACGTATCCAATTCTTTATTAAATTCAAAAGGTAATAGGCAATAAGCATTCGCAATTGTTTAATATCTATTCAATCCCACCATTGCCACCAATGTTGAACTCGTTTCAAATAAATTTATTGGTACACCAACTTGTTAACAAAACTTTCACAGAATGAAAACTATATACTTTAAAAATTTATTTTAAAGTATATAGTTACGAAAGTATATTATTACTTTGAATTACAACTGTTATTATACTGTCAATTGCCTCTGTTTATATACATTTTCTGACGTTCCCGACTTCACTAGAGATTCCAGGATTCTTCAATGGCATCTCAATAATTTTAATAACTCAATAATTTTAATACTTCTTCTTTTCCGTCAAGGGCTTTTTTCTATGTGGGATAATTTTTCGAAACTTTCGTACCGATGTCAAGCTAAAAGGACAATATATCAGTAAGTCAAAATTAGAAATATATTAGTATTAACATTTTTGTTATACATTTATAGTTTTAACATATTATATTTCACATTAATTTACAGTTTTAATTTTAAAATAAAATAAATACAGGTAACAATATAATTAATATACGTTTTATTGGTAACAAAATATTTGGTATATTTTTAGTATGGTTAGTAGCTCTCAAAGTCATGTTTAGTTTTCGTACTCGGCTTTGGACACTTGTTTAACAGATGACACATCGGAAGAAGGCTTAGATTTTGCAGCTGGTATAGGCTTTTTCTTGTTATATACTAAAAATTAAAATAAAAAGTGTGATCAAAATTATTGAAATTAAAAAAACCAAATAATCATAAACAAACGACTATTTTGAAATTCCAATTATTAAAATTTTAATGTTAAGTCGTTTGAACGAAAATTATTTGTGTATTAAATTGAAAGTGTGAAATCTGCAGTGTAACTAATTTTATAACTTCTAATTGGCAGTATCATGTCATTCCCGCTATAATATCATATAGACTGTTTAAATCTTAGAATAATGAAATCGTTTCATTAATCTGAGGTTTCCATAAGTATGTTTAACATAAGATTATTATACATTTGATTCAGCGTAAAACATTTACAATACATAACATAATTACTAGAATACCTGGTAATAATTTCATATTTTTGTAAAATATGTTCAATGTCAATCTTGTTCTTTTTAATATCACAGAATGTAATTATAAACAAGATGCTCATTTTTACCTAATTACCTTTCGAATATTTTTATTATACCATGTTTATATTATATATATATATATATATATATATATATATATATATATATATATATATAGAAGTAAACTTTAAATATTGGGTATGCAGCAATAAAAATGAAACGTGTAATCTTTTAAATTTTTAATCCAAGCTTTCGGACATTGGTTATGTCCTTCATCAGGGAGAAACTTAATGAGGTTGTATCATAAATAAATGATTTTATAAAATGTTAATAAAATTTATCACAGTCTGTCATACCTGTTGAGTCGAAAACTTATTCCTATATTTAAAATTTTAAAAATTACTTTACATGTAACGTAATATAAACGAACGAAATGAAATGTTACGAATGTAAAGTAATTCTTAAAATTTTAAATATAGGAATAGGTTTTAGACTCAACAGATCCCTAATAGCACACGTACGTCCAAAGGACGTCCATAGTACGTCCCTCACGGACTTTAAGGACGTCCCTCGGACGTCCGCTTTGGTCCTATTTACGTCCGTTTAACGTCCTATATTGGTCCGAATGTCGCTGCGCCGAACGTCCTATGGACGTCCATTTTACGTCCCGAGCGGACGTTAGTTGGACGTACCGGGACGTTAATTGGACCTTAATCGGACGTCCATAATACGTCCGGAGGACTTACTTGACGGACTTTTGTGATGTTCTCGGACGTCTATTTTAGTGCTGAGGATATAAATTAGACGTCAACGCCATTGTATAAAATACTAAAAGTGGTGTCATCCTGTGCATATTAATAATGTATTTTGGGTAATAAAACGTAAATGTTTAAAGGAACTTACATTTATTGTTACATTTATTTATTATTAACAAATGGGACAAATCCCCTGTCCAAATTATACAAAAATGCAACATTATAGAAATATAAAATAATTTTTAGTAATAAAACATAAATGTTTAAAGGAACTACCATTTATTATTACATATAATTATTTATTCATAACAAATGTAACAAATTCACTGTCAAAATTATACAAAAATGGAACATTATAGAAATATACACAAAATTACAGATAAAAATAAAACATACATGAATAAATAGGTACACATTTATAAAAAGTTTCATTTAGCATTTTAGTGCTTCAAATAGTACCTAAACCTATTGATACAAAAGTTTCAGACCATATCTATGTGTGAATAATAATTAGTTCTGCAGTAAGGAACATGGAAATATAAATACTGACACAGTGAATGGGAGGAATATTAAAACAAACTAGCTGAAGCAATTCAGGAGATTGGTTATTTTATGAACAAGTTTAAAAATAAAGATTAAAAGGTAACACTTTTGATAAGAGAATCCAGATTCAAGAAATTGATCATACCCGAATAAGAATATGGTCTACACAATTTGCAAGAACAGTAGATGCGACAAGTCAGTATAAATCTAATCGACATAAAAAATGTTTTTTCAGTCAAAATCAGTCAGTAAAGCCTCGAAAATTTTAGGAATAGTAGAAAGAATTATAATGGAACGATAATTAGGAATCTAATTAAAAATCCTTTGTAATAGGTATATATTTAAGGCCCAAACGGGCTAAGTTAAAAAGACAAAACGTTTTCGGAAACCATGCTCCATCATCAGCGTCTACTGATGACAGACATCATCACAGACAGACTAGACACTGATGATGGAACATGGTTTCCGAAAACGTTTTGTCTTTTTAACTTAGCCCGTTTGGGCCTTAAATATATACCTATTACAAAGGATTTTTAATTAAATTTTTAATACATGGTATACAGCCAACTACAGGAACGTAGATTCCTTGTGAATTTTATTTGACGGTATGGTCAACTTGGCTTCTCAGTACATAGACACTGATGATGGAACATGGTTTCCGAAAACGTTTTGTCTTTTTAACTTAGCCCGTTTGAGCCTTAAATATATATCTATTACAAAGGATTTTTAATTAAATTTTTAATACATGGTATACAGCCAACTACAGGAACGTAGATTCCTTGTGAATTAGGAATCAATAAGTTAATGGCTGAATCAATGGATAAAATCAATAAATAAATTGTGATGAAAAGTGACCCTCAGAGATTTATAAAAAATAAGCCATAGAGGCCTACATAAAAAGAATGCACAATTCCTTAAAAACAAGTTACGATATTCCATCTGGACCAAGACCTTTATTGGTATTAAGACACTGTAAGCATGCTAGAATGTCACAAATTTTAATAGTTAAAGAGTAAATATGGCTGTGACTGATATGGGATCTTTGACTACACTTGTCTACACAGGAGAAAGAAGGATTGTGAATACTGCTAAAAAAATTGGCAAAATAGTTGAAACTGTGGCTCACTAAAAACAGAACCATTCAAATTCCCTTATCCATTCCCATTCTGATTTACCTTACAAGTGTGTGGTCGGCAATTGAAAGCAGACAAGTTAATTGTTGAGTTTTAAAGTTGAAATCATAAGTATGAAAAAGATCAATACTTAATATGGAACTTTGTTTTATTTCAGAAGTAGATACTGTTTTAGGTACCTATTTTTAATAAATAAAACAGTCTCAAAAATTGACTGTTCCTTTCTGTGCACCAACCACACAATTTAATCATTACAAAATTAATCATATTTGCTAATGCAACATGCAAATTAAATTTTATTTGCCTCCTCTTTACATCTCAGATATTTCATTATCAAGTTTCAATTTCCTTCTCCATGGCAACACTGGTCTTGGAGTTTTTTCAGGCAGCATCTGAAAACAAAATTAATGTACTATAATGTAATGCAATAAATTGAACAAATTAATTTCAGATTTAGTTCATTGTACTTTGCTTATTGTAAATAAATCATCATTCAAAGGCGTATGATTAAACAACTGAATTTCAAGTGCTGCAGTTTTAATGGATCTCACCTGAACTAGAAGAATACCAACAAAACCATTGGTATTTATTTCTAATGACCAAATGAGCAGTACTTAATTACACTTTGATACTTAAAAAACAAAAATAACAGTGTATAAATAAAATATATACAGCCAACAACAAACCTTCATCTCATATAGCTAAGTGTAGTTCTTAAAGCAATCTTATAGCCAGACCTGAATATTTGTGAAATGGTAAAATTTGCCATCTAAATTACATATAAGACACAGTTAATGATATGCTTCATCGGCTGTATATGGTCACTTAAGTGATAGTGTAAGTTTTTAAATGTTCCTTAGATTGATTTATGTTTAACAGTTACAAACCTTTTAAAATCAGAGCTATATGTATGTCTTCAAAAGTTTTATATTGCTTTTTCCCTAGCCAACTATATTTTCCTTGAATTTTATTGCAGACCAGCTTCTTATGGCTTCTCCTAACAAATTCGTTTATGGTTTCCTCACCAATTTTGGAAAGCTCATTATCCTAAAATATAAATCAACATGTATCAGTAATATAACTAACCCACAAACTTGATCATCCATGCTTAATTATTTTAGTTTAAACTATCTAATAAAAAAACAGGCTCTGTTAAAAAATTAAAAAAACATTCATTTGCAAATTTTGGTTTCTCATAACCATGGTAAATGTCTATTAAATTTACAATTTTAGGATATATCAACAAATTATACAAACTACGATAAAACTGACTACTAAAACTCTTTTTTAATGAGATTCCATAAAAATTTACACACATTTCTATAACATTGTTTTATTGTGAAGATAAAAATATGTTTGAAATTTGAATCATATGGATCAGAGTAATTGTTCTCTGGGTGAAGCAAGAAGGGTTCTAGCATCTGAACTTAAATGAGAAAGATCGGGAACATCTTTATAATTTTTTAATAAGTCACCTAGTATTAAAGGACAAAGTCCAGTTGAATAAATTATTAGAAAAATTAAAAACATCTCGATAAGGTTCTCCAGAATTCTCGTTACAACCATATTTAAACCCTTCTTTAGTTTCATTAAAAAAAAAGCTTTGTAAAGTATCATTGGAATGGTCGGCCACGTGGTAATTTGGATTATTTGAGGCACTTAACATGTTAATAAAAAGTTTAAATCGGAAGTATTGTAACCAGAACTACATATTTGAACTGAAACTCTCGTCAAAATTATCAGTTAGTGATTCCGAAGAGGTTTGAAGAAGACGGAATATGGGGGTTATTAATATTTTCAACAATATTCTCTACGTTTTTCGTAACCTTCCTCTGTTGATGACGCTTAGAAACAAATCGTTTACTTTTAAACATAAACAATTTTAAGAAAAATGACTTACCTTTTTGTAATAAAATAAAAACCAAATTCGGAAATAACCTAACAAAAATGGTACCAAACAAATGGCAAAGACCAATGCACTGTACACTGCTTAAATAGAGTTATTTTATTTCTTTTATTAAAGCAATAATAATAATAATAATATGATTAAACTGTGCCATTTGTTTAAATTAAATAGGTATGACATGACAATGACAATATTGACATTTAATTTCATCAATCATCACATGTCATCATTATTTTCATTATTTTGTCTTTGAAAAGACAAAAGAGACAATTATTCTGTGGAAAAGATTATCAAGATTCATCTTGTCGATAAAAATCATATTTTTACTTATTACAATTAGCAAACATATATATTATTATCTTAATACCTAACTAGAATAATAAAACAATTGTAAGGAATTATCTAGAAATAAAAGATTTTTACACTTTACCCAAAAACAAAAACATGTTTTGGATATATTAAACTATACAATTTTTAATTAATTGTGATTTAACCTTTTCGCTTTTAATTATTTTATTAACGTAAATAATTTTTTATTTTATTGAAATATTTGCTATTTGCTCGCATAATTGGAAAATGTCGGATGTCCAGAAAACGTCCGAGTTCGGACGTCCAGGGAACGTCCGAGTATGGACGTCCAGGGAACGTCCGAGTACGGACGTCCAGAGAACGTCCATATTTGGTCCACCCAAAGTACGTCCCACTTCGTACGTCCATAGTACGTCCATTTTACGTCCAGGGACGTCCGGACCAAAACTGGACGTATATTGGACGTCCATAGGACGTCGTGTGTTACTAGGGATATGACAGACTGTGATAAATTTTATCAACATTTTATCATTTATGATAAAACCTCATTAAGTTTCTCCCTGATGAAGAACATAACCAATGTCCGAAAGCTTAGATTAAAAATTTAAACGAATACACGTTTCATTTTTATTGCTGCATACCCAATATTTAAATCATGAATGTGTTGCTTGTGTGAGTCCATATCAAATAGGTAAAGAAATAATAATAAGACTTACTCACAATCAATTTAATTTAACAATCTGACGACCGGTTTCGCTTTCTATAATTTGCAAAGCATCTTCAGGTCGAGATACAAAGTTAAACTAATGATGCCGGTACTCTATTAATTGATGGATGGTAGGTCATGGTTGCAAAAATCATGTATTGTTGATTGGAGAACTTTAATGAGCTATTGCAGTTGTTTTGACAATAAACGGGAAGTTCTTGAGGAGAACAGATTTGATCCAATGAATTAGAGATAGGTATATTGTTGTTGTTTGTCAGATGAAAGTGATGTTCTTTACTATTGTATTAATTAAATTATTTACACTTATAACAGAGATATATTTTGGAATGTGTGTTATTTATTGAGTATTTATGTAATGAAGGAGACAGTTCTATGACAATGAATAAGAGTAGCTGTACCGATTGTGTGGTTGTGCAATTTTTGACTTGCAATTATCAAGTCTATTGGCAAAATTATTAAAGTATTGTAAGGTCAATTATGTAAAAAGGTATATAAAAGTATATAAAATTATTATAACTTAAGAATGATTAGGGACAAATTAAACACACATTAACAGGAAACAGAAACACTAAATGACGGGACAAACATTGAATTTAAAACTAAAACTTGGGGATGGAAGAAACTGTTAGCACTACATCTCACTTGTTGGAAGAAAAATTTTTTATATTTTAATATTTTTAAATATTAAATAAATTGATTATGATATATATCAATTAAATTGATTGTGAGTAAGTCTTATTATTATTTCTTTACCTATCCAATATTTAAAGTTTACTTCCTTACGTTGTCAGCAAATACTTCTGGTTGATATATATATATATATATATATATATATATATATATATATATATATATATATATATATATATATATATATATAAACGATATTCCTACTCTGCCGCTTCTCGTATTTTTATGCCATCGTTTTCTGTCCATCCATTCGTCTTCTTTATGGCTCTATTTTTCATTATGTGCCGATCATTTTCTTCCCAGGTAACTGAAGGTCTTGCCCTTCTTTTTCGTTGTTGTGGTATGTATCAATCAATCTTTATTCATTCGGTTCACGTGACCATATCACACTAGTTGTCTCGTTTCATTTCTGTGTACACTGGAATATACACTATTTGTCCTCCTATCTTTATTTCTGATATGATCTTTTTTTCGATACACCACGCGCTCTCCTTAGAATATCCATTTCTACTACTTCTATTCTTTTTCTATCTTTTTGCATGATCTGTCAAACTTCTGCCCCATTTTCGTTTTCCATCTTTTGGGGGCATTGCTTAAGTCTCTGGTTATTATCTCAATTATTTGTGTATGTTCGGATATTTCTTCCATTTCGATCTCTTGGAATTTAGATATATTAACTGTACCTTTGCACATCTTCGATCCCACATCTCATTTTTACTTTTCACTACATTTCTTTTTTACATCTCGATTTAATTTTTTATATATATGTTGTAATCTTCCTCTTTTCTCGTTGACATCCATTTTTCATAAGTAGTTTTCTTCTTGTTTACTAACTTTTGCATATTCTTCGACCACCATTCTTGATTTTTTGTTTCATGTTTTCTTTATACCCCAAAGCTTCACTTGCAGCCTCATGAATGCATTTTTTAAGTTGCTGATATAATTCTTCCGCTGATATATTTTCTCGATCCACATTTTGTAATTTTGTGGCCAGTCGTAATTTGTAAAGAACTTTAGTTGAATCTTCTTGTAAACTTTCTAGGTTATATTTAGAGAATGTCCCTTTTCTATATTCTTTACATGAGTGTTATTGTTTTTGCGATAGGTAATGATCACGTTGGACATAAGTAAACGATGGTCGGATCCACATTCTGATCTACGGTATACCCTTACGTCAGTTGTTTTCAGCTGGGAAGTTTGACGTTAGATTACATAGTCGATTATTGAGCGCAGATTCCTAGTAGGTTGTATCCATGTAAATTTGTGGATGTCTCTATGTTCAAAAAAGCCATTCATAATTTTGAGAGACATTGTTTCACAAAAACCTTTAAGACGCATTCCGTTGTCATTGGCTATTTGTTCCCCATATCTTCCCACGACTCTGTTATTTTCTTCTCTCCCTACTCTGCCGTTTAAATCTCCTAGTATACAGATTTTACAGTTTTCTTTAATTTCATAAAGTATTTCATTCATCTTGGTGTAGAAATCGTCTTTACTTTACTATAACCATGTTATAATAAACAGCGAATACTCATTTTTAATAAAATAAGGTTATTAAGTTAAAATACATTATTGGATTAAAGTTATGACAAAAAAGTAATATTACTAAAAAAAAAAAGAGAAAGACAGTTAAGATTTGATTTTACATATAGTGCGTCTATGTAGCCGCTTATACGTATTTCGGCCTAACAGGCCTCGTCAGAGAGGCAATTCATAGTCGCTCTGAACGTAAAAATAAATCTCTTCTGTCTTAGGAAGCAACTCTAACATGGCTTCGAATGGACGCAAATAGCGACATCTGATATTAAAATTCGTAAACTAATTTTCGACACCAAATTCAGATTTTTGCTTTAATATGTGCCTTCTAAGAATTGCAATGCAGACGCTGATAAAGATGTTATTAGAGACCTTGGGAATCGAAAATTTGCATTCCACGACATATCTCCTC
Organism: Diabrotica balteata; assembly: GCA_918026665.1. Classification (NCBI taxonomy): domain Eukaryota; kingdom Metazoa; phylum Arthropoda; class Insecta; order Coleoptera; family Chrysomelidae; genus Diabrotica; species Diabrotica balteata. Next base: position 85,695,258 of record OU898277.1, on the reverse strand, counting down.
AACAAAGCAAAAATCCTTAGCGAATTGGTTTCTTGTACTCGTTCAGAGTAATGGGAATAAAAAGGGAAATCCACTAGGAAACTAAGTTCCTGTATCTGGCTGTATACCATATATCACAAAAACTTTTATTTCAAATCCTTTATAAAAGGTATATAATAAAATACTTAAACGGGCTATCACAATTACATTACATAACGTTTTCGGAATGTTAATATCATCATCAGTGTAAACCTGAAAGTATATAACCACTTTAATTAAAAAGAACGTTGAATTTAAAATGTTGACTAAGGTTAAAGCAAAATGTGGTTAATACTTACGGGGTATACATGCCATGAGCCACCAAAATATATGGGTCAAAACCCGTTAAATGTTATATATTTATAGTTGTTTTACATTATATATAATTACAAATTAGGATGTTTAAGTTACCGTTGGAATTGGTAACATGGCGACGTATGACCCTACATAGGTTATATGGTCCTGAGACGAAGTGTCTTCGAGGACCTGTTGATAACAACTGAAAAAATGACATTGTTGACAAGTTAGGACGGATGTTGGGTCAGAGCAGTCAGTGTAACTTACGGTAGTTGTCTAAAAATGACAGAAGCCAGCATTATTTAAAATTGAAAAAGTTAAAATTATAATAATGTAACAGTATCAACCATCAATGTTGTAGTCTGTAATGTGAATTAATCCTATTCTATGTTGAAAATATTGAAACAATTGTTTTTTAAAATTAATGTAGGTAAACTGAAGTATATGAAATTTTGTAGGGTCGATAGGCAACCAACTAAACATGTCTCTAGATTTATTTATTGTAAACCAAAGATTTTAACAAAAGGCCCTATATGTTGTGAAACATTTGGTACCTAAAAAATGGTAAAAAAGGCACATGTAGGAAGATGGGTTCTATAAGATTTATTAATGAGGAGTGATGTAGTAAAAAATATGTTTAAATATGCTGTTGAGATGAAATTTAAATATGACAAGAATGTGTTTGTAATGCGATGTTCATGTAGTACTTAACTTAAAACTTAAACATGGAAGGCCTTCTATGTCAATAAACAACATTTGGTACCTAAAAATAAGGATTTTTAAGTTATAAGTTCATGAACATAAATTGCTGGTTATGTGTGAAAAATAAAAATGGTAGGTCGTTTTTGTGTGTTGACAAGTGTACCAGAAAAACAAAAAATTGATGGCTGAAAGGTGGTTTGGTATGATATTGTTCACACATTGCTCAAGTTACAACTCAAGAAAAACAAAAAGGCCCTATATGTTAAAAGGAACATGTGCTACCTAAGAAATATAAAAGAGGATGAGTTATAAGTTTGAGTTTAGGTAGGTATGTGAAGTTAATAGGCTTATGGAGTGTATTGTGAAAATATGTAAAACTGCAAGAGTAGTTGTGTTTAAGGTGGATCTGTCCATTGGATTGATTGGATATCCATATCCAATTCCAAAGACCCTATCAATTATAAGAACCGTAGTGGTGTTTATAGACTAAAATGTTCTGATTGTGATGCCACCTACATAGCAAGAACATGTAGATCATTGTCTTCACGCTCTTTAGAGCACATAAAAAGAGAAAATACTTCCACTTTCTCTCAACATCTTTACAGTCTTATCTTATCTAGTCAGTAATCAGTGATTCAGTATTGGGGTAAAGGTATTGAAAGATTGGAAAATGTATTAGTTGAAGATCAAAAAATAGTATGAAGAGAGTATAAGTTGGAGATTAAAAATTATTTTATGTATATGGAGATTAGAAGAAATTAAAATTATAATATTTATATGGTGACTGGAGATTGGAAGAAAAAAAAATAAGATTATTAGAGAGAAGAATAAACAAGAAAGCAATACATAAAGAATAATATTTGCCGATTTATAAATGCTATTAAGAAGAAAAATATTTTAAAATGGCAGAAGCTGAAAATTAAAACATTTTAGTGTATTTGGAAAAAGCAATTTCACAAAAAGAAGGATAACCGAGGCTAATAAGGAAGACATTGAGTGGTGAATAAAATCTTTATTATGGAAAACAGTTTCTTTTAGGCATTCAGTGACAGAAAGGTACCAAATTTTGTTACTATAATTTAATTATTGTAATAAGAATTTCAATTTAAGATAGGTTGTTCAAAATTTATATTGTCTATATTATATATATATAATATCGGTTCTCAAAAAATTAGTTTGTAAGTACTTTTTTAAATTATCTTTATTATAATTATTATGAAACACACACACACACACACATACATACATATATATATATATATATATATATATATATATATATATATATATATATACAAAACAACAAAGTTTAGTACAGCTGCGGTCAGAAGTTTGGCCGGGATGTTACAGAAACACACTTTTGACTTTTGGTCTAGCTTTCGGAATTGTTTAATTTCTTTTTCAAGACACTGTAATTAGAAGATTGTGTAAATATTTACAATATATCACAAAATATAGGGTAGGCAACCATACGTTATTTTAGATTATGGTAGCTCTGATGTGTTGTGTCAATGTCGGTGTCAGTTGTCGGACCTCATTATTATGAAAATTTTGGTTGTCAGAAAATTGTCTAAGATGAAAACAAATTTGGTTTTGGCCCTCAAAACTAGGGTTATCAACTTATCACACGTCGCGTTCAGGGACAAGGAAATAAAAAAGTTGAGATCTATACTACAAGAGAACTCCTATCCCATAGGGCTTTTAAATAAACTCATTTTTGGTACTCCTTTTCCTTTGCAATTTTCTGACAACCAAAATTTTCATAATAATGAGGTCCAACAACTGACACCGACATTGACACACAACACATCAGAGCTACCACAATCTAAAATAACGTATGGTTGCCTACTGTATATTCCAGTCCTGATAACTAAGCTAATGAACATTTTCAAAAATGTTAGTTGCTTAAAAATTGCAACTAAGAATGTGAAAACGGCATCGAAGTTGTACACAAAGACAAAGGACCCTTTTACAATCCAGGAATCATCGAATAGTTAGTTTAGAGTTCGACTCCAGCAGTCGAACAGTGCAGACGTGCCACAGCGAGAAGAGCGACACCGCCGAGGAGCTGCAACGACCAAGTCCGAGCTGAACTTGTTAGTTCAAGCCGTGAATGTAAGCACGGCAGCGGTGACTTGGCGTTAACAGCGCCTAGGCCTGAAAAACAGAGGCAAAACCTTACGTCGTAACTAGGTTAGCCGGGGAGATTTGTTTTTTAAATCAGATCTTCACGGAGGCCAAAATTGCGGCGTAGGGAAGCGAAAAAGCATACGGGCTTTGCCCGTCGGGATACTCTCTGTGCCTCCGTTGGGATGACACTGTGGGATATAGTTTTTTTAGAATTCTATATCTGGCAGACACGGCCCCAGGGTCAGAGAGTTGAGAAACGCAAGAGGATCTCCGCTCTAGTTCTGCCTAGAGCGTGAACAACCGCGTTAGGTCACTGGGTGGCACCCAGAATCCGTGCTGGCAACGGGCCAGACGGACAACAAAAAAGCCTTCTTTCAAATTTTTTGATTAGGCCCCGCCCCCCACAATGGACCGTTCACGGTCTCCGCCGACCCGTAAGGCGAACCCATCCAACCCCGATGGTTGCCGTGAGAGGAAACTCCACGGTAACATCTATAACGCGTTGCTGTCCCACGACGCTTCCGACGGACACGAAACATCTACTAACTACGATGTTTTCAATGACCTCCCCGTAGTAGATGACTGGGAAGCCCATGCCACGGACGAATTCAAGCGTCCCAAGACGAAGAAAAGGAGGACAAAAGCCCGTGCGGAGGGAAACCGCACAATAGAAGAAACTACGGACGACGAAACACCAAAAGCAGGAAAGAGGATCAGGAAGAAGAGCAGCGAGGACGAAAAGTCTGAACTGCAAACACTAAAGAAGCTCCTACAAGAAAAGGAAACCGAGAACAACGCCCTCAAAAAGAAGATAGAGGAGTTACAAGACATAATTGTAAACTCCCAAAAATCCATAATCGACCATATGGACAAAAAGTTCGACCAACTTGAGGGCAAAACTGAGGTAACCCTGGAAAAACAGGCACCGAAGAACAAAGAAGAAAACCTGGAAAACCAGGCCATAACCAAAAAGAAGGCTACAGGAGCAATTCCAAAAAACAAAAAACCACAAGAGGAAAAGCCCAAAGAGGCACCGAAAACAAAGAAGAGAGAAGATTTCCCTGCACTTCCCTCCAACAAACCCGCAGAAGAGGCACAGGTTGACGATGCACAGGTGGACCGACGTTCTCCGACTCCTACTCAGATGGACATCGAGGAAGTACCCAAGAAAACTTGGGTACCAAAGCCGCCTGTAATAAAATTACAGAGCGTCAACTATACCGGGGCCATCCTAAACATCGCTCAAAAAGAGCAAGTTATTACGAATAACAAACTATCAAGAAGCGGCCGAGAAACGCTCATCCAGGCCAAAAGCCCCGAAGACTACAGGAAAATGGTGAAAATCATTGAGAAATTCAATGAGGACACCAAAATCCAATGGATTGCATTCCCACTGGAGGAAGATATAAAACCTAGGATGGTTTTAAGAGGGCTACCCTCTTCAACAAGCCCAAAGGGCATCCACGATGAAATACTGGAGGAACACATCATCAACGTCCTGTCAGTAAAAAACATGATTTCTAGAAAATCAGATAAAAGAAGTCTACCGATGTTTGTCATGACAGTGGAGAGAGAGGACGTCGAGAAGCTAAAGTGCATCACCAACCTGTTGCACATGAAAATCAAAATTGAGGAATTAAGAAAAGCAACAGGGCCCACTCAATGTTTCAACTGTCAGGGCTACCACCACGCACAGAGGGCGTGCTTCAAAGCACCTCGATGTGTAAAGTGCGGCGAAGAGCACGAAACAAGGAGTTGCACGATGCCAAAAGAACAGAAGGCAAAATGCGCCAACTGTAAAGGCCAACACCCGGCCAACTTCAGAGGTTGTCCCAGATGTCCAACCTGGGGCAGACAGCAACAACAGAGACAAAGGCCAGTAACACAAAGCAGGCCACAAACAGCTCCCACTGGGCTATCCTACGCCCAGGCAGCGAAACCACAAGAGAGTGAGAAAACCATCCTCATCTCAAGACAGCACCAAGACGGCCTAGTGAACTCCGTAAAGGAACTACTCACTAGGGTAGTAAATGAGGCGATAAAAGATTTCAAGTTAGCACTGAACTAACGCAAACAAATAGGGGATACTTGAGGATAGGCTCCTGGAATCCAGGGGGTATAAGGACCAACCAGAATATTCTGGACGAACTGGTCAATAGATACGAAATGGACGTCGTAGCCATTCAAGAGACAAAACTCACGAACAACGTTAACATCAAATTCCCAGGATACGACGTATACAGGAACGATAACACAGCGAGAGCAGGTGGCACAGCAATACTCGTGAAAAAAGGCATAAAACATACTAGATTATTAACACCGCAACTAGTAACCATGCAAGCCACAACAATAAGACTAGAAATGAGGCAAGGAGAAGTCAGAATTACCTCCGCCTATGTAAGACCGCAAGATCCGCTGATCGACGACGATCTAAATATGTTCCTAAACGACGAACCTTCAATCATAATAGGAGACCTAAACGCAAGATCCCCTAACTGGAATGATAGAGCTACGAACAGAAATGGAAGACTACTAAACGCGTACATAGAAAATAACGAAGAAGTCATGGCAATGGGCCCCACAGACCCAACGCATTACCCAGGTAACGCACTTCCAACGCATATAGACATAGTAGTTGCAAAAAACCTAGGACTACAAACAGAACTACAAACACTAAATGAAGGTACAACTGACCACAACCCCATCCTATTAGAACTAGGAACGTGGGAGGAAGAAAGTACAATCAAAAAGATCAAAAAGAAAACAAAGTGGACAAACTTCAAGAGACTCGTGAGCACCGGAATAAACATTGTCCCAGTGATAAACAATCCACGAGAAATAGAAGATAAGGTCCTAGAGTTGGAAAACATCATCCAACAAGCAATCAGGAATAGCACTACTGAACAGGAAGTAGTAATGCAAACGGGAAGATTCAAGGATATACCTCAAGTAATAAAAGACTTGATAAGGGAAAAAAACAGAGCTAAACAGACAGCAAGAAGAACAAGAAACCAAGCAGACAAAAACAGAGCAAATCGATTAAACAGAGAGGTCAAAACAGCACTACAACAACACCGTAGTGAAAGCTGGGAAAACCACATAAGGGACATGGAAGAACAAAGTCCAAATATGCAAAATATTTGGAAACTGCAAAAAATCCTACGAAGTGACAGAAAACCAATTCCCCCACTACACGGAGAAAATGGTATAGTATATAGCACAGAAGAAAAAGCAGAGGTAATGAGGAGTACTCTCGAGAGAGAGTGTACATTAAATTACCACCCAGACGAAGACATCGACTTCATAGAAGAAGTCGAAAGACAAAGAGAAAGACCGGAAAACCCAAACGAAATTATCCCTCCAACAACACCGGAGGAGATAAATGAGCTAATCAAGAACAGCTCACCAAAAAAGGCTCCCGGTCCAGACCAAATTACGAACAGAGCTCTAAAATATCTACCAGCAAAAGCCATTGTCTATCTAACAAACATCATAAACGCAATGCTAAGGTTCAAAAAATTCCCAAATAGATGGAAAGAGGCCCATGTCATAATGTTACCGAAGCCCGGAAAAGACAGCACATTCCCACAAAACTACAGGCCGATAAGCTTACTACCAGCAATCAGCAAAATAGTAGAAAGAGTGATACTCAGCAGACTCCAAGCTGAAACAGACAGACTAAACATCATACCAGAAGCCCAATTTGGCTTCAGATCAGAACACTCTAGCGAGCTACAAGTACTCAGACTAACAGAGTACATAGCAGCAGGATTTAACGACAGACAATATACAGGAGCTGCATTCCTGGACGTAAGTAAAGCTTTCGACAGAGTCTGGCATAAGGGACTACTATACAAAATGAGAGACTACGGGTACAGCGGAGCAATGACAAGGCTGTGATCTCTTCTTACTTGAGCAACCGCAGTTTCAGAGTCCGGATAGGACAAGTCCTATCCGAACTCGGGAACCCGGAAGCTGGAGTACCACAGGGAGCGGTACTGTCACCTCTGCTGTACACGATATACACAGCAGATATACCTAGAACACCAGGTACATTATTAAGTCTCTATGCTGACGACACAGCGATAGCGGCCAAACACCGAAATGTAGACATAGCAGTCACCAATCTACAGACAGCGTTAGACGACATTGAAGAATGGAGTCTAAAGTGGAAAATTAAAATCAACTCAGACAAGACACAAGCTGTACTCTTCCAAAAGAGGCGAGAACAACCAGAAGAACAGGTCACAGTGCAAGAAAATCCCATTGAGTGGAAAAGCGAAGCGAAATACCTCGGAGTAATAATGGACAAAGGACTAACCTTCAATAAACACGTAGAAGCCACAGTACAAAAAGCCAACATGGCAAGGGCCGCAATAAGAGGCCTAGCGGGAAGGAAAAGCAAATTACGCATAAAAACCAAAATAAGGCTAATAAACAGTATAGTCCTTCCTATACTAACATACGCATCACTTGCATGGGGACATATATGCAACACAACGAAAAAGAAAATACAGGCACAACACAACAAAAGCCTAAGAGAAGCGGTAAACGTACCAAGATACGTAGCTGAAAGATTCCTGTTCAAAGAGTTACAGCAAATCAGAGTGACTGATACAATGAAAGAAAAAGCTAGGATAAAATTCGCAGAACTAGAGAACCACCCTAGTCACATCCTACGAGAGATAATGAGGTATGACGCTTTCCACAGATGGAAGCACAAAAGACCAAAACAACAAATATTAGACTAACGCAAAACCAGAGGGAAAAATAAAAAACCCCCCAATAGGGACAAAACATTACAAAAAGCCCAGAGTGAGAAGAAAATCTAATCAAAATACACACACATAAAGAAGACAGTTCGTAGCTCAAATCACCCAGAATATCGCAAATCGCCTCATTCACAGTGGGCCCTGTTGCTCACACTAGGATGCAGTCTACATTGTGGTAATGTATAATATTTAATTATTTTCTTTATTATGGTGTAGACTATGTACTAATTATGACTTTTCTTTCCACAGGCAACCTACAAAAAAAAATCAAAAAAAAACACAAAAAACGGCCTCGGCCACCAAAAAAATTAAAAAACACTAACAAAAACCGGCTTCGGCCACCAAAAAAAACTAACAAAAACCCCAAAACCCGGGCACGTAGGGCCCAACCCCCTTGAGCACCAAGTCGCCGAGCTGAGCCGGGACTCAGAGCGGAGACTTGAGGCCCAAGTAAGCAATTTTAGTTCGCGGATAAGCTACATTAAGATAAACAGGAATAAAGCGGAGATGCGCTGTCCTGAGTTTTCACATACGGTTAGGAAACCATGTTGGGGTTCAATTACCCAGGACCTCCACATGAAGAGCACTTGGCTGATTGTTGTGCCTCTATAGCGAATCAGATTGCTATAGGGGGGAAAGGGATGGTCTAGAGCATTGGAGCACGGTGGGGTGATTCCTGCTTTTAAACACGAATTAAAACACCTTGCTCCAATGAATTGTTACACCCGATCGTACTACCTGGGTGAACATGTCTCATAGGCTGGGTTCAATCAAATTGCTTGCTTGCTTGGAATCATCGAATATTGTTTATTCTATACCGTGTGCCAATTGTAAAAACCTGTATATTGGTAAATCATCTCGTAATTTTTACAGTAGGGTGATTTCACATCGCAGCGACGTAAAAACCAAAAAAATTAACGCATGAGCGTTGACAGAACATGCATTAAGTTTAAATCATAAATTTAATTTCGAGGATTTCTGTATTTTGGCAAGGGAAAAAACCATTCTAAACGTATTTTCTTGGAAATGTGTTTAATAAAATCCAATACGTCTGAACACGTCTGAAAAAATGAAATAAAGACTTACTTGAATAGATACACACCATAATACACATGTATGCAAAACATGTTGTGTGTGTGTGTGTGTGTGTGTGTGTGTGTGTGTGTGTGTGTGTGTGTGTGTGTGTGTGTGTTTTAAAACCGAAAGTCTGGTTCCGCTACGTTGATGATACATTTATCATCTGGTCCCATGCTCAACATACCCTTTCTCCCTTCCTAGATCATCTTAACTCACAACATCCGAGTATAAAAAAAGTTTATAGAAAAAAGACTCACACGAATCGTTACTTACATGTTTCATCACACCACCATCCTGCCCAAAAGAATTCTGTGATCAAATTCTTCGCAAAGAAGGTATCAGGACTACTTTTCGACCACCCAAGAAAATCTCACAATATCTACCCTCTCCTAAGGACCCATTACCGCCCCTATCTTCCTGTGGTGTCTATTCTATTCCTTGTTCATGTGGACATGTGTATATTGGCGAAACTGGTCGTTCCGTCAAAACTCGGATTCAAGAGCATCAAAGATTCATTCGATCAGGTCTTTTCTCCCATTCTGCAGTTGCAGAACACTGCCAAGAAACCGGTCATTCCATATTGTTCGAAAAAAACCCATATTATTTCTAAGAGCCCCTTCTTTTATTCCAGGAAAATCCGCGAATCTCTAGAGATCCGAAAAAATCCACATAATATCAATCGAGAGGAAGGATACTACTTATCTCCCATCTGGAATCTCAGTCTAGAGCCGCCGACCGGTCCCGCTACCACGATGCAGCCACATGATTGGCCAGCGCGCGCTTCTTGACGTTCGCGCCACGGAGTGTGCCGATAAGTCCCGACACGATAGGTCACCGCGACTATAAATAGAGCGGTAGCGGAGTAATCGTCGGATTCAATTCATCATGTTCACCCAAGAGAAGAGACCACCACCGAACGAGATAACAGTAGGAGGAAACAGAATACAGACAGCGGAATCAGTCAAATATTTAGGAGTCCACCTCGACACAAGACTTAATTTCCGGATTCATGCAGATAAAACTAAGGTGAAAGGTAATATGGCTAAGAAATTGATACTTCCTTTTGTTCACAGGTCCAGCCCCCTATCGAAGGCCAAGAAAATCCAGTTGTACCAGGCATACGTGAGGTCGGTGATGTTATATGCAGTCCCAGTATGGAGTTCGCTAGCGGAGACCCACTGGAGGAAATTGGAAACCACAGAGACATCGTGCTACCGGATAATCGAAGGTTCACCATGGGAACAGAGAATCATGAACGCAACCATCAAAGAAAGGCTCCAGTACACACCACTGAGGGAGGTGGCTGAGAACAGGACCAGATACTTCTTCCACCAGGCCACAAGAAGACTCCAAAAGACCAGGGATATCCTCGAGAAGAACAGGATCCAGAGGATACATAGACAAACCCACAGACTGATCGACCACCCGATCAGGGTCTAGCCGGATGGTTGCCGGAAAACAGCCAAGCAGGGAAGTAGGTACGATGCCATAAAAAGTACCTACAGAAAAAGACGAGGAAACCACCCAGAAGTCCAGGATGCCGAGAGGAAAACAAATCAGAAGAAGATGGTGCAAAAGCGGAACATCAGGAAGAAAGAAGGCTGAAATTTTTTAAGTTATGACATGTATATATTATTAGGGCAATAAATGTTTTTATTTTTATTTTTATTTTTATTTTTATAATCGTCGGATTCACTCCCCGCCTCTCGACGCGTTAGTGTTCTGAGCTGTTGGACGTGAATCCCTGTCCTGGCATTTGGTTTTCACCTCTGGCTGCGTTGAGTAGTTGAGTTACTGTGACCAAATGCCCATCTTGGTAGTTAGTATTCGCCTCTGGTTGCGTTGAGTAACTGAGTTATCGTTGCTAACTACCCATCTTCCTGTCTTCTTTTTCTTTTTCTTTGTTCTCCTGAAGAAGCTACATACAATTGTAGCGAAACGTCGAGATGAACCCACTTTTGGGTCACTCACAAATGACATGGTCCAAACCCGGAAGACGAATAAACTATAACTTTGTTGTTTTGTTTATATCGACAGTCACTAATATCGAGTATTTCTTATATATATATATATATATTATATATATATATATATATATATATATAGGTATATATAGGTATATATATATATATATATATATATATATATATATATATATATATAGTTATATATATATATATATATATATATATATATATATATATATATACATATACATATACAATGTCTGTAAATTAAATAATGTTATGATATATTCCGCAGACAGTCTCATAACTAAATCGGCAAAATTACATAACTCGCAATATTTATTATTCATTAAAATATTTAGTCTGATAAATAAATAAAGTATCCAATATTTACGATTATTAAAATATAGTACAAAAATAATACCAATCAGATTAATTAACCTAAAAGGATTGATTTATCAAACCTTTTGTACAATAAATGTTTTACAATCCGTATTTATATAAAATAAACAAATAATAGGAAGATAAATCATTAAACATTATAACGTTAATATATTTACGTGGATTGGTTTTGAAAATCAGATACCAATTTTTAGCCAAACTATACCCTCCTACTTGTATATTGATTAAAAATGTCACGTCTCTCTACAGATTATAGTCACCTCTAGAAAATGAAATTATTTTACAATAATATACTTTTCCAGTAATAATCACTTTTTATCGTTGAAAATTTGCAAAATGTCACCATAAATTAGTTAGACTTCGTACGAAAATATTATTAAATCAGATTATACTGGGAAATTCTTTGGGAGTTTTTATTAGACGCTTTAGAGGAAATGATGAAAAGGTTGCCAAGGAGTCCATAATACTAGTATATAGGAGATAAATCAATGCTCATAATCTTAAATAAGTTTTTTATTATTGTAGAGATTCTATGCTTACAATATATGAAATTGAATATATGAAAAAATGAAAAATATGAAAAAAAATTGACATAATGTACAATATATCGAGACACTGTTGGCATTGGTTGTAACCAGTCTAATGGAAACTGTATACTATAGAAGGCTCCTCTGTTATGTAAAATTTTGCAGTTCACCACCACCCTCAAGGGACCCATTTAATCAGATATGGAAATATGTAATATTTGTTTTTATGTTGTATGTGACCAAGCCATACCATATGTGGGTAGTATCAGACGCAAAACAGTCCCTGCATCTCTTTATAATTTGCCAGCTTTATCGACCACGTGACCTAAGTTATCAATGGCCCATTGGAAAGAGATGTAGCGACTACTTTGCTTCAGTTTTCTCTATCACACTGGGGGAACAAGCTGGTATTGCAACGGTCAGTCTATTTTGTACTGTAGGTGTATGTTATGACAGGAGAAATGACCACATAACCTATGTCCATGCCATTCATATCTCAATATATTGTATATTATGTCAATTTTCTCACTGAATTAATTTTTACAGTTCTTATTTAATTTACTAGTAGTAAGTAAGTCTTACTACTACTTACTTACTTACTACTAGTAGTAAGTAAGTAAGTAGTCTAGAAATTTTACAACAATAAAAAAACTAATTTAGGATTGTGAGCATTGACTTATCTCCTAAACACTAGTTTTCGAGGAACTTAAAATAAAAAATTTTGAAGCTGAATTTTTGGATAGGCTCAGTTATTTTAAAATGTTTAGAGTCTCCTACCACTTCCCGTTATTCAGAGGTTGACAAAAATTTCCTTATTTTAAATATAATGCCCTGTATATAATTACGGGTTTCGATAAAACAGTTTCATTAAAATAAAAGATATTAAAAGAAATAGTACTTCATAAAACGTTTGCAATTTTTAAACAAATGGTAGCTGTTATGAGTGCGATGGGAAGTTTTGGTTGACAACAACAATGGTAAACCGGGAGGACGATTTACGGATTGGGTCTAGGAACTTAGGAGGATTGAGATATAAAATAAATACTCTGGACCAGTTTATCAATAGACCTGAACTAGATATAGCCCTACAAGATAACGAAAAGAGTGCATATTATTATAGGGCGTTGTCAGGAGGCACGACCATCTTGGCGAAAAAAAAAGGAATAAAGCATCACACAATTCCTACACCAGATGGTACGGTCACTATATAAGCCATCATAGTAGGGATCATCATAGGAAGCGCAAAGCTGAAAATAGTTTCAGCATACGTTAGACCTTATAATTCGATCTTAAATAAAGACCTGAACATCACTCTACATTCAAAGGAGCCCACTATTATTATGGGTTATCTAAACACAAGATCGCTCAACTGGTTTAATCGAACCACCAATCGTAATGGAGGGTTGTTATGTCAAATCTCGAGAACAATACCAACACAACAGTAACTGGACCAATTGAAGCAATATGCTTCTATGGAGGAGACATACTTTTTTCCTACTTAGACGTAGCAATTCTACACAAACTGGTGCAATAACATGATGTACAATTTGTGAATAAATTGGACTTAACACATAATCCAATTGTATTAAACCTGGATGTACTCTTAACAAACTACCTGCAATCCCACAAAAGAAAACATATAAGCTGGACTATCTTCAAAAAAGTAGCGAAACAATAGGGGCAAATTCTACAAGAAGCCAGTACAAAAGAGGAAACAACTATCAAAGAAAGGTTTATGGACATCAGCAATGAGTTCAAGGCACAGATAAAAGATAAAAACCGGCAAAGTAAACGAACAAACTGGACGAGGAACCGAGATAACAAAAGAATTGCTAACGAACTAAATAGAGAAGTCAAAAAACAATTAGAGCTACACAGAAACGAAAACTAAGATAATTTAATATGAAGAAAAAAGAGTGTATATAAGTGAAATTATAACTTTTTCACAAAACTACCGGCCAATTAGCTTATTACCAGCAATAAGTAAGATTGCAGGAAGAGTTATTTTAACCAGGCCAAAAGAGGGATATAAGAGGATAGGAAGCGCAGTTCGGGTTTAGAAGTGAATATTCATGCAAACTGCAGGTACTGAGACTAGCCGAATACATCTCTAAATGCTTACATAAGAGGAAACATACGGAAGACGCCTTTCTCGATGTCAGCAAGGCTTTTGAAAAATAAGAAAAAAACGATAAATACATAAAAAGTGAGCACACCCGTACACTTTTTATGAGTCGCATTAAAACTACAAGGACAAAAGGTGATCAGTTTTTTGCACAACAATCTCTGATTCTGAAAAAAATTAAGGCCTGACAATTTAAAGGGAATCGTTTGTTAGCAAATGGAATTTGTATGTTGGAGGCAGGCTTGGCTAAAATTGATGGATATAGACCATATACTGGTACTAGAAAGGTGGCGAAAACATGGACTAACGTCATCCCCAATAAAAATATCATCCTTGAAGAAGCACAAAGCTAAAACGAAGTTCATAACGTTGGTCATTAGTAATAACCTATACAATCTTAAAGACCAAAAGGGGAATAAGTTTATAAGACAACTATGCAGCGTCCCGGATAACGCAAGATAAGCTAAACGTATCCTACGTGACCTAAAGAGACGCAGAGAGTAGACAAACCACATCAGTAGAATTAACGATGAGAGGATCGCAAAGATTACAGTCAGAAAAATCCAATATATTGGGACCAACTGAGAGACCTCCAAATCGGAGTCTCAATGTAGCATTAAAAATGATGGCATCAACAAGCTAGTTTTAAAAGAAATTGACCCTCGATGAACACCGCAGAGACCATAGTACTCGCAGAACACTTTAATTCGCATCATACAGCATGGATATGTGTCGACATAATAGGAGACTCAAGAGAAGTACAAAGACACTGCAAAAACAGAAACAGAACAATTTTTGCACCGGACGAACATACAAGAATTAGTTCAAATCCAAGACATAACGATTCAACACTTGAACTTTTCATTACCAAGGATGTAATAATAAAGGGCATGGAAAGCACTGTGAATGCAGTTCCAACCATAAACCAGTGCAGGAATTATGACTTCAAGAATTAGCCTTTTAACAGTTGAGCCAGTAGAAAGATTAAATTTGATAAGAGTAAATTGGTCTAATTATAGAAGATAGCTACATGAAATAAAAATAAAAAGAGAATTCGGATCCACAGAAGAAATAAAAATAAAAATAGAAGACATAGCGAGAAAAATTCAACAAGCAATGGAAAACAACATCCTGAAATAATATATGAACAAGAGAGGACTAATAATTTAGAACGGGCTAAAAAAAAGTATCTAATAAAAGCAAGAAACATAACCAGAAAAGCAAAAAAGAACAAAAAGAATAAGTCGTAATTTACGGAGATTAATTATCTGAAGAAATAAAGATAAAACTTAGAAGCCGCGGAAAAAAGATAACAAAACAACATCAGAAAATCTGAACCAAACCACGGAAATATAGTGAAAATGCTAAAAGCCAAGAAAAGAATAAAACAAAAGGTATCGCAAATATTCGACGAAGAAGGAAGTCAGTACGAAACTTAAGAAAAAGTGAATGCAATTGCAAGAAAAATGGCAAGAACACACAGGCAAAATCAAAATATGTCGGATAAAAAAACCGTAGAAATAGGTAACAACGAATATGAGAGAATAAGACAAAAAAATTAATTTTTAGTAGGGAAAGAAGACTACCCAAATCCAGCAGAAGTCGCAAAAATCATAAGAAATCAGAAAAAGAAAACAGAGCCTTATCTATGAGACATCCTCAATATTTCACTGAAGGAAATCCTGAAGATAATAGTTATAAAATAATTAATTACAAATAACTAAAAATATACGAAAATCATCTTTCTACTACAACTAAGAAAAGACAGAATAAGAAGAAGACCGGGAGTTCCAGGTCAATATCTCTACTTTACGCTTTTAGAACATACTTGTAAGAAGGCACAATTGAACGATCAGATGAAAAGAACTGAGAGAAACCTTTGTCCAGCAGTGAACGCATACAGGTTGATGATGGTGTTAGATCGGTGATCTTGTATGCAATACCAGTGTGAAGTTTCATAGCAGAATCTAACTCATATCACTTTTCTCTGAAAGAACAAAAACGGCATGTTATAGATTAATCGACAAATCAACATGTCAGGACAGAATATCAATTGAAGCCACCCTAGAAATGCTACAGTACACACCACTGAGGAAGGTACTTCTTCCGCCAAGCCACAAGAAAACTCCTAAAGTTCAGATACATCCTCAATAGAAATCCAATCCAGAGGATGTACAAAGAAAAAGAGACTAATTGACTATTTAATCAGGGTCCAGCCAGGCGAACGCCGAAGATCGCCAGCCAGGGAAGTAGGTACGATGCCTAATATAGTACCTAGAGTTTAACAACATAGATAATTAGGTACCCGAAGAGACTGCATAATGCAAGCGGTGTAAGAAGGCTAAAATATTATAACATATTACTTTTGAGATGTACATCGAGCAATATACGTTTTTATTCATTGTTTTAATTTTTATTGCACCTCCAAATCGAAGTCTCAAGACTTACTTGTAAACATGAACATGCTTAATCCTAAATTAAGAGGAAGAATAAAAAGTTTGCAATTTGTGTTCCACCCTGGTCTTAGTATTTTATGAATAAAATTCGACTACATATTTTACAATTTAAATCAACCAAATTTTCTGGAACCTTTCGATTCATAACAGACTTTTGGTATTTTGAGTATGAGATTATAATCTTTGATTGTTTTATAAAAGATCTAATAGGTCGGTTCGGCTTTAGTTTTCACCTACGTGGTTTTTATTAATTTATCTTAATTTTAATTTGATATCTAAAATTAAACTCAAACTTATCATGTTACACTTTTATGTTGTTTAATTTTAACCAATTAGTGTTAGGTATATCGCTATATTCATAATTATACATTTTATAGATTTTAACCACACAAGTTAAATTAATATACCTACTTAAAAACATTAAGAAAACCACTAAAAATCTTTTTTTCATAGTAAAAAAAACCAAAAACCATAGCAAATTTAACCAGGACTGATCACCCGTGACAAATAAATAGGAAGAGTCCCAAGAGAGCTACAATCGCCTGGTTAGGAGTGTAGATATTTTGATGATGATATTCTTTTATTGCGATATATGTGAAAGTATATATATATATATTTTAATAATATCAAATGTATAAACGAAATAAATCGGACACATCCGTGACTGTAGACATAAAATAATCAATCTTTCATACAAAACTGTCGTAAAAGGCAAGCTATAGAAAGTAGTTCTGAAAGTTTAAATGTTCATAAACAAAAACATAAAACATTTTTGTTGGGGAGATATGGTTAGCCACAACTAGTTAATGTAGTACTGCAGGCAGTTCACAAGATTATACAAGTTGGGTTAAACCACAAATCCACTATTACGCTTTACTTAAAAAAATACAGAAATAAAACTGTACCTGTTTCTAAATATATAGGTCCTTCTGGTTTTATTGCGTTACGTTCTTTGTGAGATGACAACACGTCTATACCATAACCAACTTGATATACTGGAAGGGGTATAACTGTCGATGATATAGGTACTAAGTCTAAAACATAGTTGATAATATTTATTTCTGTAATATTATGTGCGGTAAAATTATCGTAAGATAAAAAATATCATAAGAGAGAAAATTTTGCCGGCAATATTTTCGACTGGTATGAAAGCTTGTTGCCTGATAATTTTCGCGAATTAAATTTTGACAGTTACATCACGAGACTTCAGTCGAATTTCTCTCGCATTATATTCGACAAGACTATTACACGAGACAATTAATGCACCATATCAATGAAACATAATCTTTATTTATTTGTTAACAATATTTAATATACAATTATTATAAGCTATAGTAGTTTGTCCATTCTTTTCTATCACTATTCATTCAATATTCAAGTATGACATTCGGTATTGACCTGTATTTGTCGATTTTTATGCCGTACTCCGTAAAATATTTTTCTTGTGCCATTTTTGCTGTATTTTGACTTAACACACGACTCCTAGTAGGTTTCGCCATTGCCTTTTGCATGTTAGTGGCATAATCCATAGTTCCGTTTTGGTAGTACATCTTTCATGCTTAAAATTTCTCCCCCTTACTCCGAAACTCCGAGGAACTGCGAAAATTGGGTCCAAATAGAGCTTCTGGACCTCTATGTGTTCAATGGGACATTTTCCGAAACCAATGTTTTAATTTCTTTGCCTGAGTGGCATTCAAATCTTGATTTTTCTTCTGGATTCATTATATCTGTCCAAAATTGATTGGGCTTCAATAATGTTTATCAAACTGACAAAAATAGAATTACCAGACACCTTCGTGACGGATCTGTCATAATTTTGTCGTTGAGAAATCACGGACAGATAGGAGTTTTGTTGGAAACGTGGTGTTGGTATGACGTTTTATTAGTTAAAAATAGTCAAGTGAAATAGTCTTAAATAAATAATCACTATCAGAATGATGTAATTGTAATTAAAAATATACTTCGATATCTAAAAACGGAAATTGTATTGATTAATTTTTTTTCTCTTTTTTAAAAGCCATGTGTTATACAACGGTAGGTAGTACTACAGCCGACTGGTTTATTGCTCTTGTTTCATTTATTCATAATACCCCTTCTACAATTCTGGAATCATTCACGAATTCGTACAGGTTTAGTAGAGGGGAACTGTATATTTGTGGAATTCCTTGGTAGTCTCCAAAAAGCGTTTACAGCCTACGATCTAGTACCTCGCCGTGGTACAATAATGGTTGTCTATTTCAGATTCTAAGCCACAAATTTCTATGAAACAACTTCATTGTGTGCATGTGTCCCTTGACTGACGCACGTACTATAAGGATATCAAGATTCTGGAACACTTGACATCTGCGAGAATTACTTATGGTTACACCTGGATGGTGATGCAATTTCTATCTTATATTCAGGAAGAATATCACTGGTGTACCACAGGTATCGGCAAAAGGCTTGATTTAAAGAAAGTGAGAGTCCTATGACTCTCAATATAGTAATATCAAAGTCTTGATATAAAAACGACAATAAAACATTATTACAATTCATTAACATACTCATTTAATAAATAAACTTTTACACTACAAACCAGATAAACAAGCTGAAAATCGGACTAATTCGTAAAAAAATAATTTAAACAAATTTTCCTCCATCGAATTAATATAACCGTCAGTATACCTAAAAAATTTAGGGAAGATTTAAAGGTTTTTTAGAAGTTTATATTTAACGAACCTAGCAACCGTAAAAAATGCATACTAGATCAGAAATATTAATGCCACACTTCATATATGTACGTAACAATGTAGAAAATATTTTTCAATGATATATTCATAATTCTGTATATATTGAAAAAATGTGTCTTATGTAGATGCTTACATGCTGTTATCGATGTATTAAAAACAGTCGGAAAACATTTTTAGGAAGGAGAACAGTTTTCTATTTTTACTTGTAGAATAATTACAACTACAACAACTAGTTTTAAAAAATCTCTGCCTGCTTTTAAAATTACAACACATGTTTGTAAATCTGAAGCAAAACTACATATAATAAATTCAAGTTGTGACCGTGACCTACCTGCTTCTAATACATTATTTTCATTCATTCGGTACATCGTTGGATGGCATTTCACAAAAACCACATAGAAAACTATACATAAAAATAGCTTCAACATTTTTAAATTCGAAAGATCAACTTCACTTAAAATCTAGCTATTGAAATAAAAGCGAGAATTCTACTAAAAATATTAAAAAGGAATTTGCAAGAACAAGTGGGTGGACCAGACAAGTTTTGAGATTGATATTAATCATAAAAAATTCATTTAATTCAGGATATAAGAACATCTGTTAATATGTTTTTTAGGTTTAAAAATCTGTGGGCTTATTTAAAATATGTTCTAGGACATTTAAAATTTAGAAAGATATACAAGGTGTCAAATATTATCTTCTCGGGAGAGAACTTCAAATTATGGCGGTTGTTTTGTGTTTTTACAGTAAATGAGGTGTTTTAATATAATAAAGAAAGGCATTTTATTTTAAATTTATTTAACATTATTTGTTAACTATTCTATAAATCCAAAAATGTTACTACTACTTTTCTTGCTTCGAATACTATCTGTCGATCTAATCAGCAAAAAGTATCTACCCCGTACTTTTACAAATTTTATCTTGTGCCATTTGCATCCATCTATGTCCCACATCTTGTTTTATGTCATATGAACACATAAGTTGTGGTCTTTCTCTTTGACGTTTATAATTTCTAAGGTCTTCAATTTATAATGATTTTGTTCCATCGGTCATCTTTCTGTCTAAGGATATGCCTAGCAAATTTCCATTTAGATTTTAATACTTGAATAAAATTGATTACATAAATGAAGAGAAGCGTACACAATCGTTGATGAAAGGCAATTGCAACAACGCCCCCACTTGGCAACCCCACTTGGCAACACGCAATGGCAACAACACGAAAAAACCAAGTCCAAAAAATCCAGTAAGAAACTTTATAAAAAAACATTTAATTCTGTTCAGAAAACAAATCTTCACAATCTATTTCAAGAACTTAACAAACAGATCTTGCCAACTAAACAGAGACGCAACAGAAGACATGAAAGAGATAGCAAAACCCCACCAATATTTTTTGCTCAATGTTTTAAATGGTAGTAAGTTTACAACCGCAGTAATCTATGTTACTAAAGATGGCTTCTGTTGTATAATAACTAGATAGTATAGTATATATAGATAGTAATGTATAAGGACGAGAAAAACCACAATCAAAACATAATAAAAATATTAACAGAGAAAAAAGTTGAATTCTACACTTATCAACCCAAGCAAGAGCGTAGTTATAGAGTGGTCCTGAAAAATATGCACTATACGATTGCTATAACTACACTAACTGCTAAGATTAAAGAATATGGTTATAAAATTAAGAACATTTCAAACTCTAAACAGAATAAAAAAAATATTATCATTGTTCTACATTCTACGTTCTACAAGGATATTTGGGATATCAAAATAATGCAAATATCATAGTCCAGTTTAAAGCACCACACTTTCAACATAACCTAGCACAATGTCTTAGATACCAATTT
Source organism: Diabrotica balteata (assembly GCA_918026665.1). Classification (NCBI taxonomy): domain Eukaryota; kingdom Metazoa; phylum Arthropoda; class Insecta; order Coleoptera; family Chrysomelidae; genus Diabrotica; species Diabrotica balteata. The sequence continues at coordinate 85,674,212 of OU898277.1, read as the reverse complement.
TATGGTCACACAAAACCCTTTTGTAACAGACTTCTTTAATGTGTCAGATGTGGTTAGGGTCATCTTTCAAAGAATTACATGAAAGGTAGACAAACTCCGGCAACTTGAGCACTATGTAAAGTGAGTCATCCCGCAAATTATAAGAGGTGCAACGTCTACAAGGAGTTTTAAAAATGCAAATTTATAGACATAAGAAAAAAATAATCGCCTATCAATAGTCAACACCAAATACGACAACCAAATTAATCATACACACAGGTAACTCGGAGAATTTCAGCATCTCTACAACCCACAACCAAAAACATGCAGATTGAAATTACCTAGATTCAACCCAATAATCATACTGATATATACAGAATTAAAAATAAACTAGAAAACATTATTACTAGAAGCCGCTTGGTGGCACTCAAATACGGAACCTTTTGAATGGCGATGATACACAAGCTAGCAATATGGAATGTTAACGGTATGGCTCAACACAGCGAAGAGTTAAAAACCTTTTTAATTGCAAATACAAAACCCACATCAACCACCAAGGGTTATTAGTGGGGGTACATACACAATGTTTATGTCTTTTAGAAACTGCAATAAATCCGAGATATTTGTCGTAAGCGCACAAACCTTCCCAGGTTTTCACTAATTCCTCGGCATGTTCTCTGAGGTTGGAACTGCGGACAGTCGACTATCAGATGCTTCACCGTGAGTTGAGTAGAGCAGTAGGTACAAATTGGAGCTGGTTCTTTATTTAGAAGAAGTTGGTGTGTTAGTATTGTGTGGCCGATTCAAAGACGATTTACGATTACTTGATCTCTTCTTTTTCCTTGTTTCGGTAGGCTGGAGTCTACTCGAGACTTTATTGTTTTCAACTTAGAGTTTGTTGCATCCCAGGTTGCTTGCTATAAATTTATTATATGATTCATGGACTGTCGTTTATGGTCGGTGTGGGGATATTTAGTAATTTCTGGAATATTTTCATTTTTGATGGATTTTAATGCTAATTGATCAACTTCCTCGTTGCCTTTAATGCCAATGTGTGAAGGTATACAGATAAATGTAACCTTTTTATTTATATGGTGTAGTGCATTAAGTTCATTTCTTATATTTTGTGCAATAGGATGGCTAGGGTAAAGTTGATTAATTCCATGAATTGCGCTGAGTGAATCTGTGATGATTAAAATATTGTTTTCAGTCGTAAAGAGGATTTTTTGATAGCTTCTAATATCGCTGTGGTTTCTCCGGTGTAAATGCTGCAATGCTGTGTAATTCTAATGGCATATTTGTAATTTTTATTTGTGAAGGCTGCAGCATGGCCACTTTCAGTTTTTGATGCATCTGTGTATATTATGTGGTGATTTGGATACTTCTCCATAATTTCTTTGAATGCGTTAATGATAAGGTTAGGATTTGTGGTATTTTTTGGGTACTGTGTTAAAGTTAAATCGGTGATAGGTAAGGGAGTAAGCCATGGAGAAAAGTCTAATTTTGTAGTTATGGATAATTGGAATTCATTGCAATTGAATCCTTTTTGATTGATTCTTTCCCTAAAGGGTTTGTCTTTATATTGTTTGTTTCTATACAAATTGGAAACGTTAGATGCGTTAATAATCTCAGAATATAATGGGTGCTTTTTATTGGAAGATATTCTTGCTGCATAATTTAAACTAAGTAGATGTCGTCTTAGATGTAGAGGGGGTTCTCTTGATATTACTTGTAAGCTGCTTACAGGACTGGTTCTGAAGGCACCGAAGGCTAATCTTAGAGCTGTTTTTTGAATTGTGTTAAGGTTTTTTAGAAACGTTTTATTTGCTGTATCGTAGTCTAGTTTACTGCGAATAATTGATTTGTAGAGGTTAAGCAGAATACTAGAATCAGCTCCCCATATATTATTGGATAGAATTTTCAGCAAGTTTATTCTATTTTGACAAGTTAGTTGTAAAGTAGTAATGTGTGTTTTCCAGTTTAATTTGTAATCAAACGTTAGGCCCAAAAAATTCGATTCCTCAGCGAAGAGTTAAAAACCTTTTTAATTGCAAATACAATTGATATTATGCTTCTTTCGGAAACGCACTTTACAAGTAAATCATACCTTCGTATCTCATACATATCGGCCAACAGATAGAAGAACACTTCCAGATCTTCTTGATTTCTGTATAACCAAAGGTATAGCAGATAATCTCCTAACAATTATATCATACTTTGACTTAACATCCGATTGTCTTTTAAAATAATTTATTTACCTAGATCTTCCGCACTTTATTCGTTAAAAACCAACTGTAATTTATTTAAAGAAACCATTACTAATAACTTAGTATAAATTTATGTCTAACTACGAAAAGTGACAGGGATACTGCTGTGGATCATGTTACTACATTTTTACAGAAAGCATGTTGGGAATATACCTTACCACGTAACAATAAACCTAATAACGAAATCTATTCTGAGGCCATTAAAATAAATTAGAAAAGTTTAGAAAAACATGGCAAAACAATTAAATATCGGCCAATTAAATTTGCGTTTAACAAAACAGCAAAAGACATGAAAAAATGCTAAGTGACTTAAAAAATACATCAACTGCAAAATTCTTAGGGGCTATTCATGGTATGGCTATTACCATTGGAAGCCATAGATTACACCCTCTGGAAGGCTACCAGAAGACTGGTAAGAGTACAAAAGCATATGCCACCTATCAGAACAAGTAACGGACATTCGGCACGCACTAAAGACAAAAAGGCAAATATCTTTCACCTATACCTGGAGACTACAACTATTTTGCTTCCCTGTAAGTTACAACCAGAAGAAGGGAAATAGAGACAGATATTTGGACTGCCCATTCTAGATATCTCTGCCTATTAAATATTTTAGAAAAACCAAAATTATTGACGCAATACTCAATACTAATACAAAGAAAGCTTCTGGTGATAAACTTATCACTGGATTTGTCTTAAGTTAATTCTCTAAAGTTAAAACTCTACAATGCGGTATTAAGATAATGATATTTCCTTTACAATGAAAAGTGGCTCAAATATTTCAATCCATAAAGTAGTCAACCTTTAGAATCCGTAACTTTAGATACACGCATTAGTTTTTTACAAATTCTTGCAAAGATTCTTGAGAAATGAATAATAAAGAAATTTATTTCCTTCCTAGAATAAAACTACTTCGTTCTCGACTACCAATTTGGTTTTTAACAAAAAAACGCTGCAATTGATTAAGTGCGCAGAGTTATTATATTCATAAACAAGGATCTAGAGGACAAGCGCTATTGTTTTGAAGTCTTTTTGGACATTACAGAAGCTTTTGATAAAGTATGGCATATCATCATCATCATCATCATTAGCCATTTTGCGTCCACTGCTGAACATAGGCCTCCCGTAAATAATTCCATTGCATCCGATCTTGAGCAACTTGAATCCAGTTAGACTGGATGCGCTTTAAATCGTCCGACCACCTTGTTGAAGGACGTCCTCGACTACGATAAGCATCGTGTCTAGGCCTCCACTCTAAAATTTTCTTTATCCATCTTCCATCTCTGACCCTAGCAACATGTCCTGCCCAGTTCCATTTCAGGGTTGTAATTCTTTCAACTGCGTCCGTCACACCAGTTTTTCTCCTTACTATCTGACTCGAAACTCTGTCCCTGAGTGATACGCCCAACATTGACCTCTCCATCGCTCTCTGTGCCACTTGTATCTTATTAATTACTTTTCTGGTAAGTGTTAATGTTTCTGCTCCATATGTCAGAACTGGAAGTACACACTGATCAAAAACTTTTCTCTTCAAGCACATGGGAATAGCTGATTTAAAGACTTCCCTCAGTTTTCCGTAAGCTGCCCATGCCAGTCCTATTCTCCTTTTTAACTCTGTTGTTTGATTGTCTCTTCCCAATTTAATCTCGTGGGCCAGATACTTATAGGAATACACTTGTTCAATTTGCGTGCCATTAGTGGAAATGTTTTTTGCCAGTACCAGGTTGGTCATGTATTGTGTTTTGGAAAAATTAATTTTAAGGCCAACTCGTGCACAAGAGCTCTGAAGGTCTTGAAGAAGTTGGCATGCATGATCTACCTGATCTGCAATAAGGACTATGTCGTCTGCAAACCTCAAGTTGTTCAAAAATTCCCCATTTATATTTAATCCAATATTTTCCCAATTATTTTTTCTCATAGCACTCTGTAATAGGGCGGTGAATAGTTTAGGAGAGATAGTGTCTCCTTGCCTAGTGTTACCTTTCTCCAAGGGAAATTTGTCTGTGTCACCATAGTACATTTTTACAGCAGCTGTTGCGCTATCATATATATTTCGAAGAAGAGTTGTGTACCTATGGTCAATATTGCACTCTGTAAGAGCTCTTAACATGGAGCTATGCTGGACTGAGTCAAATGCTTTCTCAAAGTCTACAAATATTAATATCAATGGCTTGTTGTATTCTATAACTTTCTCTATCAAGGATTTTATTACTTGTAGGTGGTCATTTGTTCCAAAGCCACTCCTAAATCCGGCCTGCTCTAGAGGTTGATGAAAATCTAGCTTAGGTCCCAGTCTGTTAGTAATTATTCTCATAAAGAGTTTATATAAATGAGATAATAAGTTGATAGGTCTGTAGTTGCCAATTTCTGTTACATCTCCTTTTTTATGCAATATTATCATAATGGCATTATTCCATTTTTCTGGCGTATTTCCTTCAAAGAGGCAGGCATTATAAAGGGTTTTTAAAGCCTTTATGACTCATTCGCCTCCTAGTTTTATCATTTCACTTACAATGCCATCTTCTCCAGGTGTTTTGTTGTTCTTCATACCTTTTAATGCTGACTTAATTTCCTCTTCGGTTATATCTGGAAGTTCCTCTGACCCTTGATTTAGTATTGCTGGAATTTCTACTTCGGGAATGTGATCATCTCGACTATAGTACTCTTCGATGATTTTTAGTATCTCTTGTTGTTCATGTATGACATGTCCTTGATTATTTTTTAACTTATAAATATTCCTCGTTCCTGTTTTCAACTTTCGTTTTAGAACTTTTAGGCTTTTGTTTTGTTCTACGGTATCAGTTATTTCCTTAGTGTTAAAGTTCCTTATGTCTTTCCTAATGGCTTTTGAAATGGTTTTGTTTAAATTCCTTAGCTCTGCAATGTTCGTTGTATGCTTTTCTTTCATTTCCCTTCTTTTTTGCATTAGGTTTCTTGTGTCTTCTGTGAGTTTTTCATTTTTTGTTGAGTGCTTGGCTTGGCACTTCTTCTGTGACTTCTCCAGGGCTTCTACCAATTTTTCGTTAAGCTGTTCAATACTGGTTTCATCTTGCAGGTCTTTCTGTAGATTACTCTCTATTTCTTCCTGGTATGCCCTGGTGTTAGTAATCGCAGTGAATGTTACATTATTAGTCCTTGTTACCATATGTCTTCTTTCCTTCTGTATGTTTAAGACGATCTTCGCCCTAACCATTCTATGGTCACTTCCAGTTGAAAATTGATTTAATACAGTTACGTCTTGAACAGCGTCTTTTTTGTTAGTAAATATAAAATCAATTTCGTTCTTGTTTAAACCATTTGGTGATTGCCAAGTCCACTTTCTTTGGTCGCTTTTTTTAAAGTGCGTATTCATGACATATAGCCTGTGTTGCAGAAGAAATTCTACGAGAGTTTGACCCCTTTCGTTTCTATCGCCATATCCGTGAGGTCCAATTACAAACTCCGAATCATCTTGCTTGTGGCCTATTTTGGCGTTTAGGTCTCCCATCAGTATAGTAAAGTTGGTGTTTGGCTCTTGTATGGCAGTGTTAACGTCATCGTAGAACCATTCTACTTCTTCATCTGTATGGGTACTAGTAGGTGCATATACCTGGATGATCTTTAACCGAATTTTTTCGTTTACTTTGTAGATAAGATATATAACTCTATCACTTATGCTTTTAATTGTGAGTATATTCTTTGTGTGTTTTTTATTTACCATAAATCCTACGCCACCATTGGAAGACTCTTCTCGATAATGCAATAGATTTCCCGACGGAAGTACCATTTGTTCTTCACCCTTTCGCCGTACTTCGGACAATCCAAGTATATCCCATTTTATATGATTCAGCTCGTTTTCCAGTTCAACTAGTTTTTCGTCCTCCATCAATGTTCTTGTGTTGTATGTTGCCATAAACCATATTCTTTGCCGTTGTCGTTTATGAAGGTAGCCTGGTTGACTCCGGTGATTCTTAGCACCCTCTGTCCCTCTAACTACAGGACTACTACCATAGCCTGTTTTCAAGGGACTGCCGACGACGGAGGGCCTTGCATGTTCTTCCTTTCTCATTTTACGGGGTTCCTGGCCGTTTCTCTACCACGCTGGCCTGTGCGGGTTGGTAGAAGGATTGTAGGATGGGCTAGGGAATTTGGCGTCATCGACAAGGATGATAGGTTGGGACGTGGTACCCTCTGGGTTAAAGGGATTGAGAGTGAGCCACGGCTCGCATAGGCAGGGTCGCGATCCTGAAGTAGACCTAACTTTACCGGGATCGTAAAATGTATCTACCTGCTACCTTCATGGCATATAGGTTTGCTGTATAAAATTAAACAACAACTACTATCTGAAGACTATATTCTAATTCTATATAACAGACAAATATTACAAGATAAAATACGGAACGGTAATAACACCATTAATTTCTATAAACACCGGCATACCTCAAGGTAATGTATTTGGTCAACTCTTGTACCTATTATACACAGCTGACCTAACTTCTTCTGATCAGTTCTCGCTAGCACATTTTCACCTATACACCTAAATAATCAAGATATACCACAATCCAATAGTGCAAAATACCCCGACATTCATATTAATAGACAACTTACTTGGAGAAACAACATTTTAATAAACGAAATCAACTTTGATTTAAATTAAGACAACTTTACTGGCAACTTGAAAGAAGATTTGAACCATAACTAAATAATAAACTATTAGTGTGTTAAGTAATTCTAAAACCCTATGGCATTCATTTGTGGGGATGTGCAAGCGAATTCAACATTGAAATTTTGTAGAGGTTCCAGTCGAAGGTACTTCACTCAAATTCTAGTGCGGTTAACCTACTGGATAACAGCAGGTAAGTGAGAAGCCTTAAGGGACAAACCTTTGGAGTTGTCAGATAGATTTAATAAGTACATTTAGTAGAATTTAAGGCAATTTTTTAAATAATAAAAGTCAAATATGAACCGACCTAATATCGAAAATCCAGAAGAAAAAATATCAACAGAAGAACAATCCACATTTCAACTTAATTAATTCTTGTTGAAGAAATGTATAACTCCGTAAATTAACAGAACTAGCCTTCAAATTAGGGAATGGGAATTCTAACGTTTTAAAATTCATTTGACCACTTTGTAAAATAAATTAACACTTCTTAATTTTTAAATATTAAACGCAACAAATTTAAAAATATACCCGATTATTTGTTTGGTCGATTGTACCCCTCTTAGTGAAAGTGAATCAGAATCAACTTGTTCACATCACGATAGGCGTGGGATGTTGACTTTGATGTCACTGTCGATTTCTTTTTATTCTCGCAGACTCGCAGTATTTAAGTGTATGTCAGACAAAAACAGGAGATTAGGTAGCTGATTGTTAACAATGGACAAGCGACAGGTGCTATATTATACGGATTACGTTTTACGTTTGCGACGTTTATAGAAATGTAATATTTGCGTCTAATGAGAAAATGGAAAGGATATTTTAAATATAAAATGAAATTGAAATGAAATCTATTTCAGATGTTTTTTAAAGCTTTTAGGTTACACAGGGTGAGTCATGAGGAACTGTATATACTCTTACCTTGTATGGGGAATAACAAATGCTGATTAAAAGTGTCTGCTCCTATTGTTTAATAATTTACAGAGTGAGATGTGAATTTTAACTGAAGTTTCTATCCATCGTAACTTTTGTATGGTAAGTTCAATTTGTCTCAGATTTTGGTGAAACTTTACACTACTAAGTACATACCACGTAATCAAGTAATGTGTTCAAACTAGAAAAAATCAGGCCCAGCTTTAAAAAATTAGTTCGTTTTGTCCATACAAAAATTTTTACCGTGTATACGGTTTTCGAAAACTGTAATAAGAATTGTATAAATAGGACACATAGGCATTTGAAATGACAGATTTCTTTTTTCCCCACACGATTAGGTACTTAATATTAAATTTAACTATGAATTAAAAGTTCGGAAAACTGAAACCACAGATTTAAAAATTTTTTCTTGCAAAAATTAGATATTTTTACAAGCATTTCAGAAGATATAAGTTGTTTTAATACTATATACTTTACTAATACTATCGTCCTATACTACGAGCCCTAACAACTCTACGTTGAAACAAGCAGTTACATTGCAAATAAAATACCAATTTACTGAAATTCTTTTATGTTAATTTTTTTAATTGTAAATATGAAATTAGCAATATTTTTTATGATATATGCAATTATTTTTACAGTTTAATTATGTAATTTTTGTTGATTACTATTTAATTAATTGTTTGATAGCCACAACATGCTGACAACTAAATGTTGGAACAAGACGATTTTAACATATTAAAATAAATATTTAATTAATCATTTGTAACGTCGCCCTTAGATTAAAAACAGCCTGAACTCTATTAGGGATTGTAATATCTAGGCCTTTACAGAATTTAGAGGTGAAACTATCCCATATTTCTTTTTGTGTCAAAGTGCCTCTATTGGATTACTATATTTATTCACTATATTTATTAGCTATATTAAACACCGTAGTTATTGCTACAGTCAATTCACTGGAAATTTCACGCATTGTTTTCGCTTCATGATACTGATGAATAATAATTTCTCGATCTTTTGTATCAGTAGAGTTTCCATGTTCCATTATTATATTTTAATCGTAATAAAACTGACAATTATCTTTATTCATACTAAAATGAACCATGACAATTATTTTTGACAACGCACTACCCTTTCCTATGTTTGATTTCAAAGCCTTCTTTGTGTCAGGTTGATAAAATTTAAGAAACGTGAGGAAAAGCAAAAAATGTTCCAACATTTAGTTGTCAGCAGTTTTCGATTATCAAAGAATTAATTACATAGTATTCAATATAAAATATATAATTAAGCCGCAAAAATAATTCCATACCCATAAAAAAATTGTTAATTTCATATTTATCTGTTGTTAGGGCTCGTATAATCCAACTATACTATGCATCGTCATTTTACTGAAGTCTCAGGAGGATATTTTAGTTTTTCTCAAAGAAAAAGGCTACAGTAATAGTCAGCTTTATTTTTAAGGCATTAAAAAAAAATTAACATTTAAAATAACCTGCATTCAATCCGTGGTTCAGTTTGCCAAACTTTTAATTGATATATTTGATAGTTGATCATTTTATTTAAAAATAAATAACCTAGTGAGGGAGAAATAAATATACCATTGTATTTGCCTATTTGTCTAAATTATAAAAGTCTTGAGTTTTTAAAAACCGTATACAGGGTGAACGTTTTTCTATGAACAAAACGAACTATTTTAATTAAATGTTAAATTAAAAGTTTCTAAAAAAAAATAATATTTTTTAAATCTATGGTTTACTTTACCAAACTTTTAATTTATAATAAAATTCAATTTTTGAATTAAAAATTAAGTAATCGTGTTTATTAAAACATGACCTGATTTTTTCCAATTTGAATCAGGTTTTTGTTTTGTAAATGTTAAATTAAATGTTACATTAAAAATTAAACTTTTAATTCATAGATAATTTTATGTTTGTCTAATTTATAAAATTTTTACTGGAGTTTTTAAAAACCGTATACAGGGTGAAATTTTTGAAATAAACAAAACGAACTAATTTTTTAAAGCTAGACCTGATATTTTTCTAGTTTGAATAAATCAGTTGATTAGATGGTAGGATTGTTACGTTTGAACAAAGTATGAGACACATGCAACTTACCGTTTAAAAATTATGACAAATATAAATTTCTGTCAAAATTCACAACTGGTATATTATAAAAATCTGCAAGTCCATGAAACATTTTTAATAAGTCATTTGACCCATCATGCATCACATACGTATATAAATCAATATTACAATATGTATTAACAACTTTAGAAACTATGCCGCCAATTCTTATCGGAACACAAAGTATGAAGGTCCAAATTAACGGCTGCGCCTTAGAGTTCTCACCCCTGTCCCAATAAAAATGTACAGCGTTACAAAAAAAATAATCTAAATACCGATTCGAAACGTTGTGTATGCATGCCGTACTGTGCCAAATTACCAAAAATTGGGAAACAATTTTTCCGAAAATAGAAAATTTTCTCTGCTCTGGTACCAATATTTTGTAACGCATTAGGTCGCAAATCATTATTTTTATATTTTATACTTAAGTTTATTAATGCCGAACAAACATGTTGGTCAAAAAACCTTGCCTCCTTAAGTGGTAATTTTCTTATCTGGGACTCACATGTAGTGATAAGAGTTGACGGCATAGTTTCTAAAGTTGTTATTGTTATTACATATTGTAGAGATACGAAAGCCAAAACCGAAAACGGATTTTTAAAAATTTTTATTTTCGTAACAAAATTTAGTTTTGAGAACGTACAGGTACGGTAACAACTACAAAACAAAAAGCTCTTAATCTAATTAAACACTGGTATATACAGATTAAATGAAATAAATTCGGAACATACGAAATATTATGTATTTCGGCTCAATTCTGCTGTAGGTGGTTGACCAACAAAAGGTTGTCAAATAATTATATTATAAAAATCCAATACTTCAGCGGGCTGCTGGATTCTGAAATCAAAAATTGAAAGCAACACATAAATCTACGATTTTAGTAGGCTGTCAAACCACTTATAGTCCAGGAAATGAAGCATTTCACCTTGCAATTTTTTCGTCCTGCGTTGATTAACTTAAAATTTTAACAGAAGGTAGATAATAGCCAAGGATCAAAATCTATATCGAACCAAAGTGCGCCAAAGCCTTGGGGGTGGTTGCCCATCTCGGGGGTGAAAATTTTTTTTTTACGTTTTAACTACATGTTTCGATTAAAAAAGTGATTCTAAACAAAAAATGTTCTATACATTTTTTTTGGAAAACTGATATTTTTCAAGTTATTCGCGATTGAAAGTAACAACTTTTAGACTAAAAACTCGACGTTTTTAATCGATTTTTGGCGAATAACTCGAAAATAGTGCATTTTATCAAAAAAATTGTGGAAAACAAATTTGTAGCTTTTAAAAAGACAAATACAGTTAACTTTTTAAAATGTTTTTGCGATATAACAGGAACCGAAATACGGCCTATCAATGTTCAGCGGTTTTCTTCAAATGCCAAATTTGAAAGATTCAAAGTCAAATATCGGGAAAATGATGCATTTTTTAAAGAAAACTCACAGAACCTTTTTTAAAGAGCATAAATAGACCTATCATAAAAAAGACTCTAGCTCAAAAATTGAGTGTATTATGATAAAAATAAGGTCAATACCTCATTTTTTTACGAAAAAATCGATGAAAACAACCCCCTAACCACCTCCATTGTTAAAACCGATATTCACCCTTCTGCAATTCTCTTTGTACATGTATTGTTAATACGTCCAAGAAGTTTGACCCATTTAAAATGCTTAGTTTTAGAACAAGTACAGCATAAAGCGAGAAACGATTTACAATTTCATATTTTTTACCCTTCTTTTTTTAAATATCCCCGAAAATACTGAATATTATGAAAAAAATAAAAATGTACTAAATTCTAGTTTTTTAATTGACTAGAATTTTCCTTTATTTAGATTTGTTTTACAATGAATATTTTGCGAGATATAGCCGTTTAAAGCATCGATTTACGATCAAGAACTATCTTTTTCGAGCCCTTTAAATTCACCCCATTTAAAAACCAAGGGTTCCAAAAAGATTTAATTCACAGATCCTTGTAGCTCTTAAAAACCTCTACAAAATCGTTTTTGAAAAAACACTCTATCGTTAAAACTGAAGGAAATACGTTAAAAAAACCAATTAATTTTTTTTCCGGAAAATGCCATTAGTATAGTACAGTACATTTCGGAGCATATTAATCTACAAAACCGGTATATTAATTAGGTGGGCGTTAAACATTCGAAATTTTAAGCGTTCTTATTTTGAAATCCCATACAACATAATAAAACATCTGCTCATATGTCTATGGCTTGGCAATGAAAATATCATACCAACAGATTTGGGATGGTATTCCAAAGATGGTTTGTTATTATCCGTACGTATGAACAAACAACCTGCACCCGATGAACTTTTGAGAATTATTTTTTGCCAATGCAAAAAAGGATGCGGCGTTTCATGTGGGTGCAGAAAAGTTGGTTTATACTGTAACTCTACTTGTTCTGGGTGCTCAGGTGACATAATAGTCCACTAATAATTGAAGAAGATGAGGATGACATAGATCACGATAAAGACGTAATTGATGACGAATAAAATTATTATTATAATTGTTTTACCTATAAATGTAAATATTCTCAACTATTTATGTAAATGTATAAGAATATATGGTGCCTTTTTATGTTGATAAATTTTTTTTGTATTTAATTCTACTTTTTTCATCTTATATCTATTAAATTAGTTTATAAAAACTGCAATGTTGTAAAGAGTGCTTTTCAAAAGTTGAAAAGTTTTGGCAAAAACTTGTTTTCGCCTATAGCACTCATAACAATTAATTTTTAAGGGTTGAAAATGTATGAAATTGTATTTTAAAGTGTAAAAAAATCACTATTTAACTAATCCAAACCAAATTTCACTCATCTTAAGATTTGTAATGTTATTTTACAATTTTTGTGAATTAGGGGTAGTTTTCACCCCTAAGAACAATCATGGTTTAACGGCATGACATAAAAATATAAAGCAGAGGGTGAATTGAGCTTAATTCCAAATTTTTATGCAAATCGTTCCAAGGCGAGATCATTTTCTTCGCATTACTACTTTTTTTACATTAATCTTTAAAAAGGGTCGCTTTTTAAGGGTTGAAATATGATGGAACTTTATTCAAAAGCACGAAACTATCATTATTTAATTAATTGAATTTATTTTATAATTATACATTATTTATAATTTTCGACAATTAGGGATAGTTTTCACCACTAAGAACAATCAGGGTTCGTCGACATGACATAAACTATAAAGCAGTGGGTGAATTGAGCTTAAATCGAAATTTTTATCCAAATCGATCCAAGGCGAAATCATTTTTTTAGAATTAGTAATTTTTTTACAATAATCTCTAACAAGGGTTGCTTTTTAAGGGTTGAAATAAGATGGAATTCTATTCAAAAGTATAAAATAATCATTATTTAACTAATTCAAACCAAATCTTACCCATATTCAGGTTTATTATTTTATTTTATGATTTTTGACAATTAGGGGTAGTTTTCACCCCTAAAACCCTTCAGCGCACTTCGGTTCGATATAGATTGTGATCAGTGGGCTATCACCTACCTTATGTTACAATTTTAACTCAATCCATGCAGGACGAAAAAATTGCGAAGTTTTAACTATTTTCGAGCTTCATTTCCTGAACTATTATCGCTTCCTTTACGCAGACAACATTGTTGCGAGACACATAGTTGAACGACATTTTATATAATGTCTATACCCAGGTATGGATTTATATTTGTCCAAGTTTTATATTGGTCCACTATTTCAAATGCAGTTCAAACAGACATATATTTAATTGTATGATCCGTTTTAAATTCGTTCAATCTGTATAGTCTTTCTATATGTCGTTACACATTGGATAATCCAGGGACGTAACTCCTCCAGCCTTAGAAAGAAGGATATCCTTGGGATGTGCTTCTTTACACAATAAATTCCGGGGTTTCTTCTTTTCTTCTTTCTTCTTGTTTTCTTTGACGCACATTTTTACAATATTTAGTTAAGTAATATAAAACTAAAATTAAAATTATTATATATATATATATATATATATATATATATATATATATATATGTATATATATATATATATATATATATATATATATATATACAGATTGTCCAAAAACTTGTTTGTTTAAAATAAATTGAATTATTATCTTTCAAATTATATTTTCCGTTTCTAACTTTTCTAAAATATCTTTAGTCTTTCTAAGGTTAATTGTATTTAGATTTATTGGTAAAAAATTTGAACTTTAATTTTAAAAAATATTAATAGAAGGAATAACTTTTGGAAGATGTATATGAGCAAAGTGAGTTTTACTAATTTTGTGTTTTTGTGTTTACTAAATTTCTGTTTGGAAGACTTCATTCTTGATTTTCACGGTACATTCGGAAACTGATTCTAAAACGTAGCTTCCATGTATTGGTAAATTTTCTTTTGAGTTTGGGCACTCCATAATTGCTAATTCTTCTTCTGGAATTGTAACTATCCATTTTCCGTCGTTGATTCTTGTAGATTCTATCTTCTTTATCTTTACTTTAAAATGTTCACATAATAATGTTTTCTTCTTAAAATTTATTAATTGGACTGCACAAGGGGCTTCCTTGGTTATCGTTAGTTTATTATTTCCTTATGTACATATGTACTCTTCTGAGTCTATTTCTGTACATGTATCTTCCATGTAGATATAGCTAAATTCATTAAGTGCAAGGAAAGGTTTGTAAGGTAAATGAATAAGATAATTTGAGTTGCTCATAGGAATAGGAATAGGGAATAGTTGATAATAATCATATATTTCCAATTCAACTAATGGAATCTCTAATACAAATGTAATTATAGAATTCACTGAATAGCTCTTAATATTTATTATTTTCTCGTACTGAATTATTTTTTCTAGTGTAGTATCAAAAATGTGAAATATTATTTATAGCATTATTAAAAGTATATATAGAATCTTGCAATAAAGATATTTGTCTTAGGGATTTTACTTTTAAGTTATTTTGATTATCTTTTTTGAGGATTTGAGGATTTTGAAGTAATCTTTTTGTTCTCTTTTCTTCCTTATACAAAGGCAGATTAATTTGATATAACTGCTCTTCTATGTTATTTTGTAATGTAATTAGAGGGATAAATGAGTTTTCTAATTCTGAATATTAACTTGTTTAATTTTTGAAACTTGAATGTAGTTTTTGAGCTTCATTTTTCAATAAATAAAATTCTTGTATGACAGAAGTTCAATTGTAAATTTGTATAAATGTCCAGTGTGTAGAAATTATTTTAGAGGTACCTAATCTGAAAGGTAGGAGTCCTGGATATGAAGTTACATCTTCAAACTTGACTAAGGTGTCTCTTGCGTTGATATAGTTGACTGCTCCAAAGATTCCGACGATGAATTTGAAATATTAGGCAATATTTTAGTTTCGTTTATGTGGACTATTATCTTCTTTTTATTCTTGGGATTTTCAATTTCTATTTTCCCATTTTCTAATATTTGTGTAAGTATATAATATGGTCCCGTATATTTTCTACTTAATTTCCCTCCGCGAGTTTCTGTTTTTCTATAAACTCGCGATCCTAAACGAGGATCCTTTGATCCTATCTTTATTTCTTTTTCCAATTACGTTTTCTTTAATTTTTTTGATTTTCTTCTTGTATACTTGTATATAGAGCTTGAGTATTATTTTGATGTGCATTAACATATTGAGGATAAGCTTGTGCTGGAATAAGTCTCATGGGATCTTTACTGTCTGTATGTCCCGATACTAATTCGAAAGGTGTATGGCCAGTTGCTGACTGTATAATACTATTATAGGCAATAAGAGCATAAGGTATAATATAAATATTATCTGCATCTTTATCTTTTTCTTTTAATATTGTGAAGTGCTCAGTTCAAGTAGAATGGAATCTTTCTACTGGGGAATTGGATTCGTGATGATATGGAGTAGTAAAATGTATTTTTATTTGATGGGTCTTTAGTAATTTATCTACAACGTCATTTTTGAATTCTCCACCACTGTCTGCAACAATTTGCTTCGGTATTCCGAAAAATGAAAAGAAATGTAACAATAATATTGAAAAGAAATGAACTAATTGTTGACATGCTGATATAGCTGTGCCAAAATATGGTAATGCTTGGCCATATTTTGAAAATTTATCTATAATTGTTAAAAATCTTTGATTGCCAACTTTATAAGTATGTATATGTATTATCTTAAAAGGCTTGGAGGGTGTGTGGGTTAATATTAAAGGTTCTTTATGTGAATTTCTATTATATTTAGATCTCTGGCATATTTCACATTCATTTATATATTTTTCTATATCCTTTTTCATAGATTTCCAATAGTAATTTAGTTTTAAAGCTCTAAGAGTATCTGAAATTCCTCGATGATTTGTTTTTCCGTCGAGCTTATGTCTTATTAGTTGATTTCTTTCTTCTGGTAGTACATTGTTAACTAATTTTGTACATTCAATCAATTTTAATTTTGTAAAATATTTACGCCATACATTCTGAAATATTGGTCGTAATTCTTGAGATAAGAAATAAATGTATAAACTATTTTTGCACCCATTTTCTTTTAGGAATTGGGTCACACTTTCTTCGTCAGCTGAAATAGTAGCTTTTATTATTTTATGTCCTTCAAAATTCTCGCAGTCGCGTTTTAAATAATTTGCAAAAGGCGCTCTTTTAACGATAAGTTGATAGGCTTTATTGTTTATTATTTCATCTAACAATGAGAATCTATTTTCATTTGAAGATTCAGCACTATGAGCTGTGTCTGTGTCTGAGTTATCTATCTCAACGTTTTCATTGTTCTTATTTCCTGTTGATATAATTTTGTTTACTAGTGGGTTTTGTGTAACCTCATTGTTATCAAGAATTTGCAAAGTTTCATTTATTACATTTTCATCAACTACGTCTCGGTTAAATTCAGCTATATTTGAAGCGTCTGTAGTTAATATAAATGGTTTTGAAAAATCTGGATATTTTAAAATAGGGGCATTAGTTAAAAGTTCTCTAAGATGATTAAATGATTTCTTAAATTCTGGAGTATGTATTACTTTTGTATGTTTCTTTAGACATTTGACCATTGTTAATGGTTTAGCTATTTTAGCGAAATCTTGGATAAAACTTCTGTAATATCCCGCTAATCCTAAAAATGACTTTATTTCTTTTTGTGTATTAGGAATAGGAAAGTTTTTGACTGCATTTATTTTATCTGGATTTGGTCGTACTCCGTCTTTTGTTATAACATGACCTAAATATGCCACTTCTGTTCGTAAAAATTCTGATTTATCTAGTTATATTTTTAAATTAGATTTTCTTAGTCTTTTAAAAATTGCTTTCAGTCTTGTAACATGTTCTTGCAATGATGAGGAAAAAACAATTATATCATCTAAATATATATATATATAGTAAATTTCGTTTTGATATCCTCTTAATACATTATTCATAACTTTTTGAAAAGTAACTGGGGCATTTTTCAATCCAAACGGCATACGTAAAAATTCATAATGTCCTGTCTCCGTGGAAAATGCTGTTTTCGGTACATCGGCTGGTTCCATTTCTATCTGGTGGAAACCATTTGCTAAATCTAAAGTAGTAAAATATTGAGCTCTTCCTAGACCATCTAGAATATTATCTATTAATGACAATGGAAATTTATTTTCTATGGTATTTTCAATCAATTTGCGGTAATCTATTATTATTCTATATTTCTTTTGGTTACTTGCATCCATTTTCTTCTCTATTACCCAGATGGGTGAATTAAAAGGCGAATTTGAGTATTGTGTTATTCCATTTTTTAACATATCATTTATTTGTCTGCTAAATTCTTTTTTGTAAACTTCCGGATATCTATAATTCCTTGTGTAAACCGGAGTATCATTAACTAAATCTATTTTATGCTTTATTTCATTCGTAAAACTAAAGGGCGTTCCGTCTATATAAAAAATATCTCTATATTCATAACATAATTTACTTATAGCTTCGTATTCTTCTTTGTTACAATGATTAAGTCTAAGTTTCTTGAGTTTTTTTGTAGATAATCTATTTATTCTTCTATGTCCATCTCCTCAATATGATATAACTGAATATTATTTAAATTTTCTTCTTATATTCTACATTAAAAGGTTCCGTAAATTTAACTTCCGCTGGAGTTTCTCCTAGGTTACTTATCATAGTAAAAGCGTTGTGATCATTTATATCAATTAAACATGAAGAATATCTGCATTTCCGATTTTTGTATAATTTAGTATCGCTGTACCAGATCTTTTGTTAACTGGGACTTTAACTTTTTGAGCAGTTCTTGGTGGTATTATTATTTTACTAGGTTTAAAATATTTTTGTTTCGTTGGGTTTTGTGATGTAAAAAATATGGAAGAGAAATGGTTGGAGTCAAAATATATATATATATAAGCGAGGTTCCTACAGCCTCTGCCGTTTCTCGCATTTCGACCGCCATCGTTTTCTGTCCATCCATTCGTCTTCTCTGATGGCTCTATCTCTCATTATGTGCCGTACATTATCTTCCCAGGCAACTGAAGGCCTTTCCCTTCTTCTTCTTTGTTGTGGTATGTAATTTAAAGCTTTCTTTGGCCATCTATCTTCATTCATTCGTTTCACGTGACCATACCACACTAGTTGTCTCGTTTCAATTCTATCTACACTGGAATATACAGTATTTGTCCTCCTTCTAATATCTTCATTCCTGATGTGATCTTTTTTAGATATACCACACGCTCTCCTTAGAAAATCCATTTCTACTACTTCTATTCTTTTTCTATCCTTCTGCGTTATCTGCCAAACCTCTGCCCCATAAGTCATAATAGGCTCTACCAAGGTTCGATAGATTGTCAATTTCGTTTCTTGTCTAATATCTTTAGACCAAAGTAGAGAGTTTAGAATATTTACCACTTTTTTTCCCTGCTGTGTTCTGTTTTCGATGTCTCTTTTGGTAGTGCCTTCTTTAGATATTATAGATCCGAGATATTTATATTCATTGCATGTTTTTGTGTTTCTAATTTCTAACTCTGGATCTTCTTCACCATCTCCTATTTTAAGATACTCTGTCTTTGCCATATTCATATTGAGGCCCCATTTTTCATATTCTTTCTTTAGTTTTCTAAACATGTAGTCCATGTCTTCCTCGTCATTCGCTACGACTACCTGATCATCTGCGAAAAATAAAGCTGTTAGACATTCACCACCGCCTATGTCTATTCCCATTCCGGATACTTGTTTTCTCCACTGCTCTAGCGATGATTGAATATATATTTTAAACAGGGTCGGAGACAGACAACATCCTTGTTTAAACCCCTTGGTTATTGGAAATGATTCAGATATAAAGTTTCCTTCTTTAACGACACTTCTTGCATTTTTGTATATATTTGCGATAGCATCCACATACTCTCTACTGAGACCTACCTTCGTCAATGTATAAAATAGTTTTTTCAAAGGTACCGTATCATATGCCTTCTCTAAATCTACAAACAATAGGTGGGTAGATAGATTCCTTGCCTTCCGTTTTTCGATTACCTGCTGCAGAACGAATATATTATCAATGCACGATCTTCCTGCCCGAAATCCATTTTGTTCCTCTATGTCTTCATATTCTGATTCAATTCGTTTTTTTATTATTCGACCGTACAACCTCTGGACCGTACAACCTCCTACTGGAGTCAAAATAAGGAGAGAAATCGAAAAGTTAAAATTTATGACAATTTGGATTTCTGAAACTAGGGAATATTGGAATGGTCATAGTTTCACTATGAATTGAAGTAGCGTGTGCAGTATGCACAGAAAATTGCTCAGAAATTATATATTTCGAAAAAAGTTCTTTTGCGAGGTCAGGTCTAAAAAAACTTTGTTCTGATCCCGTATCTATTAAAAATGTAGCATTCATTTCTGGTAATATAATAAAATAAAATATTTCTTATTTTAGGTAATTTATCATATTGTTTAATCGCATTAAAATTTATGTGGCTGTACTTGTTGAGGCTTGGACTGGAAAATTTTCATCATTATATATTCTTTCATTTTCATTATATCTTTTAAATTATTATTATTATATGTTCTTTCATTATCATTATATCTTTCTTCTCTTACATTATTACTCGTTATTTTATGATTAAATAAATTATTTGGAGAACGTCTATCATTTCTAAAGTTAATCGTAAACTAAAGTTATTGGAACTTGTATCCATTGGCTCAGGTCGCATTGAATTTCTACTTGATTTTGGGTAGGAATACATGGCTGATATCCAGGTATATTTTAAAATTGTCTTGGAAATTGGTTATCATTATTATTAAAACCATTGATCGAAAAACTTGGACGATTTTGAAAATTGTTATTTGGATTTTGGAAAAAATATTATTTCTGTATTGACTAGAACTTTGGGAAAAATGTCGATTTTGAAAATTATTAAAATTAGAAAAATTCTGATTTCGAGAAAAATTTCTATTTGGAAATGAAGAGTGTTGGGAATTGGTATTTGAATTTCTATTAGAATTATTATAAAATCGAGAATTATTAAAATTTGAGGGTCTCGTATTATCACTTTGATTTTTGAAAGAAATAAAATTTTCTTCTTCTTTAGCGAAAGCCATTGCTTGTTCTATGGAATCAGGATTTTTTAATCTGACTACTAACTGCATGTGATAATTAAGGCTATTAATAAAAGTTTTAAGACAAATATCTTTATATTGTTGAATTTTTAATATTTTAACATTTAATTGGTCATTAGACATATTTATTTTTGAACAAGAATGGTTCTAGCATCCTGGATTTTTAAACCAAAATTTTGTGCATTTTCATTTCTTTCTGGTTCCATTGAAATTATATCTTGTACTAAACAATCAATTGATCTCTAATCAGAAAATGTTACTATAAGAGAATCTTTAACTTTTGCCCAAGAATCAAGTTCTGTTCTTGATGTAATAAGGTCTGCTGCTCTGTTAGTTAATTTACTTAAAACAGTATCGAAAAGACAAACATTTATAGGATTATTTGCATCTCTATTACTATGATTATTTAAGAAATTTTCACATGATTTAATAAATCTATTTAATTTTTTCGGATTGCCATCAAAATTAGGAATATTATCTGCTTGATATTTAATTAATTGAATATTAGGTTGAGTCATTTCGTTAAATGTTAGGTTTACTAAATGATCTAAAATATCCTCCACCGCGAATCAAAAAATATATAATATATACGTAAAACTATGGATTTTGGTAAAATAGGAAACACATATTTTCATATTTCATTTCTAGAAATAGGAATATTTTCATTTTCTATAGACTTAAGACTATTTTTGTTCCTCCGTCTGCACCAATAGGATTCTGGACGATGCTGGTTTCTTCTCCCTGGTCTTGGCTTCTCCAATAGGTTGTGGACAATGTTTGTTCCTCGCTCTGGACATTTGGCTGTTACTGTACCCGAAATGTGGATCTTTTTCGTTAATCTTTAAAAGCAAAATTGTACGCGAAATTTGGCAAGGCTAACACGAACACTTGTACAACTTTGAAAAATCCGAATGACTGCGCCAGTTACGAAAGTCAAAACCGAAAACGGATTAAAAAAAATTATTTTCGTAACAAAATTTATTTTTGAGAACGTACAGGTATGGTAACAACTATAAAACAAAAAGCTCTTAATCTAATTAAACACTGGTATATATAGTCTTTCTATATGTCGTCACACATTGGATAATCCACGGACGTAACTGTAGTATTGTTTTCTATGTGATTCATGCTGGGTCAAGTGACTTATTAAAAATCTCTCATGGGCTTGTAGACTATAAGCGATGGGAGCAGATACTTTTTAATAGTAATTTGTTATTCCCCATGAGGAACTCCATGCGAGGTAGGGATGTGTACACTTATGACTCACCCGGTATGAACGCATGTATTGGTCTTAGATGTCGCTTAACGAATGTATTTGGTAATATTTAATTTATCTACTGATGTTTTGACAATACTCTATTATTTAAAAAAGTTTAAAATCAGATATATAGGTATTTAATAAGAACTGTAGTTTTATCAAAGCCAAATATTCATATAATCAATATCCGCTACAGTTGTTGGCGACTACTGTGGCTATGTTCACTTTATTTTCGACTACTCGAAATATTTTCGTTGAAATATAAGCTGCAGTCAATAAAAAACTGCATTTGTATCATATAAACAACTTATTTTACAACGAAGGGATTATTTAAAAATCCCAATTCCTGGGAGACACGTGGAGTGTCAACATACAGCAGGAAAAAATTGTAAATTAGTTTTGATATTATTTTATCTTATCCTATCACGATTTTATTGCCAGTTTCGATTACTCTCAGTTAAAATGGTCACTGTTTTCTGGTAGCGATCAAAATTGTCTGATCTGAAATTATACTGTAATCGATTATTCCACCGAAAGCGGCATCAACCTAACGTACAAAAGGGAAATTGGGGATCGCTTTCAGATAAACTATTTACAAACAATATCCATGTCACAAAAGGTAGATAGGTTGTTATACTGTACCTCATGCCATTGGCGTTACAAAATTTGCCCACTTCACGCTCTCGATACTAAACAAATTAGTAGATGACATTTTGGCATTGCTTTTCTTATTAACTGCTAGTCCAAACTATTAGCCGTGGTATGCATATTTATAGTTAATTATAACTACACCGCACATCTAAAGTGTTCTTTAAAGTGTTTTCTTAAGCATAAATATTAAATTAATCAATTTTTTTCTAATTGTATCAGGCAACTGTCATAGTTTTACCGAACTATCTATGACATACTATTAAAAATGGGAGAATGGCTTTATTTTGTAAAACTATTTTATTTAAGACAGATATTATTAAAAGTAATACCTCACTCGACAGCCCGTTTTCAGTTATGTTTAGTGATGTGAGTTGTAAAATTACATAACTTACGTTACATAAATTACACGTAACTTACGGTAATATTACATGATACCCGTAACTTAATGTAATTTATGTAATTTTTGGAATTTACGTAATTTATGAAATTTAACGTAACTTATGATAAATTTACATAAATTACCGTAATTTATGTAATTACTGGTAAAATTACATATCGATGGCCTAACTGCAATATCCCGTATCTGACAATTTTGAGATTTTGAGAATTTCATTGCATCAGGTTTGTTGGGTTGCCTAGCATGTTGTGTCAAAACTCTGTATCATACAAAAAATAAGAAAGCCTTGAAAATTGCTTTTATTTAATATCCCGTATTGCTCGTCAGAAGACGTGTACATAAAAATACCCCGTATCTGTCACTTTTACATTGTATTCTTCGACAACCTACATGTGTCTGAGTTTATTCATCTGTTTAGTGAATTAATCATATTTCAAAGGTAAGTTTTACTACTATTTTTATTAAAAATGTATTTCTGCTGGTATTTTTATAAATTTTAATTAACCTAGGATATTATAACTTGATAAAAGGGTCTAATATTGTGAGACCTTACGATACGGGATATTGACTTCTTGTTGTGAACAGGTTTGCATACTAATTTTTAGTAGATACAGGCTATTATTATAACATTGTGCATTGCGTGACATCAAAATTTAAAGTCTTTGATATTAGTTTATTAAAAAATAAAAAAACGAAAGCTGCTTTTGTCCTGCTAAAGTAGCGGGATTGTTATTTTACTTTATTAAACCAAAATTTAATCTAAAATGACTGTTTTTAATAGGAATCTAGTCTACACTGAGAAAAATTTTAAAATAAACACCTCAGTTAGGTATACAGGACGTAATAGATATTAGTACAAATAAGAGATTTATTACCCCTATGTTTTATCAACTTTTTTTCTTGTTTTGACTTACCCTATTATCCATTAAATTATTTGTGCTCATACCTTTTACAATCTGTATAAGATTAAGTTATCTTAATTATATTTTTTTTTTCAGATGCAGGCAACTCGATCACACAGAATTTTGTCTATGGTTTTAAATCGAAAAGAAAATAATCAACAGCCTTCTAGCAGTACCAAGAAAGTTTCTGAAACTGCTGTATTCACTGAGTTCAGTGAAGTCTATAAAGTAAGTGCCACAGATGGGACCCTAATACCGATAGAAGGAGATTTTCGAGATACTACTCACTGGCATGATACTGAAAATAACTCTATTTTGCTCAGCAACTTTCAACAGCCAATATTTCAAGATGAAGTCCTCGGTGAAGTCGCACATGAGTACCTTATAAAAACTGATGAAAGAACAGAAAACACTACTTTAAGTTTTGCATATTTAGAACAGAGTAAAATTCAACAGCAAATATTTGAAGATGAAGTCCTCTGTAAAGATACACATGAGCACCTTGTAGAAACTGATAAAGTAACAGAAAATACTAATCCAGATACTTATTTCAAGCAAACTGCTTTATTGGAAATAGGCAATTTGCACCTTAAACCCGGTTCAAGCATCACCTTTGAGGATTCCAATCAAAACGACGATGACTATACCCTTGAAGAAGATCCCGAATGTTCAGATAAAACTGCTAATAATGAAGAGAAAACAGACAGTTCGAGGAGGTCACATGAAAATAAACTAAATGAAGAAAATTGAATAAGACGCAGAAAGCGGAAGGCAGATGTGGAAAACTGGAACAGGCAGGCAACAAAATCTAGAAGAATGCATGGAGTGGAATACGCTGGTTTCCAAAGAAATAAGGATCGTAAAGTATCCTACGGAATAAAGCGACCAGAGAGAAAGATAAGAGACAGGTGTGTATCTTTAGCATGTACGAAGTCTACAAAGCATTTCTGTGGGTCCTTCTCGGAGGAAGAGAGGAATCTTATGTTCCGAACTTTTGGGGGCAAAATGGATTGGCAAGAAAAGAAGGCATACATAACGGGTAACATGAAATACACAAAAACGAAAAGGTCATCGAAAGGTAAAGAACCATCAAGAAGAAGTGGAACCTATTACTATTATTTAAGAAACAAAACTAATGAAAAAAAGAGAGTCTGCAAGAAAATGTTCTTAAATACGTTCGATTTAAAAGAAGACATGGTTCATGATTGGTTCAAAAAGACAGAGCATGGGCTTATTTGTATAAGAGAAGAAAACTCAAACACAAGTGCGGATCAAAGAAGATCAAATCATTTTAATAAAGGAAAAAGAAATTGTCTGGTTGATTGGTTTAATATGCTACCAAAGATGGCCTCCCATTATTGTCGCAAGGACACAAAGAAAAAATATTTAGAGACAATTTTTCAGATCAAAGCTCAATTATATAGAGAGTATTTAAAGCACTGTGATAATAACAGTCTGGAAAAATTATCGTATGCTATTTTTGACCAAATATTTTGCGACTTAAACCTAAGTTTGTACCAGCCAAAAAAAGATTGGTGTGATACCTGTAGCGCATTTGAAGTTAAGAATATCGACCAGTTTGCTTACGCATCACACATAGAAAGAAAAAATCTAGCAAGGGAGGAGAAAGCCAAAGATAAAGAAGATGCTATCAACCACAAAAATTACACTTTTACAATGGACCTTCAAGCTGTAAAAAGCTGCCCCGTCTTGAACGCAAGTGCCATATATTATAAAAAGAAACTAACAGTTCACAACTTCACTATGTATAACTTAAAAAATCATGAAGCCTCTAATTATTGGTGGGATGAAACAGAAGGAGATCTGTGTGCATCTACTTTTGCTTCCATCATTATACACCATATTGAACAAAACTGTAATGACCGAAAATTACCTGTTATTCTCTGGTCTGATGGGTGCTGTTACCAGAACAGAAACTCTACACTTTCCAACGCGCTTCTAAATCTCTCTATAAAAAGTGGCCAAATTGTTATTCAGAAATATCTTGAGAAAGATCACACCCAGATGGAGTGTGATAGTGTGTAGCATCTAATAGAGATGAAACTTAAAAATCGTAAAATTTTTCTTCCACACGATTACATAACATGTACTGAAGAAGCGCGGATAAAACCAGCTCCATTTAAAGCGCAGATGCTTACTCATACATTTTTTAAAAACTATGCATCCTGCGAACTTGCGTATAGAAGTATTCGACCTGGAAAAATGAAGAATGATCCGACCGTCACAGATCTCAGGGTATTAATGTACGATCCAGAGAAAAAACAAATTTTGTTCAAAACTAGTTTCAAAGATGATTTTTGACAATACCCCGTATCTACACAAAAAAAACTCAAAATACTGCAAAATGTACTTTTTTACCTTTTATTTACTAAAAAATAAAATTATTCATTTTAAGGTCAAGAAAAAAGTCTTGTATTCATTAATTTTTTTGTTTAAAAACATATTTTGTCTCTCCTGTAAAATTCACTTATTTCAGATACGGGTTATTACAGTTAGGCCATCGATATATTATGGCAACTTATGCGCGCGCAATTGTCGTAAGTGCGGTGCGCCGGTGCCGGCGCGCGCGAACCAGTGGGTGCTATTACGCTCGTCGCTCGTTAGTCGTTCCTTAGTCTGAGTCAGGCAGGTTATGTTTACATTTCTGTTATTGTATGTGTAATGTGTATGTATAAGTTAGTTTTCGACTGTTCTTTCTCTATTCATTCACGCAGCGTTGGTTACTTTACATTTATTTATAAGGAAGCACAGAAACTATAAGGTAAGAAATATATTATTTCTACAAACAGCAAAACACGTGCCGGTGATGTCCATAGCAACCTTAGATTGGGAAACACAGGGGCGGGCCTATCGCATATCGACTGTACGTTAAATCTAACGCGCGTCATTTTATATGTGGCTACAGTACTTAATTCTGAATTCGGTTTACCAAGTTTTATTCGATTTTTTAGATTAGTTTACTGTACAATAACTATAAGAATGATAGGAGCAACGGGGTACTTGTGCATGTAGCATGTGTAATTGAATTACACTGACATAACTTACTAAATAAAAAATTTTGATAACGTTGAGGGCAAAATAATGTAGTTGTCCGATCCAGTATTCTGCTTATTCGAATTTCATTAAATTGTTACACAGATTCAATTTTAATCTTTCTTCTATTTAAGGATGCCTAACAATTTTTTATGCCCTCGTGCCCATCAAATACTTTGAAAAATAATGTTTTTTCCCTTCTTAATGTTTAAGTCTACCTGAATATTTTTTTTAGGTCATAAAACATGGTGAAACGTAAGACAGATATCTGGCTTTATTTTGAAGTGTTACCTGCGGGTTCTTCTAATCAAAAGACCATAAATGTGAGGTGTAAATTTTGCAAGAGTGTACATGCAAAAAATGCTACAAGAATGAAATCTCATCTTCAACAATGCACTTATGTGCCGCATATGATAAAACTTAAATTCAATATTTTAACTCCAAAGTCAAAGGGGAATCACTCTAAATTTCCATTTGAAACATCCATGAAAAAGATCACATCGGCAAAATTGGATAACGATAACACTGATGCTGCTTGTACATCATCAACGGTTTCCACAGCATCAACATCTGCTTCTGATAACATTCATGTGGAAACACCTGTTTGCACAAAAATCAACAGAATACAATCATTTTGTGATCGAATGACACACGAACAAAATAACGAATTGAATATTTTGCTTGCTAGAGCTATTTACACCAGTTCAGCACCACATTCAATTACCGAGAATGAAGATTGGAAATTGTTTTTTAAAAAAATTAGACCTTCATACACCTTACCATCGAGATATATGTTATCAAATCGTCTCCTGACCGAAGAGTACGAGCGAGTTGAAGTTCAAGTTAATGATAAAATTAAGCAAGCTGACAATTTATCATTGCAATGCGATGGTTGGTCCAACTTGCGAAATGAAAGTGTAATTAATTTCATTGTTACAACACCCGAACCGTTATTTGTCAAATCAGTACTAACAAAAGCAGAGAAGCATACCGCAGAATATATAACAAAATTAATGGTTGAAGTTCTGGAGGAGTATGGACCTAAAAAATTTTTCGCTATTGTGACTGATAACGCAAAGAATATGAGGAAGGCTGTGAGACAATGTGAAGAGATGTATCCCCATCTTGTATCATACGGCTGTTTAGCGCACACATTACATTTATTGTGCAGCGATATTTTGAAATTATCTTCAATAGAGACACATTTGTCACATATTATACATATCGTTAAAACTATTAACCAGTGTCAAGTACTGAGAGCTCAATTCACAGAAATAAGAAATGAGATGAAGTGTGGAGTGTCTCTTAGCCTACCTGTAAAAACAAGATGGGGTTCACATGTAAAATGTCTTCAAGATCTGACTAAATGCAAGTCCGTCCTACAACGTCTAGCAATATCTCCAGATAAAACAATTCAAGATAGAATACGCAGCGCAAAAGCAAATTTACTTGATGAAGGATTCTGGATAAATTCTAGCGCTCTTGTTGAATTGCTTAAGCCAATTACTGAAGCAATAACACGTCTTGAAGGAGATTCTTCGTCAATTCATTTGGTTTGTGAAACTTTCGCGAAAATCGGTAGTAACATATCTACTCATTTAGAATGCGTGAAACTAACGGATTGCGAAAAAACAGAAGCGATGGATAAATTTATATCAAGGAAGGAATACGCCCTTCAACCGATCCATTTTGCCGCAGACTTACTAAACCCTCGGTCTGTTGGTGCAAATTTATCATCAGCCGAAAGGATTGAAGCGATGAAATACATTACTACTATGTCAACCACGACCACGATAGAGATTGGTGATGAAGGAGTGTCAAAGATTACTGAGGATTTAGGAAACTATTTAGCTAAAACAGACTTTTTTGGCGAAACATTTTTATGGAACATACTCGATAATGTCTCTTTGGTTACATGGTGGAAAGGATTTTGTGGACATTCATGCCTCTCCAAAGTTGCAGTCAGGATATTGACAATGCCGTGCACTTCTGCGGCAACAGAGAGAAGCTTTAGCTCCCAGAGCAGCATTCATACGAAGAGAAGAAATCGCCTAACAACTCAAAGGGCAGCAAATTTAAATTATATACAATATAATTCAAAATTGCTGAAACGTTCACGACAACATCACATACAAAGTCAATATCCTATAGAAGAGACTGTACAGAACAACGTTTCGATAGAAGGTAGAAACTTACAGAAGGAGATAGAAGTAATTGAAAACCATATTTCCGAAGAGGAAGAATTAGACGAGGTAATTTTAAATTTAGGCATTTTTTAGATATGTGATATGTGCATGTGATATATGCAGTTTGCTTCTTTTCCGATTTTCCAATGCATTCCACCGTTTTCGAATAAAAAATTATAAATCTTATGTTTTCAGACAATATCATCATGGCATTCAAATACAACAGGAAATGGAAATTCCGACGATGATTTTAATTTTGCTGACTTTGCAATGACCGATGATGAAATTGATCAAAGAATGGAAACTAGGGAACAGAGACCAGCACGCATTTTGAGACAAAGCAAAGTGAACATTTTAGAAAACGTCTTAATGAAATCGGTAAATTAGTGTAAACACATACATATTTATTGTTTATATTCCAAAATTATCAATTTCAGGGTAAAGGCACAGAACAACCCCAAAAAAAAACGGAAGTCGAGAAGGATACTTCAGATGCCGAAAACAAGGTAGTTAGATCTGTATATATTATATTATAAACCCATTATTTTTACTCTCTATGTTTACACTTTCCTATTTAATTTCAGGATGCAGTTCTGGATTTGCCGGAGATAAAAAAAAATTACACAAGGCTCATTGGAAGAGCAAACAATTGAAACTTCGACGTTTTATAACAAGAAGGTCTCCAGTTGTCTGCGAAAAAGGAAGTTGTGATTTATAAAAGCCGCTTAAAACAAAACTAAAGAACCTATGTTTTCATTTCTTTATTATTTGTATGTATTTCTTATCCACTTTTCTTTATTTCATAAGTATGTAGTTACTTTGTGTTTATTATATTCAATATGAATGCAAACAATTGATTTTTTAATACAATGAACATAAATTACATAAGTTACATAAATTACATCTGGTTTGTAATTTTTGGGTAATTTTACACGTGTAACTTACAATTTCTGAAATTACACGTAATTTCACATCGCTAGTTATGTTCAATAATAACTACACATCTATTATTATCAGTTTTAAGTAAAAATCTCATACTATACTATATTATACTATACTATACTATACTATTACTATTAAAAATGGGAGAATGGCTTTATTTTGTAAAACTATTTTATTTAAGACAGATATTATTAAAAGTAATACCTCACTCGACAGCCCGTTTTCAGTTATGTTCAATAATAACTACACATCTATTATTATCAGTTTTAAGTAAAAATCTCATACTATACTATATTATACTATACTATACTATACTATTGATGTTCCTTATAAATTGTTATTTTTCTGAAGAAGAAAACTTAAATTAATAATTTTTTTAAAGGGATAATTTCTGTGAGTTGGCTCTAGACCATATAGTTAAAAAATTACTGTAATTGGTGGATATATTTAAATTTAAAAACCCAACAGCATTAAGTTCAAAAGGTTTTCAGATTAATCAGTCCATCTTCTGTGAACTTATTAGAGTTTGAAAAATAACCTCAAAACCAAAGAATTTTAAATGGATTAAACCATACCTCAAATTATTAAATTATATGGCAATATGACAATAAAATTAGATTGACAATAGGGAACATAAGTTCCTACTCAAAAACTTTTTGTACATCGGAACTGTAGGAATCTTAAATGCAAACTTAATGCCAAATCGACATACTGCCATGTAATTTAATATTTTCAAATCTGGTTTAATCCGTCTAAAGCCAACCACTGTTTGGTTTTGAGGTTATTTTGCAAGTACTACAAAGTTCACGTTCAAGTATACCAATTACAATAGAAGTGTTTTACTTCGATGTTTGACTTTTTTAATAATTTTTTACTTAACAGAACTATGTGTGCCGATACCTGTTCATAGTTTTTGATGAGATTCAATTACGTACGCCATTAAATCCTATAACTACATAATTATTAAGCACTTATGTACGAAATTTGAACTGAAAGATAATTTTAAATGCGATCTAAATTTTTCAATCATGTAGATGTTGTCGAAAAGAGCTAAAACGCGCTGTCAAATAATGTATTACAGTCAAAATCGTTTACAACGACACCGGCTCTAACGTTAAATCGAATATAACAAACAAAATAGGAAGTCCCATAAAATAACTTACAAAAAACGCATTTATATTGCTTATAATTAACAAATCGGTTATAAAAACGTATTTCTTGGAACACTAGCAGTTAAAATATTGGTTACAGCGTACAATTTCAAGTACATATCTGCATTTCAGATGATACAACATCTTTTTTTTTTTAATTATGACATTATTACACACTGTATAATAAATAAATAATAAAAAATTATATCCAACGCATGATGTAAAATAAAAACTTTTGTTTTTGGTAAAATTTTATAATTAAAAATTGATATAGTGCACAGGTAAAGTATGTGGTATTGAATAGTGTAAAAAAATTGTGTGATCTGAATATACTGTAAGTATTAGAATAATAAAAATTATTTATTGAATTAAGGTTAAATTGATAGCAAAACCATTTATTTCTAAAATAAAAACTTGCTCCTAATTCAGACGATAAAAACAGTGAACAATCATTAACCTTGCAGAATCGGACTTGAAATTTTATAACTGTTTGTAATTTTTATATAATTTGTTATAAAATTGTGATAAAGTTCACGTATTTCACATTTAAATAGAGCAAAACTTTGTTTTATATCAAGTAATACCAAGATAGAACTGACTACCGACTACAGCACTAAGATAATTGTTGTTTTTGGTTTATTTTCAACTCTTTAAACTTATACTCAATTATTGCTTGAGAAGTTCTAGAGCTTCCGACGGGTCGACTGGAGAACTAGAGCTTATCGCTTGCTATAATAGAGTAAATACGATATAAATAGGAAAGTAGAAGAAAAAGCATCTACAGAAGAAAAAATGGATAGCGACGATATTTATACTTCAGAGGACAGCAAAAAGAGAAGTCGAAAGGAAGATAAAGGAGAAATTTTCAACAAGAGCAAGAAAATCACCAGAACCCCTCCCAAACAACAGAAAGATGAGACCAAAATCGATCAGCTCTTAAAAATGATGCAAAATTTAACGGAACAAACAAAATACCTAACCGAAGAGTTAAGAGGAATAAAAGAAGAACAACGAGAATACAAAAATGAAATCCGTGAATTGAAAGAAGAAATAAATGGATTCGAACAAAGTAACCAACAGCTAAAGAAACAAAATAAAGAAATTAAACAGGAACTAAATATAGTAAAGATGAAAATAGAACAGCTCGAGAAAGAAAGAAAAGCTAACAATGTTATAGTCCAAGGACTGTCGATGGATACAAATGATCCAAATGAACTTAACAAGACCATGACTTATTTTATGGAAAAAGAATTGGGCATACAAGTAAAAATTGAAGAAGCTTACAAACTAGGTGAAAAAACATGTCTTATAAAAACAAAAGACAGAAATGAAAAAATAAAAATTATGCGAAATAAATACAAACTAAGATCAACGAAACCAGAAATATACATTAATAATGATCTAACGCACGAAGAGATGAAGATACAACAGGAAATACGGAAAATTGGAAAATTAGAAAAACTTAAAGGTAAGATGATCCGAGTTGGCTATCAAAAATTAAATATTGACGGGGACATATGGAAATGGAATAAAGAAAAAAAAGAGTTGGAAAAAGATAACCAAGAGACGTCAAAAAACTGATACAACAAGAAATATCGGATATCCAACAAGAAACGAAATACGAAATGGCAAAGAAAAAGGATATGAATTCTCAAGAAAAAATAATAAAACATATGTACATAAAAAAACATAACAAAAAAATTAAAAAACACGAGCAAGTAAAAATAAGTACGTGGAACATCAGAACAATGCTTGAACCAGGAAAAATGCAAGAGATTGTCTCAGAGCTGGAAAGATACGGAATTGATGTTGCAGCAATTCAAGAAATTAGATGGGCAGGTCAAGGAGAAATAAATAAAAAAAATTACACATTACACTACTCTGGGCACGAAAAACAAGGTCAATATGGAGTTGCATTTATAACTACAAAAAAAATACAAAATAATATTATGCAATTTAAACCAATAAATGAGCGCATGGCATACCTGAGAATTAACGCCAAACCATTTAATATATCCATCATAAACGTATATGCACCAACTGAAAGTGCTGTAGCAGAGGAAAAAGATAACATCTATGCGAAACTGGAACAAGAAATTGAATCTTTACCCAAAGAAGACACAATTCTGGTATTGGGAGATTTTAACGCTCAGATAGGCAAAGAAGACTACATTAACCAAGTTGCAGGTAAATATACATTACATGAAAAAACAAATGATAATGGTCAAAGATTATGCAACTTAGCAACTAGCACCAATATGATTGTCAGTAGTACAAAATTTGCACACAGCTACAGGAATTTTTCCTTGTGGATTTTCTATCGCCTTCTTTAATAGATATATATATATATATATATATATATATATATATATATATATATATATATATATATATATATATATATATATATATTAACATAATTTTATTTAAATGTCTATGTATATGTGTTTTAAAGTGTGTTAAATATCGCACCCTCAGTGCAAGACTGCAGTAACTCAAAATTGTATGAAAATAAAGTAATTATGGAACTTGATTGTAAACATGTATATCTATCCCCTGTAAAACTTTAGTAACTTTCAAATGCTTAACCGGCTAAATATTAGAACAACAGTTTAACTATTTTACGTTTTGGTACATATGTTCCGTGCAAAACTCTTGTAACTCTAATTTAACAAGAGTTACAACAGTTTTGCACGGAACATTGCAATGGTTTTGATAACAAGCAATGAAAGGCACGAAAAAAGTAAGATATTTGTTATTTTAATATCTATATAAGTGGTGTTTAATTTTAATATACTACTAATATAATAGTCTACGTAATCCATTAACAACCGAGACACTAAACAAATATTTACGATTTATCAATTTATTTATGTAAGTTTTATATCCTTTGTGTGACATTATATTTTCCATACAACAACACAAAAATTTTCTAGAAAATAACCATTCTTTTGATTTTGAAAATCTAGTGATTATGGAAAAATCGTGATGTATAATTCACATAAAAAAAATATCCAAAATCTATCAATAATAAGACTGAAGTCAAAGATCTTTCCAATATGTATCATAATTTAATAAATTGAGTTGTTTTTAAATGCACTAAAGCTCCTGTTTCAAGATACCCGCCAAATGTCATCTGTCAATGTCAGATACCAATTTTTAATCCATGTGAAACTTCTAAAGAGTGTAAACATAAAATATAATTGTATATTGTAATGTTTTAAAAATAAAGTGCTTAAGCTCACGAGACAAAAATACGTTAAAAAAGTATTAACTTTATTACTGTAAGAATACCAGACTATATAAAAATATTAACGACTGTAATTATAGAAGAAAAGACTACTTTTTAATAATTTTAGGTAGAAAAGAACTGCACTTATCAAATTGCATCTTATCAAATTGTAGTAACAGAAGTATTTATTAAGGCTCTAAAAAAATGTTTTGGTAACATCATTGTCTTATTGATGTTATCAGTACATGCTCAATTAGTAATGTATTAGAACCGGGTAATTTAGTTTATATCCTCTCCAAGATACGTTCGTTTACACCTCAAAATCTCACATATACATTAATTCAGAATACGCGAAGGGCTCTGTGATCGTCGAAACACTAAACACTGGAGATAAATATTGTTTCAGTGTTTCAGGGATCAATTTTCAATTAACTCGAACCGTCCAAATATGTCTGTCGATAGGGATTCACTACTACAACAGCTCAAAATCTAACAGGTTGAGATCACGAATATATTATACCTATAGGACATGCGATAGTCGATACGATTTACAGATGGATATCATGTGTATCTGGAATGCTTTGTAATACTAGGATATTAACTGAACATACATACATACAAAGTGACTACTTTTGAATTATCACTTTGATATACTCGAACAAAGCCGGATTGTTTCGATGGAGTTGACAATTCAAGTGTTTTTTTGCAAATTGTATATTGATGGGATTAATTATAATGAAATGCCTAATATGGCACATCGATTATCTGATTTAGTATACAGGGTGGTTTTATAAAATTAAACAATAATTTTATTTACTTTTATATCGCACTATCTGACCCGACGAACTTCTCGGTACTGCGTTAAAATTAATTAACGTTCTGTTAAATTATTAGTTAAATTTTAATAACTTATTTTAAAATTAACTATGTATTTACTAACATTAAATTAATTAATTTTGATTTGGTGTGTCGACTATTTTCATTGAAGTCATTGTTATATACTATATTTTTCGTTGTGTTGCCAGACGTGAGAATAAACACAGTAGATGGTTTGAGTAAATGTCAATATAGTACCTAAAATTTTATTTTTTTATTATTGAGATTGTGCCTCGACAACTATCATCATTGGCATGGTACAGTCAGGTACCTAGTGTAGTGTGTGTGGTGTGTGTGTGTGGTGTGTGTGTGTGTGTGTGTGTGTGTGTGTGTGTGTGTGTGTGTGTGTGTGTGTGTGTGGTGTGTGTGTGTGTGTGTGTGTGTGTGTGTGTGTGTGTGTGTGTGTGTGTGTGTGGTGTGTGTGTGTGTGTGTGTGTGTGTGTGTGTGTGTGTTGTGTGTGTGTGTGTGTGTGTGTGTGTGTGTGTGTGTGTGTGTGTGTGTGTGTGTGTGTGTGTGTGTGTGTGTGTGTGTGTGTGTGTGTTGTGTGTGTGTGTGTGTGTGTGTGTGTGTGTGTGTGTGTGTGTGTGTGTGTGTGTGTGTGTGTGTGTGTGTGGTGTGTGTGTGTGTGTGTGTGTGTGTGTGTGTGTGTGTGTGTGTGTGTGTGTGTGTGTGTGTGTGTGTGTGTGTGTGTGTGTGTGTGTGTGTGTGTGTGTGTGTGTGTGTGTGTGTGTGTGTGTGTGTGTGTGTGTGTGTGTGTGTGTGTGTGTGTGTGTGTGTGTGTGTTGTGTGTGTGTGTGTGTGTGTGTGTGTGTGTGTGTGTGTGTGTGTGTGTGTGTGTGTGTGTGTGTGTGTGTGTGTGTGTGTGTGTGTGTGTGTGTGTGTGTGTGTGTGTGTGTGTGTGTGTGTGTGTGTGTGTGTGTGTGTGTGTGTGTGTGTGTGTGTGTGTGTGTGTGTGTGTGTGTGTGTGTGTGTGTGTGTGTGTGTGTGTGTGTGTTGTGTGTGTGTGTGTGTGTGTGTGTGTGTGTGTGTGTGTGTGTGTGTGTGTGTGTGTGTGTGTGTGTGTGTGTGTGTGTGTGTGTGTGTGTGTGTGTGTGTGTGTGTGTGTGTGTGTGTGTGTGTGTGTGTGTGTGTGTGTGTGTGTGTGTGTGTGTGTGTGTGTGTGTGTGTGTGTGTGTGTGTGTGTGTGTGTGTGTGTGTGTGTGGTGTGTGTGTGTGTGTGTGTGTGTGTGTGTGTGTGTGTGTGTGTGTGTGTGTGTGTGTGTGTGTGTGTGTGTGTGTGTGTGTGTGTGTGTGTGTGTGTGTGTGTGTGTGTGTGTGTGTGTGTGTGTGTGTGTGTGTGTGTGTGTGTGTGGTGTGTGTGTGTGTGTGTGTGTGTGTGTGTGTGTGTGTGTGTGTGTGTGTGTGTGTGTGTGTGTGTGTGTGTGTGTGTGTGTGTTGTGTGTGTGTGTGTGTGTGTGTGTGTGTGTGTGTGGTGTGTGTGTGTGTGTGTGTGTGTGTGTGTGTGTGTGTGTGTGTGTGTGTGTGTGTGTGTGTGTGTGTGTGTGTGTGTGTGTGGTGTGTGTGTGTGTGTGTGTGTGTGTGTGTGTGTGTGTGTGTGTGTGTGTGTGTGTGTGTGTGTGTGTGTGTGTGTGTGTGTGTGTGTGTGTGTGTGTGTGTGTGTGTGTGTGTGTGTGTGTGTGTGGTGTGTGTGTGTGTGTGTGTGTGTGTGTGTGTGTGTGTGTGTGTGTGTGTGTGTGTGTGTGTGTGTGTGTTTGTGTGGGAATTGAATAAAAGCGCAATCGTCTATATTTGTATCTATACAGGGTGTTTCAAAAATGTATGTCATAAATTAAATCAAGCATTCTGGGGATAAAAATAAATTGATTGAATTCAACTTACCTTAGTACAAAAGTAAACACAAAAAAAGTTACAGCTCCTTGAAGTTACAAAATAAAAATTGTTTTACCCATTATCTCCTAAACTACTTGACGTTTTGTAACAAAAATGGACACGTTACATTCTTGTTCTGAAAGAATTTTTCATACAAAAGAAACAACAAACTCTAAGCGCACAGAAAAATTATAAGGAAGGTGTGTAGCCCTAAATCCCCCCCAAATTTTTAAGTAAGTTCAAATCACATGAATTATGTGGCATCATTAGGTTAACATGTTATTTTTAAAACTACGTTTTTGCTTCTTATCACTTGTTCGAGAAATTAGTTTTTTCCTAGTTGGCCATAAAATTACAATTAGTTTTTACGGATACAATAATTACAAACAGTTGTGTGAATAAGATTTTTTAAGTAATTTTGATATTACAATGGCCTACGCATTTTAGTAAATGGCAGTGATATCCATTTAACTTTGGGTAAGTTGGATCAGATTAAATGATTATTTCAATAAACTATCGGGAATATCGTAGGTGAATGTCGAGGAAATAGTGCAGCAGCCGCAAGGCGTTATGCAGTAAAATACCCCAATCGAAATACAACCGATACATGGTTATTTCTGACCATTGATTGTCGTTTACGGGAAACGGGTACATTCCAATTGCAAGTTGCTGGCAATAGTGGTCGTCCAATAATATATGTAACCGATGAAGACATTTTAGAAATCATTGAAGAAGTCCCTGGAACAAGTACCGGAGTAATAGCTGCTCAAATAAATGTTCCTCCGTAAGGGTTTGGAGGCGTTTCAAGGATCAGCTGCTTAAATCCTATCACTTAATAATGGTTCAAGAGTTATTGGTTGAAGATTATCCTAAAAGGATTGGATTTTGCGATTGGTTGTTAATGAAAAACACTCGAAATGTTAATTTTATTAGAAATATTTGGTTTACCGACGAGGCTCCATTCAGTAGAAATGAAATAACAAACCATCATAACGAGCATATTTGGGCCGACGAAAATCCTCATGCCAAAAAAAAAACACGAATCATCACCAAAGGACTTTCAAAGGTAATGTTTGGGTAGGAATGGTGGATAACAATCTAATAGGCCCAGTATTTTTTTCCCAAAAATTTAAATGGTGATACGTATTTGCAGTTTTTGGCAAACGATTTACAAGAGTATTTGGAAGAAGTGAATATTGCAATAAGGCAAAATATGTGGTTTCTACAAGATGGCGCTCCACCGCATAACAGTAATGAAGTCCAGGAATACCTTTGCAGGTCGGTGGATTGAAAGGGGTCGTAACGCACCTATTTCTTGGCCACCCAGAATTCAATTCTTAACCCCGTGTACTTTGGCTTTTAGGGGTTTATGAAAGAGAAAGTATATTCTGTAACAATCGAGGATAAACAAAATTTGAAGTTAGAATAATTGAAGCTGCAAATCAATTTCCTCAGAAAAATATGATTTTTCAGTGCATTCGGTTTTCCTTATTAAAACTATACCGAATGTGTATTGAAGAAAATGGGGGTAATTTTGAACATTTATTGTAATATCATATTTATAGAGGTTATAGACATTTTTTATACTTTTTAATTAATTTAAGCCATTTATTTAGTTGCACGTAATTTTTTAAAGGTTAATGAAAACGGCTGTAACTCAATAAACACTGTTTTTTGAAAAAAGTGATAAGAAGCAAAAAAGTTTTAAAAATAATGTGTTAAACTAATGATGCCATAAAATTCATTTGATTTGAACGTACTCAAAAGTTTGGGAGGATTTAGGGCTGCACACCCCCCTTTCTGTGCGCTTAGGTTTTGTTGTTTCTTTTGTATGAAAAATGCATTTAAACAAGAAAGTAACGTGCCTTTTTTTATTACAAAATGTCAAGTAGTTTAGGAAATAGTACAAAAAACAATTTTTATTGCAAACAATTTTTAATGTAACTTCAAAGGGCTGTAATTTTTTTTGTACACTTTTGTACTAAGGTAATTTGGATACATATATATCCAAAAGTTTGAAATATTTTATCTTTTTATTGATTTTTTTATATAAACTCTTCTGAATACTTAAACATCATTTTTTTCAATTCTCAACAATAATAAATAAATCTCAAAACCAGATAAACGATATGCAAAAAAATTATTTATGGTGTTGGAGTGAAAAACTTATAATGTACAACTTACATTTAAAAATATTTTTTTTTTATTGAAATTAACGTGTCTCGACATCTATGGCCATTGACACGGGTACAAAAACATCTGGAATATTACATTATACATATATGATGATTACATTATATAAGATAAACACAGTAAGTTACATTTTTTTTAACGAACAATGTTACAATTATCTATGTTATATACGATAATATATAATCTACAATCTTTTAAAAAGTCAATTAGAGCACTGTAAATATTTGGCGAACTAAGTATCTGTTTCAGGTTACCGTTTATATTATGAGCTAATCTATATAGTCTATAATAACTGCACTCGACGAGTAAGTATCCTACTGTAAGGCGCTGATAATCACAATTTTCACAAGCAGGTGTGTTTTCGGTAGTCATCAGGTATCCGTGAGTGATGCGTGTGTGTCCTATTCGAAGTCTTCGAATTATAAGTTTGTCCCTCCTATTCATTGTAGGCATCTTAACTGAGTAAACAGTAGGATTGATTATAAGAAGTTTTGAGTTTTGTCCATTCCAATGATTTTGTCATGTTTTGCAAGTGTTTTGTTTTACGGTTGCTGCTACATCTTGATGAAGTTGAATTTTTTCTGGGCTTAGGTCAGACCAACTTGCTTTTCTTGCTGCGATGTCTGCAGACTCATTTCCACGTATGCCCACATGGGATGGGGTCCAAAGAATGGTTATTGATGTTCCCCTGCTGTGGTTTTGATGACAGATATGTTGAATTTTTTGGACTATCGGATTTAACGAGTATATGTTGGCAATTGATTGAATTTAAGAAAGAGAATCAGTGCATATAGCTAGAGATTTTGTATTAGGAGAAGTCATTTCAAGAGCTTTAAGGATACAATTTAATTCTGCAGTGTGAATACTACAAGTGGTTGGTAGTCGGTGTAGAGCTAAGGTTATGTTTTCAGTACAGACCGCACAGCACAGTATTCTTTTCATCTTTAGATGCGTCGGTATAGAGAACTTGATTGTACTGTTTTGCATTTATTGCTTCTTGAAATAATTGTCTAAGGAGGTGGTTAGGAGTGTCTTCTTTTTTTATGTCTATTTTAATAATAAGTATAATTTAATCAAGTTTGACTCAGTTCTGGTTCTACGATATTTGTTCAATGCTGTTTTGCTTTCTCTGATAGCTTTCTTACATTCAGTATTCCACCAGGGTACAGTTTTACGAGAAGACGATATTGTGCATGTTTCAATGTGCATTTGAGCAGCCAGGGTGATT
This sequence comes from Diabrotica balteata, assembly GCA_918026665.1. NCBI lineage: Eukaryota > Metazoa > Arthropoda > Insecta > Coleoptera > Chrysomelidae > Diabrotica > Diabrotica balteata. The sequence continues at coordinate 85,633,756 of OU898277.1, read as the reverse complement.
AAACTCACTAGGGACTCTAGTGCTATATCAGGATCTTCTGGTAGTTGTAGCTGGTTGATCTTGTTATCAATGAAGTCTGAGAAGTTTTTCCAGTTAGCTTGAGATAATTTCCATTTTGAAATTTTTGCTCTAGGTTTACTGATAGAATTAGAAATCAAGATAGGAAAGTGACTACTGTCATAAATGCAATCCATTGTAGTCCAAGGTAGAAGTGGTGTTAACCTTAGGTCACATAAACTAAGATCAATTAAGGAGAAAGTGTCACTAGAAATTTTACACAAAAATTTGCGAAGAAAGTGCCACACAGATGTTAGAGTGATATACAGAAGCAAAGTGAATTATGGGCATTAAAATCGCCTACTAAAATAAAGGGGGCTGGAAGTTGATTAATTAAGTTTATTAGCTCAAATTTAGTAAGGCTGTGGGAAGGTGGTATGTAAATGCTACAGATTGTAATTTTATTTGGACACCAAAGAGAAACAGCAATAGCTTCTAGTGAGGTACTTAAGGGTACTTCTTTGCAATAGTAATCTTTAGAAGTATATATAGATGTGCCTCCACTAGCTCTGATATAATTTGTTCTTAGAAAGTGATGTGCTTGAAAACCATTGAGATATTTCTTGTCCGTTTGCTTAAAGTTTGTTTCTTGTAGGCAAATGACATCAGCATTCGTGTCCATGATTAGCTGTTGAATGCGTTCTAGACGGGTGTAAAACCCATCGCCGTTCCACTGGATTAGATTAAAAATGAGTATCTTATGTTTTTGAAGTGGTTGCCCCTTCAGAGAGATGTTCTTCTTCGAAATTGTCTTGTGAGGATACAGAGATTATACTTTCTGCACCAGAATTATTAGAGCCTAGTTCCGTTTTAATTTTTTTACTAATTTTAGTTAGTCGATTTTTGATAGATCTTTCCGTTAGTGATTTGTAAATCTTGGAAATGTCGGAGAGGAGATCTTTTATATTTTTTGTAAAGAGGAGTGCTTCGTTCAGTGGGCTGGATTTACCATAGCAATTCTCTAAGAAAGCTATGAAGTTATCGACCGGTAACGTAAAGGAGTCTTTTTGGTAGTGTTCTCTGATTGTATTCTTAGATTCCGGCAATATTATGCTGTCATCTTAAACAAAAGAGTCCCTTTTGAGTTTCTTTTTGGCTTGATTTACTTTTTTTTGTGGCTTGCTTTGGTACGATAAACACTGAATCAGTGGGGTGTTCTATTTCTACTGTGTCCGTTGAGTTTGTTCTCTTTTCAACTTTTGAAGTTATATTAATATTGCGCGTGTCATTAGGTGTTTCGTAATTATCGTCGTGTTGAACTACCGGTAGTGTGTTTTGACTTGTAGCTTGGGAAATATTAGAAGGAAGGGAAGATATTTTGTTTGAATTTTCTGATTGATTGGATTCAGGGGTGGGACAATTTGATGCTATGTGACGTGTTTTTTTACAGTAGAAACAAATCATTTTATCTGTGGATAAAAATATTCTGTGATAATTATTGTCAAATGGAATACTCAGGGATGTTTGAATCTCAGAATTATCATGGGATGGAACAAAATATACTTGCTGCGAAAGGACAAGATATGGTTGTATTCATTTCCTGGAATATCAGCTCGTAGGAATGATATTGGAGAGACTAGCTGAAGTCCTATGTTTTTAAGGGAGGCCTCTATTATTTCATTGGGTATTGAAGAACAAATATTAGACATGATCAGTCGTTTTACTGGTGTAATTAATCTTCTGATTGAAAGGATATGCTCTTTTAACTGCTGCTGTGTAAGAAATGGAAGGCTGTAAGATGTTTGCTGAAGTAGATTGCTATTATTATTGTTATAGATATTATTTGGGGTGCCCTCGTAGTCAAAAGCAACCCTGGAAATCTTTTTAGTTTTGTTTTCCATTGATAAATAATATGTTTACCAACCAGTAATTACTCATCGTAATTCTGGTTGCCTATTCGACAGGTATTTGTTCCAATAATAGGTTTATGTTTATTGTTCCGTACTATTTATTGATAAGAAGAGCAAAATGTCGTTTTGGGAAAAACGTCAAAAATACGTCAAAAGTGAAATGTGAATGTTTTTATGCCAGTAAATGTAAATAAAATTAAATTTTACTCACCAAAATATTACTGACAGGTGAACATCACAATAACTTTACTCAACTGTAATTCTTATCAAAAAATATCAAATATTTCGCTATTTAGACAACAAAATATTGAAGAGGTTGTCCGATTCGAACATACACGTTCTAGCTCAATTAGGCCAGTCCAAAAATAAATTAGTATGGAAAAAAAAATTTCAATAAAACTAATAATTAGTGTTTTTTCCATTGGCCTGTATGCATGCCTGTAGGCGATTTGGCATGCTGCCGATTAACTGGTCGAGCTGGGCTTGCGGAATTCTCTCCCATTCTTCACGAGCAGCATCTTTTAGTTCTCGAAGTGTAATAGGGGGATTGTTTCGCTTCTTGATGCGTGTTATGAGAATGTCCCAAGCATGTTTAATAATATTCATGTCGAGGGAATTCGAGGGCCACTGTAATGTAGATATTCTTTCTTCTTCCAGAAAATTTTATACTGCTGCTGTTCGATGAGGAGGTGCGTTGTCATGCATAAACACAAATTCATAACCTACTGTCCCTTGGAATAGACGTACGAAAGGATTTAAAACTTCCTCGATGTATACAGCACCAGTGAATTTTCTCTCCAGAACCAGCAGTAGCGTCAGTGTACCACTCATAATACCACCCCAAACCATAATAATACCACCTTGAAATAGGACACGGAGTTAAGCTGTTTTTAGTCTGACTTCCCGGGGCCCTACAAACCAGTGTTCTTTGCGAATGAGATACCCAGCCATTTTTTGACTCATCAGAGAACATCACGTTATTCCAGTTAGGACCATGATGAATTTCTCTAGCCCATTGCAACCTTACCATTTTGTGTTTGTTGGTTAGTAACACGTAGCGGTCTCCTACGATACAAATTTACGGTGTCTATTAGTCTTCGTGTTATTGTTTGCCGGGAAATATTCAGTCCTTGAAGCCTAAAAATTTCTCTGGATATACCGTTTGTAGATTCCAGACGATTTATCGAGCTATCAATGTTATTTGCCGGTCTTGTACTGCTATTGTACATCGACTTCTACCACTTCTGGGACTATCCTTGACGTCATTTGTATCTTGAAACGTTTTTTTATTATTTTCGATACAGCACTCTGAGTAACATCAACAATATTCGCGATTTCGTTTCTACGCATTTTTAACAACGCTCTATTATTCATCTAGATAACGTCTTACTTCACCATAATGGCGTGCAGGAGCACCATCTTGTTGAAACGTTATTTCCAATTTGCCGAATTCATCTGCGCTGCATAGAACTTATTTCCACATTCACCAATTATTTCATTCAATTATTAACACAGCTACTTCTTTTGTCGGCTACAGCACGTACCATTCTGTCTTTGTAAAAATTTAAACGCATCGTTAAACGATAATTAAACTAAATAATAACTAAGAACAAGTAACTAAAAACAACTTCTGTTATTGACTAACGGCAAAGTCACGTTAGGTTAGAAAGAAAGAGGATCTCTTTTGCTGTTAGGTTAAAGTCTGTGTGTTTAAGTTTTGTTTGTTTATGTATGTGTGCTGACCCGACGATGACTGTGTTCTCTAGTAGCCATTATTCCTACAAGCGGTTTTAACATTTACGATCAACTTCAGAACTAGTGTACTAGACACTAAAATCACAGTTTTAAAAATAGGTGCAACTTTTCCTGGAGGGTGGGTCAACAGGTATCATTGTGCAATGAGATTAAGAAACCGCAAAAACCAATCTCGTCCTAGACTAAAAGTGGGTTTGGAAAGATATCGGCGTATCTTCAAGAAGTCGGCGAACTCACCCGGAAGATCGTCAATACAGGATATCATTAAAATGGATGGTAGATGTAGTTTTTTTATTTTTGAGTGTGAGGAATCGTACGTGACCGTAAGAAGAAAAGGAACTCTTTAGGTTCTCTTTCGTATTGGAGTGTGGACCGTTTATGACTTTAAAAGTAAAGTTTCTGTTAAGAGAGTTTATTCTCTTATTAATAGTTGCAACGTTTAAGATGCTATTGATTTCACGAAAAGAAAATATCCAGGTGTTGTCTGTGGGATACTATAAATAGTACTTATACCCACTACGCAAGATTCTACGTTCGGCTGTTACAATTCTATATTCCTGGAGACTTTTTAGGAGGCATTATAATTTAGCCTTATACTTATACTCTATAACGGGCCAAATGTAGATTTTATAATTATGTATAAGAGTTTAAGATATCGAGTTATATTTCTCGCCCTATGTAAATGAATGCAAGGTGGCCCTCCAAATCCATGTTTTTTTTCCTTTTAATACTCGGATATTATACGAGTCGTGTGAGAACTGGCCTGATGCAAAAGTATCTGACGATTTTGGTAGTTTTTGAGGAGTCCGTCAGTCATTTTTGGTAAACAAATAGTTCTATACCATTTAGTATTGACGGTTCTACCACTATCTAACGAAATGATGGCAAAACATCTCTTTGTCTCTTTCTCCCAAACAAACTCAAGATTATTTATTTGCCAACGTTGTAACCACGGTGTCGGTCACGATGTTCCATGCCAAATTTTAGTTGCTTCCGTTGAAATGGTGCGAGTGTGGCTCAGCACGAATTGGCATATGCCTTCATATAGATAGCAGTTAAATTATAAGGAATCCAACTTTTTGTATCTAACTCATGACTATACCTAATAACTATGTCAATGTTTTATAATCATACCGAGCACAGCATAATTGATTTCTGGAACGACACCTGTGGCCAGAAGGCCTTCAAGGAATTCTACTGCGGCTGGTGCATCCACGCTTGAATTCTTTAAACTACCTCTGAACAGTTGATGGGTCTGAAGATCAGGACGAAAACAATTCAATCTTTATTTAACAATAAAACACTGAAAACTTTGTTTTCAAACTTCCACAAAATTTATTTTAAATATTATCACTACAGCTGTTTCGGCTGATTGCCTTTCTCAAGTCATCTATTTTGGCTTGGGTTTACAAATTTATAGTCTCTAATGAAATAGGTTGAGGAGGGGAGAACTGTTTGTCTTAAGTTGGTCATTCAGAATTATATCTGTGTTTTTTAGTTTGTTGATTTCCATAGATTCTAACAAAGATAGCTTAAGGCCTTTATTTTGAATGTGAAGAATTTTAAATTTGTCATTAAAAGAATGATTATGATCTAGAAGGTGAAGTGCGTATGTCGAATCTGTTTTTCTATTCTTGAAAGCCCTTTTATGTTCTGCTATTCGTTTATCAAAGTTTCTACCAGTTTGACCGATGTAAGTTTTTGGGCAGTCGCCACATTGAAGTTTGTACACACCACTATTTAAGTGTTTTTTTATTTTGGCTCTTGTTATTTTTAATATATTTGCCTAGGTTGTTATTTGTTCGGAAAGCTGGTGTTATTCCTTTCTTTTTTATGTGTTTGGCAATTTTTGTTATTTTAATAACACAATGGTATATTACATCACTTACATTTAACAAACAATCTCACACATATCTCTTCTTCATTGGATCAAATCTATCTCCTCAAGAACTTCCTGTTTACTGTCAAACAACTGCAATAATAGAATTGAGTTCTCCATTCAACAATATAAAGTAGTTTCAACCATGTTCTACCATCCATCTATTAATAGAGTACCGGCATGTAAGTAATGTTTATTTTATTTATTTATTTGCTCATTTATTAATTTATTACAATCGAAAAGACTATTTTATAACAATTTGTGGGCCTTACCTTGTCTGTTTTTTTTTTAATTTTATACCTTTTATTCAACTTACTCATTTAAATAAAACCACAGACATGTAATATTGGCATAATTATTGTAATTTACAACACCTACTTTGTTTATCGTTATTAGACAACACCCTAATATGGGTTTTTATTATTTCAGCATTTGTTTAACTTTGTATCGAGACCTGAGGATGCTTTGCATATTGTAGAAAGCGAAACCGGTCGTCTGATAGTTAAATTAAATTGATTGTAAGTCTTATTTATTATTTCTTTACCTAATTATTAAAATGTTAAATCAAAAACTACACAAGAAAGCCCTGAAATTAGTATTTCCACCACCAGAGAAAAAACCCAGTACCTTCTGCTCGATTACATATACAGGCAAAATAACAACAAAAATTGCCAAACACATAAAAAAGAAAGGAATAACACCAGCTTTCCGAACAAATAACAACCTAGGCAAATATATTAAAAATAACAAGAGCCAAAATAAAAAACACTTAAATAGTGGTGTGTACAAACTTCAATGTGGCGACTGCCCAAAAACTTACATCGGTCAAACAGGTAGAAACTTTGATAAGCGAATAGCAGAACATAAAAGGGCTTTCAAGAATAGAAAAACAGATTCGACATACGCACTTCACCTTCTAGATCATAATCATTCTTTTAATGACAAATTTAAAATTCTTCACATTCAAAATAAAGGCCTTAAGCTATCTTTGTTAGAATCTATGGAAATCAACAAATTAAAAAACACAGATATAATTCTGAATGACCAACTTAAGACAAACAGTTCTCCCCTCCTCAACCTATTTCATTAGAGGCTATAAATTTGTAAACCCAAGCCAAAATAGATGACTTGAGAAAGGCAATCAGCCGAAACAGCTGTAGTGATAATTTTTAAAATAAATTTTGTGGAAGTTTGAAAACAAAGTTTTCAGTGTTTTATTGTTACATAAAATAAATTTCCATCAAGTAACGGTCGAATCCATCAATCAATCTTTATTGTTTAGTTAGGCTAACGGATTAATTCTTCTCAAGCAAATTTTCTCGAGAGATTTCCATTTTTTTATAAAATTGATTATTTTGAAATTTGTTACTAAATCACGTGATAGATATTCAATCTGTCAATTTTGTTTATAATAAGAAATGTCAAAATTTACGTAACTTTAAGTGCAACGTGTATTTTTAAGATAAATCAACTAATGAATTTTTCTCATTTCCGCAAGCTACTTGTTTTATTCGAAACTAAATTTAATTTTGTAAAACTATTTCAAATTAGCAAACAATGTACGAGTATATATTATGCTACAGGGTTAACTTGTAATTTAAATTAACTGGTTACTAAAACAACTTTAAAACGTGCATGCTTGTTATTAAATAATTTTTAATTTTCACTTTTAATTCACTCCATTTCGGTAAAATAATTTATACTTCAGTTGTTTTTTAAGGGAAAAATATTTTACATGTCTCATTTAAACAACCGAACATATGAATACCAAAATGAGAAAATGTATCATGTTTCTTATTTTTGTATAAAGGTTAAAAATATTTTTCTGCTAATTCATATGATAATTGTCGTCTAGATCATAAATATGATATTAATTTAATCCAAGTGATTAATACTGGAACAAAAATATAGAGCTGACCTTCCCATCCTCTTTTCTCCTTTTCAGATTATTCGATGTGACGTTTGATAGGGTTATTTAGCAATATAAGGATTTATGAATTTATTATATCAGTTTAAGGAAAAATCCATAAAAACAAATTATGAGCGGTCGGCCTCGTTGCAGATTTACATCCCTTAATTATAGCGTGATAGATAAGCCAGCAAAAAGTACATAAGGACTGTCTAAGAAAGCAATAAAACTAATTCTGTTTGATCGTATTCACGATGTAGGAGAGGAAATAGACATTAAAATAAATTCTAACAAAACCAAATTTTTAATCTTTAGTCATACTCCACATCCAAATGCAGAGCTTCAATTAAATGGAGTCCAAGTTAAAAAAGTTCACAAAATTACATATTTGGGGATATGGACCAACTAGATTTAGACATAGAAATAAAGCAAAGACTAGCAATGACTATAACTACTTTTATGGAAATGAAGACATTTCTTTGCAATAGTGATCTCAGTTTGGAACTAAGAAAAGGAATAATTAAGTGCTATAGTTGGTCTGTACTTTTGAATGAAACAGAAGTGTGGACATTAAAAGTATAAGTGTGAACAGGATGGAAGCATTGGAAACATAAATTCATAGACGTATGCTAAAGATACCTTGGACAGCAAGAAAAATGGATGAGGAAGTACTAAGTACAAAGATAGAGAATTGCTAAAGACTGTTAAACACCGGAAAATCTCCTCACTACATGGGATATATATTGAGGGGATATAGATATATAATGCTACAACTGATCATTAAAAGCAAAATAGGCCGCAGTAGGTGTAGAAAGCAAACAGGTTTTTTTGGTTTATAAAGATTCGTGAATGGACTTACGATATCAAATGCAGGACCATTAATCCATATTAAGAAGAAGAATAAAACTAAATTAAAAATATTCACATCTTCTTTAAAGAAATTACAATTAAAACTAATTTTATTAGACCGCAAAATTGACTGTACGAAAAATAAACACAAAAGTAAATAATAGTAACACATGTAGTAGAAAACTGGGTATAATAACTACTTTACACACTTTAGTATCTCGACCTAATATTAAAGGTACAAGACACACAACCAGCTTGGTTTTCGGTATAAGGTTTGTACCACTTACTACATTAAGACCAAAATATCCTTAGAATGTCATTCTAAGGATATTTATGTGATTTTGGTCTCATCAGTGAAACGAACATTTTTCCAGTTGTCGATATTCCAATGAATATGTCTTCTTAAAAATTCTAGACGTGTAACTTTTGCAGGGCGTCTAGGCTTCAAGTTTACTTCTTTTAATCTTCGTCTAACTGTTTTTAAACTCACATGGACATGTCTGATATTTAGTATCTCATTTCTGAGGTACATCGATGTCAATGAGCAATTTCTTGAGGAATTAAGAACCAAAAAAGTGGTCATCAATTGCGGCTGTGCACCTTATGCGTCCTTGACCAGGCTTTCGTACAAAATTACCTGTCTTCTGGTACCTTTTTAAAATATTCGAAACTCTAGATTAACTTAATATTGTTCTGAAGCTATTTTCTTGTGGCATTGTAAATTAATTACTATTTATAACTGGGAATAAGCCACAATTAAAGATAAAAATACGTTTATTGACGTTTCAATTTCCAATTCGGAAATCGTTCTCAAAATACAAACAGTAAATTAAACAAATTTTGTTTTTTGTTACATAGTGAAAAAATTCTTCTAATCATTTAATTTTATCTGACTCATTTATATTGACAATTCAGACATACATTATGCATTTTAAAGTAGACGACTTTAAAATGATATTGCCAATATTGTTGAGTTGCGCTCCTGGGACGACTTTACTTATAAGATAGTTCATTCGATTACATGAAATCAACTTTAACTTGACAATATCCGTCAGAAAAAAATCATAGCATGTAATTCGTCTTTAAAAAGACAAACACATGACATGATGACAGTAAAATTCTCCTGTTAGTGATTCCATAGTAAATTATGAGGGAAAAACCAGGAAAAAAACCTCATAATACTATCCCGACATTGTAAGTATTTGTTCGTGAATTTAGTTTATCTTCAACAAACATCAACATTCTGATTTTATATGTTACGTTATTTAAAAAACATAAATGATGTATCCTCTATATGTTACTGACTTACTAATACTGGTATTTTCTTATTAACAACTTCCTCTTTCAATATTGGTAACCAGATCCTACTACATTCTGCCGAGGAATTTGCGACACAATTGGCCTCATTTAGCATAATTAGAGCCGCTTCTTTGATTTTTCTTTTTTTACCATCCGTTTCTTTTAGGACTATATTTGAATTATTCCATTGAATAATTCAAATATAAATGAAATGAGGTTGAATGCTCGAATAAATGAACTTTGAAAATAAGGCTATTATCGAGCACAAGTTAATTAAATCTAGCCCAAGTACTTTCGCTTAAAATAGCATTTTCAGGGGCATCTGAAATAAGCCAAGAAAACGTTTTTTAGATGAAGTAAATTAGTTAACTTCGATAAAAAACTCGAAGTTAATGGATGAAAAAAAAAAGTTTTTGAGATTAACGTTTTAGACTTACTTCGTCAAAATAAGAACTATCCGGCAAGTGTAGGATGTGGAAACATTAAAACTAACATAAATTATACAAAACACTACACTAAATCGAGGACAAACAGTTTAAAATTACTTCTACGCTACATTCTCTGTCAGTTTCTGGAGGGATAATGATCTAAGCGGAAATGATACGGTGACATATGACATATGACAACTTTGATAGGCAGTCAAAGTTATGGATCTGTGATCAGCAAATATTGAAATTCTGTATAAGTTGTCATTGGCCAAAGGTCCAACTAGAACTACTACTGAAAAATCAGCTGATGACGTATGACATGTCGAATATTTTGATTTAAACTAGATTGCATAATCCAGATCTCACACTCACACCCGTCTGTAATAATAAGGTTGTAGGTTTGAGGCTAAATGAAGTGTACATAAAGTGTGAATGAAAGAAATAGACCAAACGATCTATTGGACAGTGGGTAGTTGACTACAATAAAATGGTCTACCTTACACTGTCAATATTGCAAAATGAGAAGAAAATTGACTATAAATTTGAAATATTAAAATTAGATCAGAATTGAAAGCAGTGTGTAAATGAGTATAGTTCAAGTAGTTCAGTTAAACCTCAAGCCAATGGGGAACTATAAAACTAATATGTAATAGCATTACTAATCCTGTTGGTCGGTTGGTCTTTAGTAATGCTATTACATATTAGTTTTATAGTTCCCCATTGGCTTGAGGTTTAACTGAACTACTTGAACTATACTCATTTACACACTGCTTTCAATTCTGATCTAATTTTAATATTTCAATTTTATAGTCAATTTTCTTCTCATTTTGCAATATTGACAGTGTAAGGTAGACCATTTTATTGTAGTCAACTACCCACTGTCCAATAGATCGTTTGGTCTATTTCTTTCATTCACACTTTATGTACACTTCATTTAGCCTCAAACCTACAACCTTATTATTACAGACGGGTGTGAGTGTGAGATCTGGATTATGTAATCTAGTTTAAATCAAAATATTCGACATGTCATACGTCATCAGCTGATTTTTCAGTAGTAGTTCTAGTTGGACCTTTGGCCAATGACAACTTATACAGAATTTCAATATTTGCTGATCACAGATCCATAACTTTGACTGCCTATCAAAGTTGTCATATGTCATATGTCACCGTATCATTTCCGCTTAGATCATTATCCCTCCAGAAACTGACAGAGAATGTAGCGTAGAAGTAATTTTAAACTGTTTGTCCTCGTTTTAGTGTAGTGTTTTGTATAATTTATGTTAGTTTTAATGTTTCCACATCCTACGCTTGCCGGATAGTTCTTATTTTGACGAAGTAAGTCTAAAACGTTAATCTCAAAAACTTTTTTTTTTCATCCATTAACTTCGAGTTTTTTATCGAAGTTAACAAATTTACTTCATCTAAAAAACGTTTTCTTGGCTTATTTCAGATGCCCCTGAAGATGCTATTTTAAGCGAAAGTACTTGGGCTAGATTTAATTAACTTGTGCTCGATAATAGCCTTATTTTCAAAGTTAATTCAAATATAGTTTATTTATATATTCAAATATAATGCGATCAGTTTTATTTAGAAGAATCATCAAGGCCATTAAATGTTAGAATAAGTGAACATCAATCTTATATTAAAAATAGAGAATTTGATAGATCTCAAATATGTAAACACGCATGGGATAATGAACATAGGGTTCAATGGAATAATTCAAATATAGTCCTAAAAGAAACGGATGGTAAAAAAAGAAAAATCAAAGAAGCGGCTCTAATTATGCTAAATGAGGCCAATTGTGTCGCAAATTCCTCGGCAGAATGTAGTAGGATCTGGTCCAATATTGAAAGAGGAAGTTGTTGATAAGAAAATACCAGTATTAGTAAGTCAGTAACATATAGAGGATACATCATTTATGTTTTTTAAATAACGTAACATATAAAATCAGAATTTTGATGTTTGTTGAAGATAAACTAAATTCACGAACAAATACTTACAATGTCGGAATAGTATTATGAGGTTTTTTTCCTGGTTTTTCCTCATAATTTACTATGGAATCACTAACAGGAGAATTTTACTGTCATCATGTCATGTGTTTGTCTTTTTAAAGACGAATTACATGCTATGATTTTTTTCTGACGGATATTCTCAAGTTAAAGTTGATTTCATGTAATCGAATGAACTATCTTATAAGTAAAGTCGTCCCAGGAGCGCAACTCAACAATATTGGCAATATCATTTTAAAGTCGTCTACTTTAAAATGCATAATGTATGTCTGAATTGTCAATATAAATGAGTCAAATAAAATTAAATGATTAGAAGAATTTTTTCACTATGTAACAAAAAACAAAATTTGTTTAATTTACTGTTTGTATTTTGAGAACGATTTCCGAATTGGAAATTGAAACGTCAATAAACGTATTTTTATCTTTAATTGTGGCTTATTCCCAGTTATAAATAGTAATTAATCTAGATTAACTTGTCCTGAGACACTGTGCGATATTTTTTTGTGTATATCCTTCCTCGTACAGAATTACAATCTGTGCTGCTTGAGCTTCATCGCAGTGTCGAATTGGTGGCATATTTGTGTTAACCTTACTTGAATAAAAATAATAATAAATTAAACTTAATAGATTAACTAAAATAACCGAATTACTATGGTTTTTCCTTCACGCGAAGAAGATTTTTTATGATAAAATGCACGAATGACACTAAACACTCAATAAACGTCAAAATATTTCAAACCAATTGAGTACGTCAGCCTACTATATGAGTAAAATCAGTAATTTAAAATTATTTTGAAATAATAGACTACAAAAAAGGATTGAAAAATTCCAAAATATAAATGCAAAAAATAGGAAGAAGAAAATCAAAATGATCGAAAAAATGCGAAACCTAAAGTAATAACGACAAAAGAAATTTAAACCCACTTATATCTCAATTTATGAATTCATTGTCCAAATTTAAATTTTTGCTTACGTCATCATAGTAGGTGATTTGAGCTTAAGCATAAATATTTGTACTTACGTAAATAGTTTTAGTTGATGGAACGAAACTTACGTTGGTGGAACTGGCTGATAGTATTGTTGTTATCTGTGAATCAGTTTTTGTGAGTGTTTCTGGATTAATTGTGGTGTTTGCTTTCTTCGTTTTTGTGAAATTCATTTTTTGTAAATAACAATGTGTCAAAGTTGTGTTAGAGTGACTAATTCACTAGACTATTTTAACTGATAAAACATCAGAGCAACGCCACGCTTCCTACTGACAAAACTCCTTCCTGCTCGTGATTTCCCAGCGACAAAATTATGACAGATCCCTCACAAAGGAGTCTGGTTCATTCTATTGTTGTCAGTTTGACAAACGTCATTAAGGCGTAATCAATTTTAAACAGATATATTAAATCCAGACAAAAACTAAAGATTTAGATGACAGTTGTAGCATGTTGAAAATTCCTTAAAACTATCTTCTATTTAGGTATAAAAGTTTCTAGTACGTCCCGGAATCGAGTATAAATATTCCTTAATTCTGTTTACATTGTGAGTTAAAAAAAAGAATTTTAAAATATGATTTTGTTTATTTGTACCTATTAGTTTTAAAAATTAAAGTAATTTAAGGTCGTTTTGTGAGATAGTCGAAGTGGTTTAAAACAGGAATTTAGATTTGTTCTATGGTAAGAAGTAGTATAGAGTGTAGGACGCAAAAAACTGGTAAGCCAGTATACAACATCGAGGGTCGATTGAATTTGACTAGGAGGATAAAAAAGGTAACGGTTGTAGGCAGACGTGTTAGTGAGTCGGTAAAGAGACTGGCAATAATTGTTGGAAATAGTGGACTATACTCTATGTAATATGTCAGTTTAGAAAAAGGTAATCACTATTTCTATTTTTCTAAGTACCTGAAGGATTTGTATAGCCTGCAACAATTTTCAAAGACAACCACATGTTGCCATTGTGTCCAGATTTGCATATTCCTGTTTTTTAAGAAGTCCAGTACAAAGTTTGTGTTCCAACCTTTTAACCTCAAGTTTATATTTATCCTCTGAAGCCGTTTCATTGTATCTCTCACAGTATGGAGATAGATTTGATCGTGTGGCACAGAAGGTGCCCCCAGAAGTTTTTAGTGCTTTATAGTAAAATCCAAGTAACTTTTTTGTGATTAAACGATAGACATTTATTTCTCTAATAGTAGTAATTGCTTTCATAACAATTTAAATTGTAATAATTAATATTGTAAATTTAGGATGTGACCATTGCTGTCACTTCATTTGTTCTCCGTTGTAAGATTTTATGTTGACGTATGACAGCTAGCAACTAGCTTTATTATTTTGTGATATTAGTTTGTTTTATTTTTAAAAGAAGGTTAACGTCTCTTTATGAATAGTTTTATCTAAAAAGATAATTTTTGTTTGTAATGACTAATGTCTGCCACAGATTACAGCCCAGTAACAATTTTTTGTTAGCATCTCCCACTTGTAAACAGAGTTTTTAAACGAATAAGATATATTTGTGTAAGTTTTTATTCTTTATTATTTTGGAATAAATCTTTGTAACTATCTATATAATAATTTATTTTTGTATTATCTTTATTTTGTAACTGTTTGTGTTGAGACAAGCAGATGAATTATGACATGCCGCGCAAGATCGAGAATGTTATCGGCAAATCGTCATGGAAGCTATCCGCGCTTAAAATTTGGGCACGGAACTCAAAGAAGAAAAAGTGTTGAGACAACAATTTTTCCACCCCCAATAATTTCTCTTCCAAGATTGCAACCCCTATAGTAATACCCTATGTGGTAGGCAAAATATATTCGATACACAGTCAGGTGAAGAAATAAAAAAAATTGATTTCGGAAAATGTCCCATCGAACACGCAGAGGTCCAGAAGCTCTATTTAGACCCAAATTTTGGAGTTCTGCAATGTGGAAGACTGCAGCAAAAATGGTACAAGAAAAATATTTTACGGATTACGGCATAAAAATCAACCCTTTCACAGATATATCTTTCAAATATGCAAGATTATCCAGAGATATCAAGATTTAAAATATTGTTTTGAAGCTATTTTCTTGTGAAATTTTAAATTAATTACTATTTAACTGGGAATAAACCATAATTAAAGATAAAAATACGTTTATTGACGTTTCAATTTCCACTTCGGAAATCGTTCTCAAAATACAAAACATATTGTAATCTTTCTCGGATCATGGACAAACTGGCTCTATGTAGAATGTTTTCCAACCTTCTGTTTAAATATACTGAACGTAACTTCAAGCCCTTTGGTATTAGGTTGTTGTCTCTACATCTTCGTAAAAATTTAATTGAATTTTGACAATGTGCCAGTTTCTTGTATAGAATTTTCAATCTCCGAAAATTTTGAATAACGATAATAATAGTTTGTATTATATTTGTATTTTATTTTACATAACGATAATAATAGTTTGTATTTTGAGAACGATTTCCGAAGTGGAAATTGAAACGTCAATAAATATATTTTTATCTTTAATTGTGACTTATACCCAGTTAAATAGTAATTAAAGATTCAAAATGTTCAAGAAAAAAGAAAACTCAGTTTAAAAGCATTATCCAGCGAACAACTATTAAAAATCGTCCAAAGCTACGACGAGGAAACCCCCGAGCACAAAAAAAAAGTTTTTTCACCTTTGCTCATTTGAACTTGCTTGGGGAGGCAATGCGGCCGTAAACTGCAAGATTCACTTTTTCCAGAAGGAATTTGATGTTATGGGAGAATTTGCGGACCGAATTTAATACAACAGAATTTTTTCCAAACAAATCAAGGCGCTTCGAAAAGTTTGGCAAGCAGCAAATTGCTGGTAAGAAATTCATCGAACAAAAATGTATGCCCAGTCTGCCCAGTTATTTCTAAAATTATTGAAAAAAAGAGGACCAAAGATTACCGTTCACCCAACTGAACGGATGGAGCTTGGTTCAGAAACTGTCCACTTGAAATCAAGACTGTATTTAAGCGGACAAAAATGTCAGCTAAAAAAATTGGAATAAACACAAAATAACATAAAATAACAAACCATTCTCAATGATCTTCAGCTGTGTCAACCTTGTTCAAGAAAGGTATTTCTGAACAGGAGTTAACTAAATTAACGAGTCACTCAAATACAAGCTCTCTAGAACCATATCTGCAGCTAGATTTCAGTCACCGAGTTCGGTCCTGACAGGTATACTAATTAGTGCGAATTTGTCAGCTCCAAACAAAAACAATTATTTCAGATAGTAGTTATTGATTAAATTTTTTTTATTTTATCAATATAAGTGTATAAAAGTGCGTTCTCATCCATCCTGTAAGTACTCTCTAAATTATATAAAACAGAGTCATTTCACAGGAATTTACTGTATTTATTTATCATAAGTCGGCTTGATATAAAAACTCTAAACAAGTTTATTCGTTATCTATAACGACATGATAAAATTGCCTGTCCTAAAACAGGTCCGTATTTCAGATCCAAATTAAATTTAAATTATAAAGAAAAGATGCTAAACCCAACTGACGGGACTTCTGACTACAGAGGCTCCCAAAAGGAAAATAATACTAAAACTTATTCTTCTGCTGTGATTGAACAACAATTCCCTACCAAAGATCAAGCTATTGTATTCCCAGCCATGGAAAACCTAAAACTTCAAGATTACCTGATTCCATTAGGAATGTTGATCGAGCCCAAAAATATTCTATTTTCTTCACGGCTTTCTAACAACAGAGTGTGTATGTACCTAGCAAACAAAAACATTGTTGAACATTTTATGAATAATCATGGAGGTTTTATAGAAATTAATAACCAACAAGTCCAAGCACGCAAACTAGTCACTCCAGCAGAAAGACTAATTCTGTCAAACGTTTGTCCCACCATTCCGCATGCTTTACTAACTCAAGAAATTGAAAAATTGGGCCTTAAAACCATGTCTCCCATGTCATTTCTCAAGATAAGTGCCGGTTTGCCGGAATTCAGCCACGTTTATAGTTTTAGACGACAAATTTTTATTTCACCACCACTTGATTCAATACCCGAATCCATATTATTAAATTATGATAATACCAACTATAGGATTTTTTTGTCACAAGATTCCTTGGTATGTTTTTCATGTAAAAGGCAAGGCCATACCGCAGCAAACTGTAAAATAACCCAAGAATCAGTTTCTGAAAATTATAACCAAAACCTTCACTCCCAGACATCTTCGCAATCCACACCTAATCAAATACTTCCAACAAACCCCTCAAAAACTCAAACCTCACAACCAATCATCAATATAGATGCAACCCAGCCTACACAAAATAGCTCAAAACGCAGTTTAGAAGAAATAGTCACACCTCCTCCAGCGCAAGACGCTGATTTAGAAAACCCAAGTCTAGACCCGTTTGTGAAACCAAATGATGCTCCATCCAAAAAACCAAAGAAAAGTAAGGAAAAGACGCCAACTCACATACTCATGGAACCGGCCAAGGCATTCATCTCAGAGCAAAACCCTCCATTCATTCTTGATTTTAATCAAATATCCGATCTATTTGAAAATGTTTATGGTGCACAGGATCCAGTCAGCGTCATAAAAAACTACACTAACGATTTAGAAGCTTTAGTGAAAATGCTAACAGCAATATACCCTTATTTCAAACAAAGATCCATTAAATCTAGATGTACAAAAATAAAAAAGAAACTACTGATACATTTACAGATGACCTACTCGGATAGTGAGACATCAGAGACTGAAAGTGAGTTATCTCAGGAATCGAGACATAAACTTCTGTAACAATCCCAAGTTTAAATTTTTATTTATTATACACGGGCTTCTCTTCAATTTTGCAATGGAACATCAACGGTTTTTACAATAACCTTCCGATGCTTCAAATAATTCTGGCTAGATACAATCCAGATATAATTTGTCTTCAGGAAACTAATTTCAAAAATGAAAAAACACAAGCTTTAAAACAATTTAAAAGTTACTGCAAAAATCGAACTAGCCACGAAAAAGCCAGCGGCGGAGTAGCTATTTTTGTAAAAAAGTCAATTGAATCCACTGTAATTTCTCTCCAAACTAATCTAGAAGCAATTTGCATTAAACTTAACTCAAGTCCAAATATCTACGTTTGTAACTTATACTTACCTTCATCAACGCAAGTCGACTCAGAAGCATTAACGGAGCTGTTACAACAAATACCCCAACCCAGACTTATTTTGGGCGATTTTAATGCTCACAACTTTTTATGGGGCTCTTCTACTATAAACGCTAGGGGAAGACTACTAGAAGAGACATTTGAACAGTCCAACCTTTCAGTCTTAAACGACGGCAGACCCACTAGATTCAATATACAAAACGGTGAATCTTCATGTATAGACCTTACGATATGCGAACCAGGTCTGACCCCACAGCTCACCTGGGATAGGCTCGACTTCCTATACAACAGTGATCACTATCTACTCTTGATTCATAACAACAAGAACCAATGTGGACAGTCTTTTACTCCAAAATGGAATTTAAAAAACCCTAACTGGAATCATTTTTCAAATTTAATCGATAGCAGTATAACCACACTTAAAAGTACCTCAAATATAGACAAGACACTGAAGAACCTTGTTACCATTATCACAAACGCAGCAGAAAAAGCAATAGGAAAGACTACATGTATAAAACAACGCAATCCTGTCCCATGGTGGAATCACGAATGCAAAGCAGCAGTTGAATCTAGCAAAAGAGCTTTTAACCAATACAAGCGCTACAAAACTGTTGAGAATAAAATTGAATACAGAAAACAACGTGCTATAGCCAAAAAGACAACTAGAAATGCCAAACGCCAGTCGTGGACTCAATATGTATCAACGTTAAATGCAAACACTCCCATGACTGAAGTATGGAACAAAGTCCGAAGAATATCCGGATTGAATAGTAATCAGAATATCAAAAGCCTCGAAGTAAATGGAAGGGCAGTTACTAGTAACACTGAGATTGCCACAATCCTTGCTAACACATACAAAAACCGATCCAGTAATATTAATTATAAAAAATCTTTCATTAAATACAAACAGCAAGAAGAAAATAAGAAAATTAGCGTTATACCTAATACAGATGAACCGTTAAATTTACCCATTTCTGAATTAGAGTATACAGAAGCATTATCAAATCTCAAAGAAACTAGCGCTGGCCCGGACGATATTCCTAGTATTTTTATCAAACACCTTCCAGATAGCGCTCACAAACAACTTTTAAATCTGTTTAATATTATTTGGCTACAGCACAAATTTCCTGAAAAATGGCGTGAATCCACAGTTATACCTATACAAAAACCTAATAGTATTAAAACAAGTTCCGAGTCATACCGACCGATAGCTTTAACATGCGCCATGTGTAAGTTACTAGAAAAAATTATTAATAATAGACTAAGATGGCACCTGGAGAGACAAGATTTAATTATTCCAGAACAAAGTGGTTTTAGACAGCAAAGGTCAACCATAGATAATATCATAGATTTGGAAAGTGACATTTCTGAAGCATTCGCACTAAGGAATAAATGTCTAGCGGTTTTCTTTGACATATCAAGAGCTTTCGATACAGCTTGGCACGATTATATATTAAAAAAATTACATCGCTGGAACATTCAAGGTCACTGTTTCTTCTTTATTAAAAACTTCCTTCAAAATAGAGCTTTCAGAGTTAGGACAAACAACACAACATCAGATATAATGTATCCAGAAAATGGCATTCCTCAAGGCTCGGTAATAAGTCCTACGCTCTTTATAGTGGCAATGAATGATATTCTCATAAATCTAAAATCACCTATAAAGGCACGCGTCTACGCAGATGATCTTGTAGTTTTCTGCAAAGGTAAAAATATACAAAACATATTTAATCACACACAGAACTTCATAAAACACTTAGAACTCTGGTCACAAAAAACAGGTTTCTGTTTTTCCACTGAAAAAACTCGTTTCATCCTGTTTTCTAAGAAAAATGTCACAAACATTCCTAACCTAAGACTATGTGATGAGGACCTAAAACGTGTAACGTCAATAAAATTCTTGGGCATGGCATTTGAAGAAAATCTAAGCCGGAAACTTCATATAACAAATTTGATCTTATCTTGTCACAAGCGATTAAATCTTCTTAAAACTCTGGCCAATAAAGAATGGGGTGCGGATCGCCAAACACTTTTAATGTTATACAGAACATTGATCAGATCAAAATTAGATTATGGATCTACTGTGTATTCTACAGCCACTAAGACACTGCTAAAAAAACTTGACAGTCTTCACAACCTATCTTTACGCATAATATCTGGAGCTTTTCGCACAACACCAATCGAAAGTCTTTATTGTGAAGTTGGTGAACCGTCCTTAGAAGACAGAAGACTTTATTTAAGTGTAGCCTATGCCGCAAAAATCAGGTCTAACCCAAAAAACCCTACCATTAACAATTGTTTTACAGAAAAGTTTCCAAATCTCTTCATAAATAAGCCAAGAACTGCCAAACCTTTCTACGCAAGGATTAGAAGCTATTTAAGTCAACTAAACTACACGCTCCCAGAATGCTTTTCTTCCCAATTGTCCTTAATTCCTCCATGGCAAATAAAGAATCCTCAGTGCCTAACCCGCCTCATTTCTTTCGACAAACATTCAACAAACCCACAGTTATTCAAATCCGCCTTCAACGATATGCTTCACAACTACAAGGACTATACACATATATACACAGATGCATCTAAATCAAATGAAGGTACTGGTGCTGCAATCATAACCCCAACATCGACAAATAAATATAAACTCCCTTCAGAGTACTCCATTTACTCTGCTGAACTGTATGCTCTATACCAGGCTATCCTTGCTGTCAATGCATCCAATATTACCAATTATATCATACTCACAGACTCTCTAAGTTCAGTCCAGTCAATCCAATATGTCTACCCAACTAATCCTTTAGTCATTAAGATAAAAGAAGAAATCCACACCGCTCAACTGAATGGAAAAAATATTATATTATTTTGGATACCATCCCATATTGGAATTCCAGGAAATGAAGAGGCAGACAACGCTGCAAAAGAAGCTGCAAGAAGTGATAGTGCGGAATGTACTAAGACATTTACGAGTGCGGACGTGAAAGCAACGATTAAATTTAAAGTGCGATATATGTGGAATGAAAAGTGGAAAGTGTCATCGGCAAAGCTACGCGATGTAAAAAAATCGATTAAACCCTGGCCCATATTACCAACAAGTCGAAGAGACCAGGTAATATTAACGCGACTTCGACTGGGTCATACGCGACTAACGAATAGCTACGTGTTCTCTAACAAAGAAGAACCAAGATGTGACAACTGTGACGAAAAAATAACAGTCAAACATATATTGGAAAAATGTCCAGCATTAACGCCAAAGCGCATATTGTACAGTATACCCAACAACATAAGTGACATTTTAGGTTTACAGTGCAATATGTCAAACATAAAAAGTTTCTTAACCTCACTTAATATTTTAAATTCTATATAAACTAATATTATAAATGTAATAAAAATTATTGTTCGCTAATAGCCAATTTGGCTGATGCGATTTTGTTAATAAAAAAAAAAAAAAATTTCAGTCACCGCCAGAAGTTGATCGAATATTTTAGAACAACAAATGAAGCTGGACCTTCGAGTTTTCAAATGCTACAGGTCAATAATACGGATAATACAGGTCAGAAAATCGTGCTTTGGTAGAAAAAAATGGAAAAACTCCTATAGCTTTTAATAATTGTACATTTAATATTGTTAATAAATAAATAAAGATTGTGTTTCGTTGATATGGTATTAGTTGTCTCTGATACTAAAATACTAAAATAGTCTTGTTGGATATTATTCGAGAGAAAATTATTTACCGACAAAATTTGTTTCTGATTTTATTTAAGTTTGTTGCCTTTTGGCAACAAACTAGGCGACAAACTTTCATACTAGTCGAAAATATTGTAGGCAAAATTTTCTCTCTTATGATATTATATACGATAACTTAAATATCTGTTGTTGTAGATTAGTTTTCTGTAAACTTTGGTTGCATATCCTGTGTCCTCTTTTGTGACTAAAACATCTAGAGAAATAAGTGTATTGTTGTTTTCTTTTTCCAAGTCGAATTTGATTGATTCCGTTTTATTATTGATGTTTATCAATATCTTATATTTCAATGCTAATTTATTTGACGGCAGTTTATTGTCTTAATTGATATCCATCAATCCTTAAAAAAATCAAAAGCAAGCAAATAATCAGTTAAATTGAGAATTATTAGTACAGCCTACCAGGAAAATATTTTAGGCCAAGATAACTTTACAGAAGCTTTATTATGATATTTAACAGAATATTATTGTTGCGTCCTTTATATTTAAATTGCTAAATTCTCTTTCGAAAAATTTCGGATTCTGTAACTTACAAACGACACCTGTACCATAAAACGTGTGTTGTATTCTGACTACGCAATATATAATTATGGGAAATGCACTGATGTTGAAACAGTCTAAAATTTTGTCAGATCAAAATGCTTACACCAAAATTTGGATTTTTTGATGTTTGTACTTTGATTTAGATATATTACACTACTTGTCTCATAAATGGTCACTAATAATCAGAGGAAAAGTTGATTGACGAAGAAGATGATTAGTAAAAACTATTTTTCTTAAAAATGGTTCTCGTAGTTAGTTAAAAACGGAGAAACAAGGAAGAGGTCAGGAAACGCATATGTTAAATAGTGTTACATAGTTTTACACAAAATAAATAAATATTTTTTCCATAGCTAATGTTAAAGTGTTGCTATAACAACTGTTAGATAAAGTATCACTTTAACAGCAAGAGTAGATAAAGTGACACTTTAACAGCAAGAGTAGATAAAATATTTTAACTTTTTTTTATTCAATAAAATTTACAAATTCCATCACATTAAGGATTAAAAACAACTGAAATTTTACAATTAACATTATTAGAAATATCTATTTTTGGAGCATCACAAGTTGTACTTGTTGGCTTAAATACTTGATTTGATATACTGGATTGATTTTCTGTAACATTTGTTTGACATTTGTTGACAAGTAATTCATATCCCTAGCAACAGAGCAACACAATTGCGATTTTTGTGCTAAAAATTTCAATGTTCTTTGAAAGTCTATTTTTCACCTGAACTTGAAGTCTTGCTATAGAAAAAAATGTTGTATTGCACACGACGATAAAAACTCATTATCTTCTCTAGCATAATTAGCGTCTGGACTGACGTCTCGACGCTAAAAAACGCTCTTGAAGATAAAGTACAATTTTATCGTCTTGTACAATAAATAAATATTAATTTATTTTCAATTTACTTTTAAAACTAAAGTGTTTTAGTTAAACTAAATATATTTAGAATTACCGTAAGAGGATAATTAGTAGTTTTATTTTACGCGAGATACTTATAGAATACATGTTAAAAACCGTAAACGTAAACATCTGGTATATACATATTTTGTTATCCAGTTATTTTTCTAGTTTACTATTTTCCGCTTCGTTTTCCAATTAAGACTTCTACAGTAAAATAGTTCGGATAATGTAGCGTTTAATTAAATTTATTCTGTATAAGGATATTATCCTCTTTATAACAGTAGTTAAGAAGAAACACGTAGGGGATTTAAAGTAGAACATAGACAAACTCAATTTTCTTTAGGGGTTGTACCAAAGTATTAAAACACAATTTGCAACAGTATTAAGTATTATCAATAAATTTCAAGATATTATAGAGCGTAAGCATCGTGAGCATAGATACATACTTTAAAATATAAAGAGCAGTTTAAAATATACATGATGTACCTTATTAATATTGGATAATACAAGTAAGAAGTATTTCAATTCAAAACAAAATTTGCTTAAATAAAATAATGTTAAATATATTTTACGTCATACTGTTCAGTAAATTTTTTGTCAGTAGAATGCTGTCATAACTTGCATATAAATATGCAATATAAAGAAAAGTACCAATTATTCCATGAAAATAAGCCACAATTAAAGGTTAAAGTAAGTTTATTGACGTTTCAATTTCCACTTCGAAAATCGTTCTCAAAAGACAAACAAACAGTTTGTATAGTAAATTAAAGTGTAATAATTTCTAATAATAATAAGTATATCGTGCAAAAGAGATTTGGAGGATAAGAATAAAACTGTACTATGTTAGCGCTTTCTCAGTTTGTACTAGTACTAATTATATACTTAAGTCCGCTTTACATTTACGAGTACTCGGATCCGAGTTACTCTACTCGGAGTGCAACTCGGAAGTTTAAACGTCTACTCGGAGCCTCTTGTCACTCGGATCCGAGCTCGGATTGAAGTTAAGTCCGCTTTACATTTACGAGTACTCGGATCCGAGTTACTCTACTCGGAGTGCAACTCGGAAGTATAAACGTCTACTCAGTACTCGGAGCCTCTTGTCACTCGGATCCGAGCTCGGATTGAAGTTGAAGGCAAACCGAGTAGCAGTACGAGTTCCTGTACGAGTCAGCGTCAAAGTGGTGGAAATTCCAAATTAAAAATGGCGGAACTAAGATTTTCTGCAGATCAAATGGATCAATTTATCGATCTTTATCGTTCTTTTGAATGTTTATGGAATGTGAAACTAAAAGAGTATCGGGACATTATCAAAGGAAATAATGCTTTAAATTAAATTAGGTAATCATTAACTTTAACAAACCTCTTGTAAATGTTGTTTCACCCAAATGCTTTTCTTTGTCTTAATTTTTTGTCGTTATTTTTCTCCTTTAAAATGTTTAATAACACTAATGCAACAGCAGCTCGTTTCTTTCTTGATGGCGCCATTTTTAAATTCTCTTTGAAACTGCTCTGAGCTCTCGGATTTAATGTAAACGATCGCAGTGTCACTCGTAACTCAAATCCGAGCTACTCGGATCCGAGTACTCGTAAATGTAATTTTACCATTAATCCCAGGGGTCGTATTTTTGAATGTGTTCGAATTTATTCGCATGCGATTAGTTCGAACGAAAAACAATCGTGCACGAAGGTAAAAGCGTATTTTCGAACGCAATTCGAAAGTTTAATTCGCATACGAGAATCCGTTAACCCAAATTCACCGGCAACGCCGCAAATTCGCACGAAATTAAGAAAAGAAGAGGTAGAGGTGACAGGCGACATTTATTTGACTGACAAGTTTATTTTACTTGTTGCAGCAGACTTGAAGTTTTTAGTTTTTTGTGATTTGCTCAATTTTCTACACAGTGTTAACGTGTTTTGGCTTGTGTTTTTGTACTTATCTGTTTTCTCTGTTTCCAATATGGACAAAGAAAATAAAAATTCCATGTTCGGAGGATTTTTATCTTCCGAACAAAAAAAAAGAACTGATAGATTTTATGGAAGAAAATAGATTAGAAAACCTGCAAAAAATTATTGTAGGTAAACAATTTTGTTACTCTCTATGTAAAATACTTGGCCCGGATGCTTATTCTTAAGGAAAAAGGCGGAGGGTGCTTTGGGGAACATTTTTACAGTATACCTATGTCGAATTAAAAATATTTTTTATACTTACCTTTCTCGGTATGCTCAATGCAGATGCCCTAGATGGAGGTACCAAGTAGGGCTCCAAAAGTTCTATTAGTTCCTCTGCCAGAGGCTTTGTTAAACGGTATAATTTTACAAATTGTTTGTCTGATAAGGCTTCAAGAGGGTTTAAAAATGCATGGTATACTCTATTCTCCACATTCGCTATCATTTCTGCACCTTTCTAAGGCATTTAAAACATTTCTTTCAATTAAAAAATTTAGGCCGGCCATCTCACTTATGTAAACAATTAAAAACCAAACTAAATGCAAAAGTCAGAAATGTCAAACTCCGACCTCCGTGTGTTTACCGCTATTCGAATGGTGAATACCCACTCGAGCAGTCGTGTACGAAAATCGTCATATACGATGCGTTCGAAATCAACTCGAAAATACGAATCATCGATTTTCGTGCGAAATTCATCATCTTTCGCATACGACTTCCGTTCGAACGGTTTCGAAAATACGGGCCCTGGTTTTATTTTATAGAGATGCGACTCAGATGTATAAAATTTTTCATGATGTTCTTGATTGAGATTCATAAAACAATCTCAATCAAGATTCAGTATATAGGAGAAGAAATGAACTACTTGAAAAATGATAATGCAGATTTGGAAGAGAGTGCTTTAAATGTAATGTTTTATAATGTGAAATGGTCTGAATCTGAAGAATAAATAATATTTCATATTTACAATAGTAGATAAACGTAGGAAAAATCAAACAAAATTTTGCTATCAACTAAAAAAAAGTTCTGAAAAAAGTAGTTAGGGTAAGATTTATATCAAATAAACCGCATTCGAAAATCATAATTTGCTTAATAACAAGCATGTGTCGAACATGAAAATGATAATGACAGAACTAGGACATCACATCTAACATCCTCTGTGTCCTTAAAGTGTGGAATAAATTAACTACTTCTAATACTATTAAAATGTTTCAATTTACATAAATAAAATATTTTACAGTACTAATGTACTGACCTCATCGTCAATTTTTTTAAGTAGATTACTTTTCTACTTACTAGATTAAGTAGATCAGTATTAAAAAATGAGTCCCACTAAGTACAATACTTAACATCTGATAGGGGCGGAATTTGCAAGATACTCTCCTAGAAGTATTCGTTTGACTTCTGTCAAGTTGCCAATAGATAGTTATAAACAGTTAAATTATAAACTTTTAAATATTAAATAGTCTGGGCGCTTACGGACGATAATGTGGGATGGGTAGGCGAAAATATAGGAAAAGACAATGTGTTTTTCCAACCGACAATACTAAGTCAAGCATTACTTGCTCAACAAAATCAATGCTATACAATGCCTGGGTACCTACAGGAAAAACATGAAATATACATACACTACAAAATAAAATAGAGAAATGAAAATAACAGCAAAATGAAGATAAGAATATTGCTTAGATGAGGAAAAACTAAGTAAAGAAACTAAACGGATTCGAGTGCGAATCGTAAAAAAAGAAAGCAAACGACTTACCAAAGGAAGTGAAGCCCCATTTCCACCAACAGTGAGCTAAATCAAAAGATACTAAAACGGTACGTAAATCACCACCAGTGATTATAAACAAATTGGAAAAATATGACACCCTAGTGAGACATCTATTAGGTTAACAAATATTTTATCAAACTAACATGCTAGCAGGTGGAGATATTAAATTGATTGTAAACGACAAAAATAGCGACTCGTGTTTATTTAAAGATAAACAAAATAAGCCTCCAAGTGTTTGCCTTTAGCAACCATTATTTTCACCTCGCCAAGCAAAAGACATAAGGAAAGATCTAAAAATAAGGATATAAAATAAAAAATGTAACCCAATTACTAAAAATAAAAAACAAATCAATAGTTAGTAAAGAGGAAAATATAAAACCAGTATGTGAAATTATTGAAATTTTACAGATGAAAGTGACCATGGAAACATTACTGTAGTTTAATATAGAAAATTACGGTACGTTCTTCAACACGCTTGAAAAACTATTTATCATCCTTGCAGACTTTAATCCTGAAAACACCATATAGGTTTAAGATTCAAGTTTAATACAAAGGGCGGAGAATTACAAGCAGCAATCTTCTTCTTCTTTTTCTTTTTATTTTTCTTTTTTTCTTTTTTCTTTTTCTTTTTCTTTTTTCTTTTCTTTTTCTTTTTCTTTTTCTTTTTCTTTTCTTTTTCTTTTTTCTTTTTCTTTTTCTTTTTTCTTTTTCTTTTTCTTTTTCTTTTTCTTTTTCTTTTTTCTTTTTCTTTTTCTTTTTCTTTTTCTTTTTCTTTTTCTTTCTTTTTCTTTTTTCTTTTTCTTTTTCTTTTTCTTTTTCTTTTTTCTTTTTCTTTTTTTATTTCTTGTTTTTCTTCTTGGCCTTTTCTTGTCAATTTGTGGACATATGCCTCTCTCAACTCCTTACATCAATCTTTATCCTGAGCAACATACTTCTAATTTGTTCCTGCTATTTTTTTGATGTCGTTCATCCATCTCATATGTAGCCTTCCCCTTGGTCGTCTACCCTTGTAAGATCCCCAATGCTGTATTGTGGTGTTCAAACGTTGGTCTTTTGTCTAATAGTGTGACCTGCAAAGCTCTATTTGAGTTTGGCAATTTTTGTTGTGATACCCTCAACCTTTGTTTTTGCTTTTTCTATTTTCCCTTTCTGTGGTGGCTATATTATTCATATTTGCATTCGCTAAGGCCCGGGTTTGACATCCATATGTCATGATAGAAAGTATGCATTGTAATTCCTCGAATGTGCTCGCTATAATCACATTGTCGTCAGAATATCTGAGGTGTTTTAACTTGTTGCCATATATAATATATATATATATATATATATATATATATATATATATATATATATATATATATATATATCTACAAGAAATACTGGATATTAGTGACTGTCGATATAAACAAACAACACAGTTTATTAGGGATGCAGTCAGAATAATGACCGGGAGGTTCAAAAAAACTCTTTTGACTTTTTGTCTTGCTTTCGGAATGGTTTTATTCCATTTTCAAGTCACTGTAATAAGACAAATATTTAAATATTTAAAAAATATTACAATTCTTCAGTGTAACTTACTAGTCGTTGAGATTATTTGTAAAAGCATTGACACTCAACATTTATAACACACATTAAAATATAAAGTCATGGACAAAATACATTCTAAAATTTTTAAAATTTAGGGTAAAGATGATAAAACTTTGTTTAGGGCATGTTTTACTGTTGTGTTTTAACTCATATGCACAGAGAATGAAAAATAAAAACACTGTAATTAACATGTAATTAGGTCACCTTGATGTTATCTTTCTTTTCAAGAAATACTAGAGGCCCGTCTTAGGTGATTATACTTTTTTAAACCTGTATTCATGGTATGTAACATATTATACATACAGGTGTAATTTATGTATAGGTAAATAATAATTTTATTTTGGTGATACTGGTCTTCTCCCTTTGGGAGTAGCACTAATGTCGAGATCTTCCAATTTATCGAAAAGCCACGTCGGCTCCGTACTGCTAATGCGTTTCAAGGCTTCTGGTAGTATTTCATCGAGTCCCGAAGCCTTTTGTGTCTTTAGGGCATACAACGATTCGTTGAGTTCATCTTCAATAAAAGGTACAGCTCGCTCAGCTTCGGCGTCCCACTGCACTCCATGCCAATAACCGGGTGAAACAACTCTCGGGTAACCTCAAGCTTCTTCTCCAGTGGCATCTCATACAGAGGGTACAGCTTGAACTGGTTTATTACGATTTTATACCCCTGACCCCAAACGTACTCATCTAAGTTGTCACACAGTTCTCTCAAGTGCCTCTTTTTCTCGGTTCGGATCTTCCTGGCCAGTAACTTCTTTCGCGCATTGTATACTATATCTATTCTGCTAGCTTCAGTTACTTCTCCTTTACCTCTTGCCCTCGTAGCCTGTCTTCTGATAACAATGCAAAAATTAATTAAGGGAAATCTCTTTATATCGATTTCACTTACAAAAGATAAGTATTCATCTAGTTAGAATAAGCAACAAATACCGAGAAAGGAATATATCATTAAGAAAGCTAAAGAAATGAAGCTGAAATAAAAGAAATACTGGTTATTATGTAGAAGCTCACAACTTACAATCAAAAACAAGGTATTAGTTTACAAATAAATACTCAATCCAGTATGGTCCTATGGTTACAAATATGGTACTGTATTAGTGATTGTATAAAATTCTGGTTAATCATAGGATTAGGTGCATTAAATAAAAAAATATATGTCTAGAAAATAAATTAATTTTAAATAATAAAATTAAATAATTATTTTAGATGTTCAAACTATACATTTTGTTGTTTTGATACTAACTTAAACTTTAAATAAATTGGTTTGTAGAAATTAATAATAGACTTACTGGCATTCTATTTTATTAACTTTCTAGTTAGGCTATCAGTTCCGACCACTAACATTTTCTTGTTAAACCTGTATGAATGGAATCATAATAAGCAACAAATCCAATATTTGAAGTAAATTCTTGTTGAACCTTTTTTATGGCCCCTTAAGAAATATTATGTATTTTAGGTCTTATTCTTTCTTTTAATTCTTCAATATCTTTAAATTTTTTTTCAATATTTCATGGGTTACTCTAATGACTCCATTTGGCCACGTCTAACAATTCAACGATAAGAAACAATTTTATTAAGAAATATACGAACAGTTACAAAAGGAGTTCACCATTTCGTTGAAACCAGAAACTTTTATCAAAACCTCCAGAGTGATTTGTCTTTAACTCTACTTTTTGAGGGTACTATGTATGATGCTTATGCATTCATTTGAGATTTTTTTTAATGTGTACTTATAATTCTGACGGTTGATATCATCGAAAAACATAATATTTTTCACGAACAGTAAATTTCGGTGGCAAAAATTCATTATTGTTTCACAAAATTCTATCTATAATTCTGGATTATATTAGTTTAACTCTTTTACAAGTTTGATTTTAAAGGGATGCAATTTTTGTAGTTGAAATTATTCGTATACTACCCTTCTGGTCACATTAATATCACGACTAATCTTACGAATATAAGTATGTAGATATTATCTTTGTATCAAAGGGACGACCCTATGTTACAGAGGGACGACCTGTTTTAAGCACATTTTTGATCACACTATAGCAAATAATATAACACTATTAATAATATTTAGCTACTATTGAACTAATTGTGATTTAAATCAACTGCAAATATAAAATTTATAACATGTGTAGTACATAACGTGTATAGTATAAATCAAAATTAAAAAATACGTTTCTGAATATTTAAAGACATTTTTTAAAAGGCACGGTCCTGGTAAACATTTTATAAGCATTATTAAATGTTTCGAAAGATATTAACTCAGAGAGATATGAAGTTAAAATGTAAACTTAAAGATAATTTCATACACAAGTGGATACGGTTATTAAAATTTTTACTGTGCTCTTTTGCCCTCTCTTCTCTCACACTCTGGAAAAATTACTTCTGTGTCGGTAAACAAAGCGTTCTCGGAAAATAGTAAAAACATGGCGGAAAAAGGCCAAAGCTAAAAACCCTTAGGGAGTTACGGTTTTCTGAATTAAAACATTTTCTACCGACTACTCAAAACGTTTGAACACGCATTTTAAATAAAGATTTATTAAAAAATAAGGAATATTGTTAAAATATTTAAATATCTTTTTCCTGTTAATAATGCGTTTCGTCACAAATGAAAAAAAGACAATCTTACTCGATTCATTATTATGTGGATTTCTGTTCGCTAATCTAAGTAAAGTTATTTTTGACATATTCAGTTTAAGCTATTTAAGGTATATAGTCCCTATATAGTAAAGATATCGATAGCCAGCTAATAGTATATCAAGTGTTTGTGAGCTAAAATACGGATTTTTATTTGAGAAGTATTATACCTGTAATAATTTAGTTATCATAACAGTAATTAGTTTTATATTAAAACTAATTACTGATTCAAATATTTGGATTAAAATTAAAATATTAAAATATTAAAAGAGAAAAAATTAAGATTTAAATATTTGGAAATACAATGATAATAGGGCAGGAAAATAACCAAAGAAAAGGACGCTGTGAGTGAAACTAAACCGGCTAGGCAAACGACAGTTGTTTTGAGTAGTATGAACCTCTGTAACAAAAACCTTTGTTTTCTGCAGTCAATTTTTAGGACTTAATTTAGTTTTAACCAATTAAGGTCAAAAAACGGCATATTTTCCATTTTTTCGTCTATATTAGCAAAACGTGATGCCTTTGAAACATATTTAAGAGTAATAAACTTATAAGACACATAAAAACTTTCAAAATAGCGTTTTTAAATGTTTTTATCTTTATTTGTGCATAGATAATTGCAAAATAAGGCAGAAACTTCGGTTTTTTATAAATGTTTTTCGGCAAAAACTTCGTTTTTTTTTTAATTCAAAAACAATCGTCATAATATATAAGATGTTGAGTCTTATATTGATTAAAATATGACCACAATATTAAAGCGATCGATCAAATTGTTTAAAAATTATTTTATTTGTTTGATCCCGAATTAAATTTGTTTTGCAACAATATTATACGTCAGAAAATTATGAATTTGTAGTAATTCTAAGAATAGTTTGTAGGAGGAAAAGGAGTATACTATTGTGGCGGTTATTTTGTCTACCACATAGAGTATTACTATAGGGGGTTAAAAATTGGGGACAAAAATTGCTGGGTTGGGGATAGGGTAAGGAAAACAAACCATAACGTCTGCAAACGGCTACTCTGGGTTTGTTTGGAGAGCTGGGTTATAGACAAGTGAAAAACAAGGGGGCAGGAATTGGGTAACTACAAAAAGTAAATCAAACGGGCTACTTACATTGATCTTCTAAACAAACACAACACAAGACGGTTCCTAAGCTATTAAAATAGACGCTGCTTACAAGAATGTTCCTGCTGGGTGTAAAGGTAAACTTTTCTTTAATAAAAAAGGGGTTAGAAACTTTTCAAAGGAAATAATACCATTTTTTTAGGGATAAAAATTATATATTTATTAGTCTCACCATACACAGTTACAAATATAAATAATGAATACAAAATAACAAAAACAACTATACAATGTTGCTATCGGTTTACAACTCTAGAAGTTGGAAATACTATAAGAACTTAAATTGATAATGGGTGACATTTTGTAGCAGCAATAAATTATTACAAATGAAAAATATATTTTTTGAAATGGAACTATGCATAGAGGTTAACCTTTTTAAAAACAAAACAAAACTACACTTATGTATCAAATGTCAAGAAAACAATGCTAACTGCCATATGCCAATACTAAATTTTAAAAGTTTATAAGGATAATAAATATGACAGTTAGCCACTCCCTAATATTTATAATTTTACTTATTACAATTTCTTAACTTGTCATGAAAGCAATTATTGATGGGAAATGTCTATTTTGACTTTAAAAAGTTTAACAGAAAAAACTACCTGATTTTCACTAAATCTTATTTCTCCTTTAAAAGTTCTGGGGCTGGAACTGGACTCATTCACTGAAACACAAACAAATGCGTCTCACAAACTACAAAAATAGTCTGGAATGACCTGGGACAAACAAAATAAGGTTGGAAGCTGGGCACTGGATTATCTCGACGCAGTCTTCGAAACCTGGCTTTTGAAAACTCAATCTTTTGCTTGGATCCATGTGGGTATCTTTAAACTTGTTTGGAACGCCGTTTTACATATCCCTCAGATGGGACAAAACACGAAAACTAAATAGTGATTACTCTGACAAAAATTGACACATAACATTCGAGTTTAATTCACTTTTCTACAAACAAATTTGCCGGTTTTCTTCAAGCCACCGCCGGGTCTTGTTTTCTTCAAACTTCTCCAAACCTCAAACTTTAGCATGCTTTACGCTCCGTACCGGCTTCATATGTTGCCTCTCACCCCTCTACCAGTCTTTACAGCGGGCCAATCACAATTCTTCTCAACAACGCTTTGCAATGGTGATTTAACCTTAACATGGCTTGCGTTTAAAATTCGTAGAATTTTTAAAACGCAAAATAATAATTCTTTTACTACGCAGTGAAATTTTTCTTTGATAATCAATTATAAACAAAGACACATGAAATTGTATACATAGCCCAGGGGCGTACCAAATGAATTTTATACTTTGAATATTCGATGGTTATAAGGAATTTATACATGCTACACTATCAACAGTATTAAAAAAAATAAACAAAAAAAGAATTTTAAATATTGCAAAAAATATCTCTTTTTACTTATAAACAATTAGAATAACTTTTTACCATTGCCAGCAAGAAAATTCTTTTCCTGTTCAATATAAACAAAAGAAGAAATAGTTCAAATAAAAATAAAATTTTTATTTGTAGAAAAATTGTGAGATTGGGTTAACTCTTTACTGTAATGTTGTAGTATCATATTCTTTCGATAAAATAAGATTCAGTTTGTGGTTAAAAATTAAACAATGTGTTTTAAACGTTATAGTTTAACTGTTCGTCAAGTACATCGCAAAACACAACGGTATATCAATTTATTTTAAACTGACTTATACCATATAAAGTCAAAATGGGCTTGCGCATTTTAAAACTAATAATTTGTTAACTTTCACCACATATATTTTTTTTAAATTCTGTGTGTCCTAAATGTCCAACGTCCATGCGAAAAATGGCCTTAATAAACGTTGAAATCGGCTTTTTTCGGAATTTTTAATTGTTTATTTGCATTTTACGTTTAAAGTAAGTATTTTACGAAAAAACCACAAGAATATTTTTCGTCTTAGAACAACTCAAATTATTGGAGCAAAGTAATTTTGAAGATAAAAAACACTTTTTTATAATTTGTTTAAAAAGTGTTAGGTAAATAAATAACACGGACCAACAAAAAAAAATCGTCTTGCTGCCGAAAAAAATCAACTGGTTTTGGTTAATTCATCTGTGCTAATTCCAAAAATACAAAGCTTTCCTTTGTATCAGCTCTTGTTTTCGAGATACAGCATACTCAACAAATACTTAAATATTCTTATAATTCTGTATATTCCACCACTATATCTGCAATATGTTTATAAACCAACTTAACAAATTCTAATACAAATACATACTAATGACTTCTAATTAAAGTGTACTTTTTGGAAATGCCCATAATTTGAAATTGCTTTTTAACTATTGTCTGATAAGTAAATATTATTTTCTCTGAAACGACCTTAATAAATTCCTATAAAGTCAACTGCATTCTATTGTAAAATTTATTTTGAACTTGAGTTTTACTGCAGGAGTTTGTTTTTGACAACTGAAAACCATGGCTTCTACAAACAGGAGTTGTTGTGTGAATAACCTGGGCGTTTTTTGCTACATATGTGGCGAGTACATTGTAAAGGAAAGTAGAAAACCAGTTTGTGATTTTATAAAAAGAGCATATCAAGCCTATTTTGGTGTTCATTTAGGAGATCAAGATAAATCCTGGGCCCAACATGTAGTGTGCAAAACTTGTCTGGAAATCTTGTGGAACAGTGGACGAAAGGACAACGAAAATTTTTAAAGTTTGGAGTATCAATGGTTTGTAGGGAACCAAAAAATCATTCTGACGATTGCTGTTTCTGTCTTATGAATATAAAGGGCATTAATCGTAACAATCGACATACGTGGACATATCCTAACCTGGATTCAGCAATAAGACCAATTCCACATCAGCTTGAACAGATACCCATTCCAATATTTAGCTGTCTACCTACGTTACCAGAGGCTAATGTCGAAGAAGACGACAGTGATTTTAAGGAGGAGTCAACACGTCCTGAGCTCTTTACTCAAGAAGAGCTAAGTGATATTATCAGAGATTTGAACCTTCCAAAGGATTCTTTCAAGTTGCTTGCCTCCAGACTAAAGCAAAAGAATCTTCTATACTCAGACACCAAAATTACATACTACCGCAATAGAGAAAACGATCTTTTCCCTTTTTCTTCTCAGCAAAATGATATGGTCTTTTGTAATAATATTAAAAGACAAAATGGGTGTATCGGAATATACACCAAATCACTGGCGTCTTTTTATCGACAGTTCCAAACGAAGTTTAAGGTGTGTCCTTTTACATAATGGCAACAAATATGAAAGTATACCAATTGGGTATTCTACAAACATGAAAGAAGAATATAAAACAATTTCGCTTTGTGCTAAAAAATATCGAGTCTGACCAACATCAGTTTTGTTTTTAAGATGGTGAACTTTCTCCTGGGACAACAAGGTGGCTATTCAAAATATCCTTTTTTCCTGTGTCTTTTGGATAGCAGGGCTAAGAATCAACACTGGACTAGAAGAAAATGGCATCCCAGAGATGCTTTAGTTCAAGGAGAAGCTAATAACGAAGCATTGGCCGACCGAGAGAAAATATTACCTCCGTTACATAAACTAGGGCTAATGAAACAATTTGTAAAGGCCCTAGACTAGAATCGTTCTTGTTTTGCATACTTGTCCAGCGAATTCTCTGCACGTAGTAAAGAAAAATTGAGAGCCGGAATATTTGATGGGTCTCAGATACGACAATTTATAAAAGATTCGCATTTTACAGAATCGATGACTGAAATTGAATGTAATGCATGGTGCACTTTTGTGAAAGTTGTGCAAAATTTTCTTGGAAACAAATCGGAAAATTACCAGGATATAGCGAAAGAAACGCTCAACAATTTTAACAAACACGCTTGTCATATGAGTATTAAAACTCATTACCTCCACCCACTTAATCCATTTCCCAGAAAATCTTGGTGACCTTTTTTTTTGTATGTTTTGGCTTGGACAATTGTCATTCAGCCAGTCTCAATCAAGATAAGTTTATTATTGTAGTGTGTGTGTGTGTGTGTGTGTGTGTGTTTGTGTGTGTGTGTGTGTGTGTGTGTGTGTGTGTGTTTGTGTGTGTTTGTGTGTGTAGAGTAATTGTCTTGATACTTAGCAAAGTCGACGTCATTGTCTTTGCTAAGAGACGCTAATTGTATCCGAACGTCTGCAGTCCCTCCGGTGAGTACCGATCACACAAGGATAGAATGTATTTTCATTTATTAATTTTTTTTAATAAACGAAAATTTCCACCCAGGTGAGATTCGAACTCACGTCCTTTAGGTTTAAAGGTAGGTGCTCTTACCACTAAGCCACAGAGGGGGTTGGCGACCTTAGTAAGGAACAAGATGAACGCTTCTCCCGAGATATTAAAACGATGAAAAAGAGATATCAGGGGAGATGGGATACTCACATGATGGCGGATTACTTAACTTAACTTTAACGATTGAAGAAAAACTAGAGATTTTAAACAGAAATGAAAAGGGTAAAAGTGTCACATTATTATCACGGAGATACGAAGTTGGTAGGCAAACAATACGCGATATTAATAGAAACAAATTGAAACTACAAAATTTTATATCTGCACGGAAATCGTGGAAAGATTGACTTTTCAGCAACTCGATGAAGTGATTTCCAAGTGGTTTCTGCAGAAAAGATCTGGCGTATCAGGGCGTACCAATTTTGGGACCAACGTTTGCTAAGCAAACGGAGATTTTTCACAAAAATTTAAAAATTAAAGAACCTTTTAATGTATCCAGTGGTTGGTCACATCGATTCAAAAAAAACGTCACTAAATTCATGATCTTACCATACAAGGCGAAAAGCGCAGTGCCGACGGAGAACCAATGGTGGAATTTTGCTATGAGCTAGAGACCATAATTACAGAAAATAATTTACAACTTTCTAAAATTTATAACGCTGATGAAACAGGATTATACTAACGAGCAATACCTACAAAAACTTTAGTTGCAAGTAATGAGGTGAGTGCACCTGGGTATAAAAAATTAAAGACATGATAACCGTGTTTTGTTGTGCCAATGCGCCTGGCAGTCATAAACTGAAGCTGACTGTAATTGGAAAGTCAAAAAATCCTCGCGCTTCTAAAAATATCAAACGACAGAATCTCCCAGTTCATTATAACCAGAAGGCTGCCTGGATAACTTGTGACATTTTCAAAGATTGGTTCCATGAAAAGTTCATTCCCGAAGTAAAGTTATATTTAAAGAAAACAAAATTACCACAAAAGGCGGATAATGCTGTTGCTCATCCCAATGAAGCGACCCTAAGATCTGAAGATGGAAATTTCTTTGTTCTTTTTTTTTACATCCATTGCCAATATTACATCCATTGCTCAACCAATGGATCCAGGTGTTATTGAAACAATGAAACGACTCTACCGAAAAGAATTTATGATGAACTTGTTGGATCAAGTTCATCTGATAAAGTTTTAGAAATCGGTCACCACAAAAGATGCAATTTTTACAGTGGTAAATGCATGAAATGGAGTGAAAGAGACCACTATCAAAAGAGCTTTTTACAAAATAATGACGCTATATAATAACACGGGCCAAAGTGAGTGATTTTTTTTTTCAAAGCACAGCCACCTAAAATATATAATACCTTTATGATGTTTTTATTTTTATTATTTAATATAAAAATTTATTTCGGTAAAAATCTGTTTTTTGTTCTGGTATGTATGTTTTTATCTACTGTAGAAGTTAGATTGAACTTATGAGTTTGATTTTTTCTGTTATCTTATACAATACATTCAAAAAAATGTTCAGATTATCCAAGCATTTCAATTATCCGTGCCACCGCCCGGTGCCGTGAAGCACGGATAATCGGGGTTCTACTGTATAATTGTCAAAAACAAAAATTTTTAGTTGGTATTTATGACACTGAGCCTTAGTTGTAATTGTCACTATTCAAATTTATTTATAAATTCAATTTATAAGTTTTTGTGTTAAGAAACTTTTTCCAAATTATATTAAAATTTCAGAGAAGCATTTATTAGATTAGAACATTTTTTATAATAATAATAAAACACTGAAAACTTTGTTTTCAAACTTCCACAAAATTGATTTTAACTATTATCACTACAGCTGTTTCTGCTGATAGCCTTTCTAAAGTGATCTATTTTTGGCTTGGGTTTACAAATTTATAGTCTCTAATGAAATAGGTTGAGGAGGGGAGAACTGTTTGTCTCAAGTTGGTCATTCAGAATTATATCTGTGTTTTTTAATTTGTTGATTTCCATAGATTCTAACAAAGATAGCGTAAGGCCTTTATTTTGAATGTGAAGAATTTTAAATTTGTCATTAAAAGAATGATTATGATCTAGAAGGTGAAGTGCGTATGTCGAATCTGTTTTTCAAGAATAGAAAAGCAGATTCGACATACGCACTTCACCTTCTAGATGAAGTACCTACTTTTAGTGAACTGTTAAGAATTTTGAATACGCCACTTGGACCTTCCTACAAAATGGAAAAACCCACTATTACATTTTCTGTGGAATAAGTTTAGAAGCTAATTATCTAGTCAATTACTGTCGTAGATTCCTGGAATTAAAGAATTGAATGTTTGATTGTTGAAACCCTTACTTCGTGTAATGCACTCATTTCAGATAAAATAAAACGTTTTATTTTATCTAAAGAATTAAACTTTATTTTGCAAATAGGTAGGTACTTAGTAAACTTTTATTGGTTATATATAACCAATAAAATAAACATCTTACATTTCTTGCAGATTCATTAGTACCTGTTAACCTCCATCACTCCGACACTGGCAACCTTATTTAGGGATTAGTAACCCTCACAACTATTGTATTCTATTCTGCTCCAACCTTTATACCTGGTGGTCATACTTAATTTAAAATTGTTTTCCTATATACTTCTGTAAACTTGTTGACAAATATCTGTTTTTTCATTGAGTCACCCGTATCAACAGTTTAGGGATTTGCATACATAATTTATTGTTTTATTACTCTCTCATACATAAAAATACACTATAGCTAAGTACTTTGATAGACCATGATAACACCTGTTTGCAATTATTATTCGCCTTTTTATTTCCTTAGATGTATTATTATTGAGGTCAACCGATGTCCCTAGATATATGAACTCTTTGACTGCTTCGAAATTTTGGTCATTGATGATTAAAGGCTATAGTGGGATAAGATGGTCAAAATTGCACCAGGCTCGATTCAGTTTTGGGCCTGGTCATTCGAAAGGACATAACTAAAAACTCACTTAGTTAAATTTTCAAGTCCCTAGGTGCCTCTAGGGGTTCACTACGGGAAAAAACGTATTTAAAAAAAAATTTTCGACGCTTTTTAGACGCTTTATTGCCACAAAAAATCTGAAAAAATTCATGAAACCGTAGTTTAATAATACAATACTACCTGATTTTTTTTTCAGATTTTTAGCTTAAAAATTGAGCCAAGGAAAAATATTTGAAATTTTCAGCAATATTTTAGGTTATGTCGGAAATTTTTGGCCAACTTTAAACCAATGTTTTTTTATGGGTTTTTTACCGTTCTTTTGAATGGCACAGGTATTATTATCATTTTCAACGTGGAAAATGTCTAAAAATCAAAAAAACTGCTTTTTTTGGCATTTTTCTGAAGCACCCCCACCCCTTAACAATAAATTGTATGGGCCCAGAAACAAAACAAAAACAAATAAGTATTACATAGAAAACAAAAAATTTATTTATACTGCCATAAGATATAATAATATCAGTTTTTATAAAATAAAAAAATTATTAATAAAATAAACATGAATTAGGTTTTTTAGTCAGATGGATGACTCATAACCTCAAGAACATACACCTAAATTAATGATAATTTATATTTTTATATGTATTCTTACCTTTACAATCGAAATAAGCTATTAAAACTATTATTTTTTTCCTGCAGCATGCTAATAAAACGAAAAACCCCGTTTTTTGGCATTGTTTTCAAGCTTTCGCTATATAATCTCTAAATTCAGTGTCTAAATAAATAGTAATTTACATTTTCACATGTATCTTTCCCTTTACAATCAAAATCAGTTATTTAAAGCATTAGTTTTATCTCACAACTTTCTGAAAAACCGAAAAACCCAGTTTTCTCCATGTTTTTACTACATAACCTCAAAAGACAATGTTTAAATTTTTAAAACTTTTGTTCCAAACGTTTAAAACTTTGTTTAAAGTAACAAAGTTTATTATCAAATATTTATCTATTTCAGTAACAAGAGTAGTAATAATACAAAATTAACAATGAAATAAGTGAATTTAAACTACAAAATGTTCTCTAGTATAATACTTTATATTTTTTTTTTCAAAGCGGTAATCTAAACACCCAGAATTAGTATTAAAAAGGTACTTATAAACTTACTTTGTTACACAGTTGATTTAGTCAAAAATTCAGAAAGATGTAGTAAGAGCTATTCAGCAGAACGTCGAAACGCAGTGTAAATAAAAATACTGCATTGGCTTTCGTGAACCTCCATATGATGTTTACTTTACTATTAACCTCCGACCAACAAATAACCACAATGCATAGAGTCGACGTTATAGTAAAAAAAGAATTTGTTGCTTCACAATATAAAACCATAATAGTGGTTATTGTTGCCTGTTATTTAAGACACGACACAATTCTGCTGTCAAATTCAAAATACACAAAAACAGAGAGCTATTCAACATTTGAGGAAAAGCCCCGCCGAAAACATCAAGGCCCTAACACGCAAACTGACTAAGAGCGATACTGAGGATATGGCCCTACACACGCAAACGCACTAAGAGCAATATATAATGCGAGCCTGATTATATCATATAGAGAGTGGCCCAAAAATCTGGAAACGTCTAATTATCTCGTAAAATGCTAATCATAATTGTACAAAATTTGAGGTACACCTATTTTGGGATACGGAGATTCCATATTTGATATTTACAATGTTGCCAGATTTGCCGTTTTTCTTATTGTTTTATGTTGGCATAGGTTAGACCATTCTTGTTTTCTTGAATGATTCTGTTCGCCTTTGTAACTGGTGCGCTGGTTTAACTTCGCTAGTGGACTGTATCTCTTGTAAAAATTAAAGGATATGTGCACAGATACCAAATTTATTATTCAAACTCTTATAACAAAAATAAATCGACTATTTCCACATGCTATATCTTAACCTCTACCTATATATTCGACCGACTGTCACTCTCGGCTGGCGGGTGACGATTCTTCTCTTTTTCGGCAAGACATGAAGTGTCAACCGCCAATACAGCTAAGGCCCCGTCTACAAATGCGCGGCAAATTTAAATAATTCTCATTATTTTACATTTCTGAACATGCCCCCAGCCTTGAAAGACAATCTTTCAACAAATATGAACCATGCAAAAATAAAAAATATATATAACATTATAAATCAAATAAACATTGAAATACAATCATGTTACAAAAAAACATTGTCCGTCTCGATTGGCAATAGACAAATTCTTGCCACGGCCCGTTTGTAAATTCCATTAACAGTTTTAATCGATACCACTCGCACTATATTGTCCTTTCCAGGGTGTAACTTGACGATCCGTCCTAGATTCCACTTGTACGAAGGCAAGTTGTCATCTTTGATTATGACCATAGCTCCCTCCTTGACACTAGCTGCATTTGTTTTCCACTTAGTGCGTTGTTGTAGCTCATTGATGTACTCTCTTGACCAACGAGTCCAAAAGTGTTGTTTACACTGTTCAAGTTGCTCAAAATGGGACAGCATCGTCTTTGAAACAGCTTCAACATTTGGGTATGGTATGGAATTTATCGGACGACCAATAAGGAAATGTGCGGGCGTAAGTACATTGAAATCGTTTGGATCTGAGGAAAGAGGTGTGAGTGGTCGAGCATTCAAAATTCCTTCAATTTGCGTTACAATTGTATAAAAACTTTCGAAAGTAAGCAAACGATTGGACATAATTCTAATTAGATGATGCTTAACACTTTTAACCCCAGCCTCCCACAGTCCACCTTGATGCGGAGAGTAAGCTGGTATAAAATGCCAATTGATTCCCTGATTAACACCCAATTTCGTTTGTAAAGTAGATTGGTTGCATTTAAGAAAAGAACTAAGATCTTTCAATTTATTGTTCGCTCCAACGAAGTTACTGCCATTATCACTGTAGATGGCAGATGGTTTGCCTCGGCGAGCAATAAAGCGCTGTAATACTTCTAAAAATGCGAATGTGGTCAGTTCAGTGGCTACCTCTAAATGTACTGCCTTTGTTGCCATACAAACAAAAAGACAAAGATAGCTTTTGAAAACCTTGCAACCACGACCCTTACGATCCTTTATCATGAATGGACCTGCATAGTCAACTCCTGTATGATTAAAAGGAAAAGTTTGAGAAACTCGTGATGATGGTAATTGACCCATTAATGGTGTACAAATTGTCGGTTTACATCGAAAACATGTAACACATTCTCTGACAATTTTTCTTACTAAATTTCTACCTGATATGGGCCAGTATTTTTCGCGAATGACTGATAACATTAGCTGCGGTCCTGCGTGACCTAATTGTTGATGAAATTTGTGACAAATAAGGTAAGTTAATTTGTGATTTGAAGGAAGAATTATTGGATGACACTTATCGAATGGAAAAGAAGAATTTTGTAGTCTTCCACCTACAAGAATGATGCCCTTTTGAAGAAATGGTGTCAAACTTAGAAGTCGACTCTTCCTGTCTACCCTACCTAGTTTTAACAGATCATCGATTTCAGTCGAAAAGACTTCCCGATGTACAAGTGATATTAACATATCTAGTGATTGATTTATTTCGGTTAAGGAGAGATCACCTTGAACTCTTTCTTGTTTGGGTTTTCTGCAATTAGAAATAAATCTTAAACAATAAGCTGTTACACGCTGAAGTTTTTGTAAGCTAGAAAATTTTTCAAATGGAAATAAATGAACTGGTTGTCTCTGAAGAAATGTGTAGATTTTTCGAACTTCAAGAAGACTATCTGCTGAGATGGGACTAAGATTAGATATATCTTGTGGCCACTTATCTGGAGCTTGTTTTAACCAGGGAGGTCCACTAAACCAATGTGAATTCTGAAGTAAATTAGCTGAAGTCATACCTCGTGTAAGAATATCAGCTGCATTTGTTGCTGTGGGTACATATCTCCATTTATCTACATTTGTGAGAGATTGAATTTGAGCTATACGATTCCCCACAAAAACTTGTAACATATGAGGAGAAGTTTTAATCCATGCTAGTGTAACTGTGGAGTCGCTCCACAGATAGTAATCATCAATTGAGATTGTTAACGATTTAACAACTTTCTGAAATAATTCTGCTAACAAAAGCGCAGCACATAATTCCAACCTTGGAATGCTGATGGTTTTTAATGGTGCAACCCTTGTTTTGGACGTAAGTAAACTAGTTTGAATAGTGTTATTTGAATCAGTGGACCGTACATAGATACATGCACCATAGGCAGACTGAGACGCATCAGCAAACCCATGAATTTCAACATGCACTCGATCCATACAAACAACATGTCTAGGAATTTGGAGTGAGTTCAGTTCTTTGAGATCTGTTCTTATAGAAATCCATTTATTGCGAATGTCTAGTGGAACCTCTTGATCCCAAGATAAATGTAAAGACCAAAGCGATTGAAGCAATATTTTTGCTTTAATAATTAAAGGACTAATTAAACCTAATGGATCAAAGATCTTTGCTATTTCGGATAAGATAAGTCGTTTAGTGAATTTTGTAACTTGGGGTAACGCTACCTTCATAGAAAAGACATCCTTGTTTGCTGACCAATAAAGCCCTAACACCTTTGACGCTTCTGAAGAGCCAAAATAAAATTCATCAAATTC
The DNA here is from genome assembly GCA_918026665.1 of Diabrotica balteata. Taxonomy (NCBI): domain Eukaryota; kingdom Metazoa; phylum Arthropoda; class Insecta; order Coleoptera; family Chrysomelidae; genus Diabrotica; species Diabrotica balteata. The sequence goes on along the minus strand of OU898277.1, from coordinate 85,589,528 downwards.
TTGTGTATGCTGAATATTTGTGAATACCTCCAAATTGTTTGATTTCCATTTTCTGAGATGAAATCCTCCTGATTTTAATATTTCATCTATTTGTTGGCACAATATGATTCCTTGATTGACTGAATCTGCACCTGTAATTAAATCATCTACAAAGAAATCATTCTTTATGACTCGAGCTGCTTCTGGATTGGATTTTTCATTTTCGATACCTAACTGGACCAGACATCTCGTGGCCAAATATGGACCACTTGCAGTGCCATACACTACCCTGTTGAGCGCATATGTCTGCAGTTCTTCGTTAGGATTGTTTCTCCAAACAATTAATTGCAACGGATGGAACCTTTTGTGTACCATCACTTGTCTGTACATTTTACAAATGTCTGCACAAATTACTATGTTATGTTGTCTAAACCTTAACATAATTGAATACAATTCATCTTGAACTGCTGGACCTACCATTTGAATGGAATTGTATGAATGTCCTGAAGATGACAATGCGGAACTATTGAAAACAACACGAAGCTTGGTAGTGTCACTTTCTTCCTTTAAAACACCATGGTGTGGTGAATAATAGGTAATTTGAGTATCACTAGGAGTAAACCGTGTCATGTGGTTTAATTCTTCATATTCTTTCATGAAGTCTGAATACAACTTCTTTAGTTGGGGGTTGACTGCTAGCTTTCTCTCTAAACTGTAAAACTGTTTCATTGCTATGTCCTTTGAGTTCCCTAACCTTGATATTGGTTCCTTTAACGGAACTGATACAATGAATCGACCTGATGTATCACGTTGAACTGTGTTTATGAAATGTTCTTCCACTTGCTGTTCTTCATGTGACAACTGCTTGTTGTCCGGAATGGTATCTAATTCCCAAAACCTTGCGACCTGTGATTCTAAATCGGTGACTTTCGTAAAATGACATTTGCTATTATTTGATGTTAATTTAGATAATCCAAGTGGCCCTGAAATTATCCACCCTAAGACTGTTTTTTGTAGCACTGGTAGATGTTTTCCTAAGTGAATCGTACCTGTACATATGAGATTCCAATAAGAATCTGCACCAATGAGGATATCTATATTTTTGGGTTCATTGAACCTATCATCTGCTAGTGTAATATTGTTGGGAATCGGTAATGAAGATTTAGAAAAATACCTATTAGGCAAATCATCTGTTATTTGTGGAATAACTAAACACTGAAGAGAACATGAAAACTGATTACTGAGAGACTTAACTGTTACATTACAAGAGGATTGAATCACAGACTGATTCTGTGCAAGTCCTGATACTGACAACTGAACCCTTTGTTGAGTAATCCCTAGGCGATCTGCTAAACCTTTTGATATGAAATTAGACATTGAAGCATTATCTAAAAGTGCTGTACAAATATGCTGATTTCCATGCTTGTCAAATACTTGTACCAAAGCTGTGGCTAATAAGACCTGACCACTTGTTGAAAAATTACAAAAATTCTTGATTATTGTATCTGGTTTAGCTTCCTGATTTGATTCCGAAGCTTGATTTAAAACTTGCAACCCATTACTGACTGTACTCCTTAGCTGAGTATCTACTGGTACAGTAATATTAGTATGTCTGTTTTGACAATATGAGGTTGGATCTGCTTCAAGTTGACAGTTTTGACTTGAATCCAAATTTATACTCTGAGGATTGTGAGCTGAAGAACAATATATACTACCATAAGCTGTAGTTGACTCTTTGCTCTGAGAACCTTGACCAGAAGTATAAAACTGACCTGCTTGTGAACCTATGCTCTGAAAACTTTGAGCTGAAGTATTGACTTGATCTGAATGCGAATCTGTGCTCTGAAAATCTTGAGCTAGACCATAAACTTGATCTAAATGCGACCCTGTGTGAACTAAATGGGTATATCTTATCTTGGAATCATGCAACAAATAATTGTGTTTCTCTGGACAGTGCCTACAATGACCATGCTTACAAGTAGTAGCTTGGTGTCCTTGACGAAAACAATTCTCACAAATTTTGAATAAACTTACCTTTTGCCTCCTCTGACTGACTGGCAATTGCAAAAATTCACTACATTTAAATAAAAAATGAGGTTTTTTGCAGTAATAACAAGATAATGTATTCTGCTTATCCTGTTGTGCTTGATTTTATGTTTATTGACCTTGTCAATGAAATTTGCTCTATCTGATAAAAATGAAATAAAATCTTCCAGGTTAGGAAAATCTGTATTTACTATTTGTTTCTCCCACTCATCAATAGTATCATTATCAAATTTACTAGAGACAATAAATATAATTAATAAATCTGCCAAATGACTTTTATTAACGCCTAAACTTTCTAATGATGCTAGTTTTATTGAGATTAAATCAACAATATCTCTATAGGAGCTTGAAACATCTGGTTTTAATTCTTTTATGTTCACTAATGATTTTATATGATTGTGAATAATTAATGATTTATCATCATACCTGTCACATAGTGTTTTCCATGCTAACTCATAATTTTCGGCTACAAATGCTATGGATTTAATACATTGTGCAGCAGAACCTTCTAGTGATGCACGTAAATAATGAAATTTTTGAATGTGTTCCATGTGATCAGAATTGTGAATTAATGATAGAAACAAATCACGAAACTCTAACCATCTCTCAAATAAACCAGTAAATTTTGGCAATTCTATAGTAGGTAAACGAATATTTGATTGACCTTTAACTACAGACATGTTTAATTGTGACTTTTTTGACTCACCTTGTTTTGATAAATATTCTTTGGCTTCCGAAATCACCCTGTAATATGTATTTTCAAAAGTTAATGTTTCTGATTCATCAAAGCTATGAGCATCTAAACATTGTAACTCTAATTGTAAAGCTAAAAATTCATTTAATACAAATTGTAATTGATCCAATCTAGTTTGTAACTGAATTGTTTCAGTTTCAGATGTTTTTTCTAATCTCACTGACTGAAAAAAATCTACAAATCTATTTAATTTACTAATTGCTGCGTTCTTTCTAATTGTAAATCTAGCAATTTGACTTTGTAATGCTATTTGAGTTGGCATATGTGGTAATTCTGGATTAACTGTGTCTTCCATCATGTAAATGTACAATCAAGAATAAAAAATGCAAACCACTCAACCACCTGAATAAATCCAAACAAATTTAAATGACTACTTACAATACCAAATCCTTAGTACTTCAACCTGTGAAGACGACATCCAAATCCTCGCTGTCTGGAAATGAAACCGGCTTCGCCTTGTGGTTGAACTCGTAAAAAACAGTGGTAGTTGATAGAAAAACTTGAAATCCTTTTGAACCTTGTCGGCAACTTGCTGCTTGTTTGATGTTTGCTTGCAATAAATTAGGTCACCTCTGGCACTTCAGTAAGGGAAAGTAGCCTAATTTCGGATACCATTTACAATTAGTGTCATATTTTTCACCTAATAACACATTTTAAACTTTTATCTACTCAAGAGTACTTGCAGAGTAATATAGAAACTAATTTTATTATCATAGACAATTTATTGAAAATCTTTTTTACAAAAAATATTGTTCAATAAAATTAGTGCTTTTGTATGTCAAAAATTTTAGGGCTCCTAATTTCGGATACCCTATCCGAAATTAAGACACCATTTTGTTCATCATAAGAATAGTTACACATCTTGACAAAAGTCGCAAATATAGGTTTTCTTCTTATCAGCATTGGCGCACATCTCATGACACCACTTGAAGCACTTTATACACCTTATCCACTTCTCACCGTGTGTATCTTCGGAATATAAACTGTCACAAAACATACATTCTGTGTCTCCATCTTCATCGTCTACATCCATATCAGAATCATCATCCAAAATAAGGTCATCACCAGGATGTGAAGTGTCACTACTACTCGATTCAATTTTTTTCTTTTGCTTTTTTTGGCGTGGAGTTTTTTTTCTGTTGACTTGATTTAATTCGTTGCTTATTTTTGGTTTCTTTTCTTTCAAAGACTTTTTTCTTTCTTGTTCGGCTACACTTCGTTCAAGTTCATCTTTATAAGGTGTACTAGTTATTATCCAACTAGAACCTTTTCGAGGATTTTTTTGTTTGTTTGTTTGTGAGGTATAACTGCAAGAAGGCAGTGGACTAATATCCTCAGCTCTTATCATAGTTGCCGTAGTTTCAGTTGCATTTCCATTGGATGATTTATTTGTTAAGTTATGTTTTGGAGGTGTTCTTTCGATAATGCTTTGTGGTTCTGGTCTTGACTGACCTCTTGTTGGTAATACTTCCCCATGATTTTGATTTATGGGTGGTGGTGTTCTTTCTCTTTGTCTCTCCATTATAAAATCGTGATCAGAAAAGTTATTTTTATTAAAAGGATATATTCCAGATTTGCGAAAACCATTCGCGGAAATTTCTGCAGTAGCACTTTTCAAATATGCCGGGCACATAAGCTTACAAATTTGATACGAGTTTATGGTGCGTCCAGGATTTTGCCTTAACCACATCTCAATTTGTTGCGAATAATATGTTTTAAATGGTGACATAAAAGACAAATCTAGAGGTTGTAGTTTGTGTGAACTGTGCGGCGGGATACACAAAATTGTAACGAAATTTGCACGTCCTGCTTCTATCACATCTATATTTCTTGTGTGGCTGTAGTGACCATCAAGAATAAGCAGCACTGGGTCTTCACGGGATGGTTTCACGTGAGCTACGAAATGCTGTAGCCATTGGGAAAAAATGTGCTGCTGAATCCAACCTGATGGATGGCAAGCTGCAATAGAGCCAGGCGGCGATCCATCTAATAATTCCACTTTCATGTTCTTTCTTGGAAACACGAATAATGGAGGGACAAACCCACCAGCAGCATTCATACAAAATACAACAGTAACTAATGCGCCTCTTTCAGTCGCGGTAACAGATCCAACCTGTTTTTTTCCTTTTAATGTTATAACACGAGTATTCTTGGACTGAACCGTTGTTATGCCGCTTTCATCAACGTTATAAACTCTTGCGGGTTGAAGTTAACTTTTTCCATTGACGTTTCTAAAAGATCATAGAATCTGCTGACATTTTCTGGGGTAAATCCCTTAATTCGGGCTTTCGAGATTCCTTGTGGTTTTCTAAGGGACAAAACTGCGTTTCGCCTCATAAATCCCCTTAACCATTTTTTACCGGCAGATTCGGCATGGGCAAATGGATGACGAAGACCATTTCGTAAAGCTATTTGATATGCAAGTCTCTTGATATCAGCGGTCCCAATTCCGTAAAATCGCCGGTCCATTTCTAGGCAATACGAGACTAAATCTGCTTCCATTTCTGCAGAAAGTACTGGTCTTCTTCCAATTTTAACAGCAACCAACTGCTCCGGAGTTTTATTTTCTTGCTTAACATAATCTTCCAGAGTTGATTTCGGAACAGCAAATAACTTCGAGGCTTTAAGATACCCCATTTCCTTTCCCCTGACGGCACGGATAGCACGTATCATTCGGTCTGGATCCCATTGTTTATGTTTTTTACTTGTTTTTGGCATTTTCTTCTGAAAAGAAACAAAAGTTTTTATGCTAACATGATCATCAATTTAAGGTTCCTAATTTCGGATATCCGAAATTATGGGACTTGTACTATCCGAAATTAGGAATTTTTTATTTTTAAGGTTAGGGCTCTCTAATTTATATGTGATTAAAATCTGCTTTAAATTAGTAGCAAAATCAAATAAAAGAGGTTTCTAGCTTACTCCTGCCAAAAGATCAAACTTCAAACAGGAATAAAAACACGAAAAAATAGGCTTTGAAATACGACCGAAAAAAAACTGCACAATAACGTTTGGTGGTTTCGGCACTGCCATCTAACGGGGAGCAGCTCTACTACCTAAACAATTTAAGATAATGTTCTCTGTGGTATTCAGCGTGACATACGTATAGGTTTCTGTTCGCAAATAAAGAAACTTTTTTAGATACACCGCTATCCGAAATTAAGAAACTATCCGAAATTAGGCTACTTTCCTCTAATGTAAAAACATCCGGCGAGAATGATCAAATGTTGTATGTTGGCGTAGGTTAGACCATTCTTGTTTTCTTGAATGATTCTGTTCGCCTTTGTAACTGGTGCGCTGGTTTAACTTCGCTAGTGGACTGTATCTCTTGTAAAATTAAAGGATATGTGCACAGATACCAAATTTATTATTCAAACTCTTATAACAAAAATAAATCGACTATTTCCACATGCTATATCTTAACCTCTACCTATATATTCGACCGACTGTCACTCTCGGCTGGCGGGTGACGATTCTTCTCTTTTTCGGCAAGACATGAAGTGTCAACCGCCAATACAGCTAAGGCCCCGTCTACAAATGCGCGGCAAATTTAAATAATTCTCATTATTTTACATTTCTGAACACTTATATTATTAGGAACTTTGGTTTTTCAAATACATCATCCTGTATATTCAGTCATTATTGGAATCTTCTATTCAATACGAGTTCAACCATATGTAACACTTATGATTTTATGTAATCTGGAAGGTCATAAATGCATAAAACCGAAGTCTGGCAACGCCTAAATTGTTTCAATAATTTTTTTAATACTAACTATTTTCAAATACGTTAAAACGTAACAATTGATAGTTTAGAACATTTTAACATAGTAGTTACGTTATTAAGTGTTCAAAATGTGCTCAATTTGTGAGTTGACAGCACCCTAATCGATGGTAGAAGTAGTCTACCACATTTCTCCATGATTGTCTAGAAATTATTCGAGATTCACTGATAATTCGTTGCCATTAGCTCTGCAAGACTTGCTGGTTAAGTTTTGTAAACTGAGGGTGAACGTGAAGGCCATTCAATTCTACCTTGTCTACTAATTTATCGTCCAGGAAATATCTCATCTAAATATCGCCGAACATTTACACCAACTATCTGACGTTAAATTTCTTTCGACAAAAAATGACCCAATTGAATAAGTAACTACTATATCTGACCATACATTTAATTTTTGTGGTCTTTGAGTATGGTTTTCACGCATTCAGTCTTCAGTGTGAACTTACGTCACACCAGTACCTTAAATTGTGTCGATTTACACTTCCACAAAAGTTGCTTCATCGGAAAAACATATTATGTTACGAAATTTTAATAACTTTAAATTTTATCCATCATTACCTCAGTAAACTCTAATCTACGACCAAAGTCATCTTCACTTAATTCTTGCATGATTTAAATAATAAATTTAATTTTGTATGATTTAAATTTATTTTTACGTAATAAACGTAAGACTGAAGAATGACCCACATATGTACTTGTGCAACCCTGCCTGGGGATGTATGTGGATCTTCAACAAAACTTTGCTTATATCTGAAGTTTTGTTGTCATTGATAACTCGTTTCGGTCAACCTGATCGGTATCTATCTTTTACTTCTCCAGATTCCTCAAATCGCCTTACAGTTTTTTGTACCGTTGTCTTATGAATAGAAGAACGGTTTAGATAACGGCATTTTAGAGAAGCAATTTAAATTGCAGAACTTTTTGAACCACAACTACTGTCAATTTTAGTTTATAATTTAAATGGTGAACCAATGTCAAAAACACAGCATTCTCCAATTAAATATTTAAATTTATTAAAATCTACATATTTTGCACTGTTTTATGTATTTAAGATCTTTCAGACTACATAAAATCAAGTGAACATATGGTCGAACACGTATTGAATAGCTGAACTGGTGTGAAATTCACACTGAATGCGTGAAAACTATACTTAAAGACCACAAAAATTAAATGTATGGTCAGTTATAGTAGGTACTTATTTAATTGGGCCATTTTTTATCGAAAGAAATTTAACGTCAGATAGTTGGTGTAAATGTTCGGCGTTATTTAGATGAGATATTTCTCGGACGATAAATTGGTAGACAAGGTAGAATTGAATGGCCTCCACGTTCACCCGATCTCAATCCTAAAGATTATTTTTATTAGAGATACTTGAAAAATTCAGTTTACAAAACTTAACCAGCAAGCCTTGCATAGCTAAGGCAATGAATTATCGATGAATCTCGAATAATTTCTAGACAATCATGGAGAAATGTGGTAGACGCATTCTACCATCGATTAGAGTGCTGTCAACTCACAAATGGAGCACATTTTGAACACTTAATAACGTAACTATTATGTTAAAAAATATTCTGAACTATCAATTGTTACGTTTTAATGTATTTGAAAATAGTTATTATTAAAAAATGTATTGAAACAATTTGGGCGTTGCCAGACTTCTGTTTTATGTATTTAAGACCTTCCAGACTACATAAAATCATAAGTGTTACATATGGTTGAACTCCTATTTAATAGGAGATTCCAATAATGACTGAATATACCGGGTGATTCATTTGAAAAACCAAAGATACTAGTCATATAAGAGAAACTGAAAATCTGGCAACATTGCAAATACCAAATATGGAATCTCCGTAGTCTTAGTCAAAATAGTCTTATCTCAAATTTTGTATAATTAGGTCTAGTAATTTACGAGATAATTAGCCGTTTCCAGACTTTTGGGCCACTCTGTATACATGGCGTTGGTAGTTGCGCCGCCTAATATCAACTACCGTGTGGCGCAACTATCAACGCTATGTTTTCTGTTACAATCAGGCTTCCTGGATATGCGGGATGTCGGGCTAAGACATGAAGGCCAAAACAGTTAAGTACGTATAAAATAATAAATATTGTTATAGTTATTGCCGACAGTTCAAAGAATTACTTCCTTTAAATGTAGTTACATTGGGTTTTTTCGATTAACCTTGGGTATACCTTTGCGTTTTAAGTTCAAAGCTACCATACATTTCCAACGTTAACAAATAAACTTTTTTGCACATGGTAACAAAAAAACACCACTATGTTGTTACTAGCTAAAGTTTTTTAACATCATAACTCGACATTTCTAACATTTACGGTAAGGTAAATGTTTTTTATTAGATAATATATGGTAGCTAATTATAATTTATTCTCTTTCAGCCCTGAAGAAGCCAAATTAATTCTCTTTGGCGAAAACGTTAGGTGAAATAATTGATACACATTAGAGTTTTCTTGCAGATTTCCCCAATATTTAAGAGTTTACTATATATTTATATATATATATATATATATATATTATATATATTATATATATATATTATATATATATATATATATATATATATATATATATGTATATATGTATATATATATATATATATATATATATATATCTTAGCAGCTTCTATTCCTTCATACATGATTTACCTGTCTATTGTAATTAGGTCGTTCTGTATTTTTCCTATTGATAAAATCTTGTCTATTATAATTAGTATTGTTATTAACATTTTGTCTATTTTGATTATTAATATTGGTATTAAAATGTTGCATATTATTACCACATCTATTATTATTATATGATTGTCTATATTGTTGATTAATATTCTTATTATATTAAAAGTTATTATTGTTTTTTCTATTATTATTATTATTCATCCTAATATCATTGTTATCATTATTACTTGTCATATTACCTCTTTGTATTCTTTAAATAAAATTAATAAAACTATCAATTGTTTGAATATTTTGTACAGTTACTGTTTGCACAACATCGGCATCAAAATGTCTTGATACATTTAAAACTGTTTTATCCTCTCTAAGTTGTGGTTCTAAATATTTTGCAACCGTTATCAGTTTTAATACATAATCTACCATATTTGATCTTACATTATGATTATACTTAAGTTAAGTACGTTAATAAGATACCTCATCTTATTGACGTACTAGAAAATTCTTTGCTCTTCTATGGATAATTTAATAGACATTTAGGCTTTGCAGATCAGAATAAACTCTTATATATAAACTAAACATCTTAATCCAATACATGTCACTATTTTACACCCGTAATTATATTTAAATTAATTATCCCAAACTAATAAAAAGCCCCATTTCACATCTGCAACCATCCAAATGTCAAATAACACAGTGTATATTTGGTTGCCTATGCACATGACTCACTTAAACATATCTATTATTAAATAAAAATAAAAAATAAACTTTTTAAACTTATTATTATGCTAAATTCTTACAAATACCCTCATATAATTATTTTTTAATAATATTCGCTAGTATATAAATTATAAAAAATATTTTTTTAATCACTTTTTAAGTTTATTAATTAAAAATCATAATATTTTTATGGTAATCTCCTCCACATCTATTGTCATCTCAATATATATATATATATATATATATATAATATATATATATATATATATATATATATATATATATATATATATATATATATATAATATATAAGATGGTGGTATTCTTGACTGTTAATTTAAATATAAGTTATGATTTTTGAGGATGCTCATATATTTATATTTTTATGGGCCAAATAAACTGACTGCATCCTCAAAAATCATAACTTATATATATATATATATATATATATATATATATATATATATATATATATAAGAGTAAGAAAAAAGAAATAAATAAATAAATTCATCCAAATAAAATGAAAATGAACCTTATAACAGGATTAAAGGAACGTGTTTTAAAACTTTCTCATCCAGACTACCTACAAGAAGATCTTCATTTGTTAAAAAATATTTTAATTGAAAACTCTTATCCTCCTGATATGCTACATAGGATGCTTTTTTCTAATTTATTAAATATAAATAACTAAACACCATTTTTTGCTAAATCTCAAAACACTGTATCCAACAATCAAAACATATATTATCATTCACTACCTTTTATACCATCATTAACTCCTAAATTAATACAAACATTAAAGGTTATTGACAATATAAAAATAGCAACAAAGAACATCAAAACTATTTCATCTTTATATTCCAAAACTAAATATCCTATAGACAAATTAGATCAAACAAATGTAGTATACAGCATTGTTTGTACTCAGTGTGAAGCTGAGTATATTGGTGAGACTGGAAGAAATCTCTCTAATCGCATTATTTCTCACAAGAGTGATTGTAGAATTAAGAAACCATCTTGTGCTTTGGCAGAGCATGTAATAGACAAAGACCATATTATGGATTTTGATAATATTAAAATTTTATGTAATGAAAGTAATAAATTTAAAAGAACTTTTTTGGAAATGGTTTGTATTAGCAAAAGTGATAATAATTTAAACAAAAGGTCAGAAATTCAAAATTTAAGCAAAATTTATAATTATATAATTTCTATTTAATTTATGCAGTCAGTAAAATATCACATTTTGAATTTTCCATTTATTTGTTACATTTTTCCGGGCATCTATCAATGGTGAATAAATCTTCTTCTTTTTTGTTACTAAACAAAGAAGAATTTTTTAAACAAAATTTTATTTTTGACAATATGTCAAAAATAAGAATTTTTAAGTTAGTATTTATGACGTTTTAGGCTGGTTGTAGCTATTCTATATTTGTTTATAATTTCAATTTTTTTTTCTTAAGAAACTTCATCTAAATTTTTCAGAGAAACATTTGTTAGAATAAGACATTTTTTTATTAATATTTTTTGTATTTATTATGTAAGCAGTAGTTTTATATAAAAAAACTAATTTTATTTGGTGAGTTAACAAAAAATTTTTTATTTCTAGTTCAACTTTGTAAGACATTTTGTATTTTTTAGAAGCTCTTGATAAAAATTGTAATCACAATTGAAAGCTCGAGTAAAAAATAGTCAACAAATAGCCCCTTTTATTGACTCCAACCCATCAAAAACAGTGTTATATATATATATATATATTATATATATATATATATATATATATAATATATATATTCCTTAAACATACGTATATTTATATTTAGATTTTTATTATATCTGAATGTAACTATCTTATAAAAAAGTATCTAGGTCATTTCTTCTTCTGAATATAAAAAACACAAAATAATGAAAATTTTATTATTAATAAATGTAAATAAGGAACGAATTGTTCAAAGAGTAAGGCACAACGTTGCGTAAATCCAAAACCCCTTTTCTGATTTTCTTTTGTCAAACAGAATAGAGCAAATATTAGGTTCTACTTTGTTATTCCTATAAATTTCTTCGTTGGTTGTGTATATTTTGTGTTTGAGCATGAATTATAAATACAGGGCATTACACTTTACATTTTAGTAGTATGAGACGAGCTATAAATTACGAAATACCTTTGCTAATTATTTCTCTGGAAAAATAAATATGATGAACATTTTTTTGATATAATGCTTAGTTACTCTGGGATAAAAATATGAGATTACTCTACAAAAACTTATTCAATTAGTCTTGAAACATAATTTTTATAAAAAATTTTCATAAAACTTAGTGAAATATTAAGATTGCAGCAATGCTTAAATAAATAAGATTTTCAAACTGTTTTCCACCATCAAACCACCAAAGTTGTTGACGAGGTTATGTAATTTTACAAAATTGAAAGTTGATACCTTGGGCATGGTGCTATAGACAGCAGTCATACGTGTAAAGCTATGAGGGTGGATTTTTGCCATTTGAAACTTCAAATTATGATTATTCTAAGTGTTCCGAATTAGAAATATGTTTTATAAGTATTCTTGTATGTGAGGGTGTTCGTGTAATGGGTGTGTGTTGTGTGTTGCATATGTATTGTTGGTATATTCTTCTTGTTGACTTCTTATTTAAGTATTGGCAACCAAAAATTCTGCTGATGGGTTTGGTACACATATTTCTTCGTTGAGTACGATGGGGACTGCTTCTTTGATTTTTCTCTTTTTCAGGTCTGTTTCTTTCATGATTATTGATGCGTCTTTCCATTGAATTATGTGTTCACTGTCCCAGGCATGTTTTCATATCGGTGAAGTCCCTGTTTTTGATATATGATTCATGCTTGTTTATCCTGACACTTGGTGGTCTTGCAGTTTTTTCCACAAGTTTTTTCTTTTATTTTAGAACCTGTAGTGAAAGAGAAATCACCTAGAGACGAATTAAAAATAATTCCAATTGCCACCATTTAATGGGAAGTCTTTTTGGTCCATATATCTTAGATAATTTAAAGTTATTGCGACAGCAAAGTATTGGACAAAGAAGAAAAGGCTGTTTTCGTGACTGCTGCTACAAGGTCCTGCTGCAAATATCCTAAGATTGATTCCTAAGGGCCAAGAAAATTGTTACAGACCTTATTCACTTGACTAGATAAACGTTAGAGATATCCATCTACAACAAGTCTACAAAGCACAACTAAAAATAGAATTCAACGAGCAAGTGAAAATTTGCAAGAGTTTGAAGCAGACGTTGATAGTATAGTGAGGCAGGCTTATGGACTGTGGTGCGGTTGAATTACAGAAAGCTTTATGACTAGCAAGACCAAAACTTCTGGATACAGCGCTTGGAACATGAAACAGGTAGTCAAACTTCACGGAGCTATCAAGTAAGGATTATTGAAGAAAATGATGAAAGTCTGGACGCGAGCCCAGATGTTGAAATTGTGATGACGTAGACCACATTTGCCACAATTGCAAGAAAATGATACAACATTCCTAAAACTAGAACCGGTTGACACCAAGGGGCAGCTGCTGACCTCGATAAATAAATCTCCCATAAGAACTGTTAACATTAGTTTCTTCAGTAGAATTTATAGCTTGTACATTGAGAGTCGTATCAATAATAAATGTATATTATTTTTTTATATATACAGGTGCAACAAGAACTATTGCACGTCCAGAAGTAGTACGAGGCATCTTAATTTATTCCCTGCAACAGTAAGGCTTAGAACAGCAATTTTTGAGCTAATTAATACATACGGGGAGACTAATATATCAGTATCCATTAGTCAGGCCACAGTGAAACACATAGTATTAATTGCAGAGATCTGCGTCGAGATGATATTGGGGATGGATTTACTAAAAAAATTGAGGCTGTATTGAATGTCAGAAATGGCGTTCCCGAGATCAGTGGTGAATAGTTGCCATTTCATAAAGATAAAGAAGATGTTATCAGCTAACTAACTACTTGTGACGTAACAATACCTAATAATAGTAAGAAAATTCTGATGACTAGACTTGATGGTCACTGCCGAGAGGAAAGTTTAGGATGGTCGAAGATGTAAACAATGGCGAGTTCCTAACAGTAGAAGCTTTAGTGAGAGTTTGAGATGTCGTTCCTGTAATAGGGTTTGAGGAGTTATAAATTTAAAGGGAATTTTTATTAAGTAGAAGAACTTTCATCGGACAGTGTAATCCCGTACCTTCGATTTTCTATTAATACCAATAAGAAATCAACGAAATCTAAGTAATCAAAATAGCTTGAATAAAACCTGTCAAGATCTTGATGATAAACGAACATAAAAAGTGAGTAGAATACAGTAGAACAGAATTTTAAGATGTTTTTACTATTTATAACAAGGATAAGGGCAAAACAAGTATAGTAACGAATAAAATTAATACCGGAGACGCTCAGCCAATCAGACAATATCCTAGACGCTTTTCATTTGCGAAAAGAGATAGAGCCGAAGACATCATCATAGATGTGAACAAACAAGGGGTAATTAAACCATCAAACAGTCCATGGACATTACCAGTAGTTCTAGTAAAGAAGAAAGATTGTTCAACGCGTTTTTGTATTGACTACCGCCAGCTTAATGTGGTAAATAAGAAAGATAGTTACCCTTTGCCCAAAATAGTCGATACGTCGGATACTCTCTCCAGTTCTAATTGGTTCTCCACACTCGATCTAAAAAGTGGATATTCGCAAATAGACATGGAGCCAGCTCATCGGAAAAAAAAACAGCATGCTCGATAGGATCAGGGCTTTGGCAGTTCACGGTTATGCCCTTTGGTTTATGTAATACACTGCCACAAATTGAAAGACTAATGGAGGCAGTTTTTAGATGTCTAACATGTAAAACATGGAAGATCCTTCGATTAACATTCCAAAAATCTGACAGAAGTCTTTCAACGATTGCGAGCAGCGAATTTGAAGGTAAGTTCGAAGAAATGTCTCATGTTTCGACAATAATTGAAGTGCTTAGGACATATTGTAGCGAATAATGGTGTAACAGTTGACCCTAAACAACTTGCAGCCGATCTAAATATTACCGACGTTTTGCCAAAGGATTTGCCAACATTTTCAAGCCGTGAACAAAGTTGAAAGAAAAAGGCAAAGAAAATACATGAAGTATAGAGTGTCAAAAAGCTTTTGAACAACTACAAATGGCTCTGATCAGTTTACCAATTTTAATCTACCCTTAATAGGCAGGAAAATTTACTAAAATATGAACAGCTCCTATTGCAATAATGCAATAGAAGTTGTTCTCTCCCAAATCCAAGACGGACAGGAAAAAGTCATCGCTTACTTTAGCAAAGTCTTGTCAAAACCAGAAAAAAACCATTGCGTTATTAAGAGAGAATTGCTTGGTTTACTGAAGGCTTGCGAGCATTTTTAAAAATACTTGTATGGTAGAGAGCCAGATAGCAAGTTGATTCGAACGATTAGACGAATATGATTATGAGATCGAACACAGGGTTGGATGAGTTCACTTAAATGCTGACGCTCTTTCGAGATGGTCATGCAGTGCAAAATGTAATCACTGTCTTAAATTGGAATAACGATTTTGCCTAGTAAGATGAACCACCGTCATTAATGATCAATGGCAGCCTCAACAGCTACAAGACGCCTAAGTAGGTGATCCATGTATAAAAAGAGTAATTTGTTTAGCATCTAGCAGAGATGCTTAACTAAAGAGTAAGGTGATTATTGTCTGGCTCTGATTAAATATAATAGAAAATAGAAAGCCAAAAAAAAATAGTTATGACGGGTATTACAAGACGATACATCAGCCTACAGAAATGTTAATGCTTCACAAAACTTTCTCCGTGCACCCTCAGATAACTATATTCTCACGTCGAAAATAACTACACTTAAAATAGTAAAGAAATCCTAAAATAACTTTTTAGGATGCACCTTTCTGAGATTGAAACAAAACTAGTACCAGTAGACACAAAGCAGCACACTAAACTTATCACTCGAATAACTTTGGGTACAAAAAATTGATAGACACTACAGACCAACTTAGGACTACGTAAGAGACGAAACAAGCTGCAGATAGATAGACTGCATGCTAACTAGACGTGTGGAGTACGTAATGTTCTTGGTAGATCCAGTGTCAGCACAGGTAGCTAGATGTTGGCCGCAGTTTTATATCTTGGGCTCTGGGCTGTTGGGATGACTTGGTCATTAGTTTACGATAAATAAAATGTTGGGGATGTAATGTAACAGGCCCTGACTTTAGCTATAAAGTAAACTTTAAATGTAGAGTTTAACATAATCCCCAAGAATAAAATCAATAAGCTCAATATTATAAAATTTACCAGAAGAAGAAATTTAGAATGTGGTAAAATATTATGGAGGTAAATTACTCATACATTTGACCAACAGTGTAGTGAAACAGTGCCATAGTTATACTAAGCAAGATGCAAATACTTGTTTGCCTTGTAATTACAGGGGCTCTGAGGGGAACGCAAGCTTTACTGGATATCCCTCCTCTGCACATCATTATTGGGGTGCAGCGAGAATGAGATTTAATAGACTGCTGGAAAACCTGACCAACGTAATATTTATAGCAGGACATAGTATTATCAAAAGTCAAATCAGGGGTATAGAATAGATGATGACTTCAGACCATATGATACCCAGATAAAGCCCGAACGTATTTTTCCAAGTGACGTTGTCGGTTTTGCATTTTTTAAAAGAAATTTATATGGGGCTTTCGAACTAAACCGGATCAAGGATCATTATATGTACAGATAGTCAAGCGGATATTAGGACAGAATCCCTTAGGTGGGCTCTGGGCTACTATCAGAATACCAAAAAAAGACTCAGCAGACTAGAGAGAGGATCATAATGTAAAACTGATAACATTTACAGGTCGTAGATGAATTTGCCAGAAGAAGATCGGATACAAAATATTTACACAAAGAAAATGGAATAGTCAACTATATCTTGCATGTTCTTAATTTTATTTGAAAGTGATTATTTTTTACTTTCAATCCCTAACTGATGTTCTTGAATTTTAAATAAAAAGTATCAATAGTTTTCTAAACAATTTCCAAGCTTTCCTTCCATTTCTGAAACATTCGTGACTTACGTTACTAGAATCTTTCTAAATTTTGTTGCACTTTTTATTGAAGTAAAAAGTATCAGATTTTTTATAACTCTTTACGATATGTACAAACATATATTTATAAATATCATTAAACAATAACTTCGTTTACAATTCGATTGGAGAACATAGAGGCCCAAAATATAATTTCGGATATATTGTCAGGTATCTCTATATCCAATTGAACTCGTAACATACCACAAATATTATTTCATCGAATTCCTCTATTTAAATCTACAATGGGAGCCTATGCTTTTAAAATATATTTATATATACATAAATATATGTATCTGTCTGGATGGTTACATTAATTCAGTAATGATGTAATTGGTAACACACGTATGTACGAATAAACTTGCTATAGCCTACGGCCTCTTCTGCACATTAATTCGAATTTTAGATTATAATCTAAATTACTCCACCTATGAATCCGATGTTTTTTATTTGCATGAATCGTAATTAGCTTAACCGTACATTATTTCGCATTTTGGCTAATAACACCGAAGGTATAGGCAAATACATTCATACTGTATTATTATTTTGTTAATAACGAATATCGCTAATAAATTGAAGCAAGAAATTAACTGATTACTGGAAATTATAAAAAAGTGATAACTGTTGACGATACCAACAATTCGGCTATTTGGATTCAATAATTCTACTTCTGTTAAAATATTAATTGGCCTTATGATAGCGATTAATTTAGCCCATTTATAGTTTATTCGTCTTCCGGGTTTGGACCGTGTTATTTGTGAGTGACCCAAAAGTGGGTTCATCTCGACGTTTCGCTACAATTGTATGTAGCTTCTTCAGGAGAACAAAGAAAAAGAAATCAAAAGACAGGAAGATGGGTAGTTAGCAACGGTAACTCAGTTACTCAACGCAACCAGAGGCGAATACTAACTACCAAGATGGGCAGTTGGTCACAGTAACTCAACTACTTAACACAGCCAGAGGTGAAAACCAAATGCCAGGACATGGATTCACGTCCAACAGCTCAGAACACTAACGCGTCGAGAGGCGGGGAGTGAATTCACAAATGACACGGTCCAAACCCGGAAGACGAATAAACTATAATTCTGACTCTAGCCGTGGAAGCCTACGATTTCATTTAATTTAGCCCAATTTACATAACTAAAATCAGCACAAGATATAACAAACGACTTATTTGTTTTTGGCTACACGACTAATATATATATATATATATATATATATATATATATATATATATATATATATATTATATATATATATATGTATATATATATATATATATATATATATACTAATATATATATATATATATATATATATATATATATACTAATATATATATATATATATATATATATATATATATATATATATGGGTTTTAGTTTTGAAAAATAAGTACCTACCTAAATATTTACAAGCCCATGGGAGATTTTAATGGGTCATTTGACCCAGCACGAATTACATCTAAAATAATACTACAATATGTAATAACAACTTTAGAAACTATGCCGTCAATTTTTATAGGTACATATAAGTAACAGGAAAGTTTTTTTCCGTCAAACAATTTTTACGGCTTTTATAACTTAGGTAATGCCGTACAAAAATAATGGTATCAAGAGCAGGGAAAATTTTTTTATTTTTGGTAATTTGACCATTTGTCATTCATACTCAAGTTTCGAATCGGTATATACATAAAATTTTTTCCAAAGTCGCTAATTTTGGCTGCAATAATGGAAAAAAATCTAAGACACAACCATTACATTAGTTTTCAAAAGTTGTAATTACGTATTTCTGACTATTTGGTTGTCATAAGTACGGTGTAGCCGCTGACGGTGTTAATGCGTTTTTATCGTATTGCTATTCTCGTTTAAATTCACGATTGAATTCATCTTGCATACAGCCATTAGGCACAAGCATTTCTAATCTATACAAAATCTTGTCAGATATCACAAAGCACAAATTCTCTAGAGGTATCAATACACCATTTTGTATCTATGCATAAATTTTGAGATAGTTTGAGATTTGGTGTTTTTGTACTTATTCGATGGAAAATTTTTTCCGCAATATTGTCTCTTTATGTATCCCACGAACTTTATGAGTTTAATGGACAGTATGTCAAAATTTTCATTGAAAAAAATTATATTGTGTGACAATGTAATGGAAAGTAGATGACATAATAGCATCAGCAAGTGTGTAGTTCCAATGAATATCATCCTCTAGTAAAAGTAAACTTTGAAAGGCTTCTCGGAATGTTGCGCAGAATTCACCATTAATTGTTCGTAGACATGTAAATTAAGTTGGTCCACGAGCATTAACTAATAACAAAGGCAAGTAAAACTTTCGTTATTACTTGAGTAAACTGTATATATTCACCCCGATGCAGTTGAATATAAATTCACGTATATAGGTTCTTATTGCGGTATCCATTCTCTAGAGGTGTAATTCCAAATACAGCTATGTCGTTTTCTTTTGTGACATACTTGTAACATATTTAATCGATGTGTAACATCGTAATGCGCTTTAAAAGTCTCGAAAAGCAGTAGTGAATATGGCACAATCTAACTGTTGTTAACTACAATATCGTTAGTTTTCACTTGCGTTATTATTGTTCTCTCTCGTTATCTTCTACAGAGCGAAGACGGTACTGTAGAAAACCATTATTGCCTGTATTTGTTTCAGCCAACTAAGCATGTGGATAATGCTTCCAGCATTTCTTATTGATAATGCATAGTGATTCCCGATTGCATTCGGGATTTTTTAAGCCCTTCTATCTATTTGGATTGACGAATATAGGCCTCTCCTAATTCTCGCCATTCATATCTGTTGTTTGTAAGACGTTTCCACATTGACCCTGCAGTTTTTCTGATCTTCTCCATGTTTATTTTAGTAAATGTCCAGATTTGAGCTCCATATGTAAGTACAGGTAGGATACAGGAATTAAATACTTTGGTTCGCAGTCTTTGAGGTATATTTTTAGTTTTAAGTAAGTATGAGGGTCTTCCAAACGCTGCCCATCCCATTTTTGCACGTCTGCTTATTTCAATAGTCTGATTTTCTTTGCTTACTTGAATATTTTGATCCAGATGTGTATATTCATCTACGTGTTCTCTCTCTGTCCCTTCGATGTTTATCATTGGTTTGTTATCTTTGTTTGACTTCAGCTTAGTTTTGCTGAAATTCATTTTTAGTCCTTTTTTAGGGATTCTGTGTGTAGCTCCTTGATCATCGTATTCAGTGCACTCCACGTGTCGGCTATTAGTACTATATCATCTGCGTATCTAAGATAGAAGACGTTTCAAGAAGGTGGTTCAAGTATCTTCCGTTAATAGGGATTCCATTATTTTCCCAGTCTGTTGACTTAAAGATATCTTCTAGCGCAGCTGTAAATAATTTTGGAGATATTGTGTCTCCTTGTCGTACTCCTCGGTTGATTTTTACTGGTCTTGTTTCGATTCCATTACCCCACGTCATTATCATTTCAGCTTGTTCGTAAATATTATGTATTATTATTCTGTACCTGGAGTCAATCCGGTTGTTGACTAATACTTCTTCTATTGCCCACAGTTCTACGCTATCAAAAGCTTTTGCATAATCTATAAAAGCAAGACATAATGGGAGTTTGTATTCGTTAGTCTTTTCTATTAGGATTTTTAAAGTATATAGATAGTCACAGGTGCTGTACTTTTTTCCAAATCCGGCTTATTCTACTGGTTGATATCGGTCAAATTTAATTATTGTTAACCTGTTTGTAATAATATTTGTTAAGGTTTTGTAAAGTTGTGAAAGAAGTGAAATTCGTCGATACTTTTTCAGGTCTGTGGTGTCTCCCTTTTTGTGTATTAGTATTGTTTTAGAAGTATTCCATTGTTCGGGTATGTTGCCTTGGAATAAACATTTATTAAATAGTATTTTAGGTATGTGATGGCTTCTTCTCCGCCTTCCTTCGGCATTTCTGCTAGGATTCCATCGCTACCAGTAGCTGTATTCCTTTTTTATTTCTTTTACTGCTCGTTCTATTTCTTCATGGCTTATTTCGGGCATCACTTCTGAGTTAAAAATTGTTATCTGCCTTTTCAAGTTCTGCTTTCAGGAGTTAGGGGGATCGTTTCTGGAACGATACAGATCGGCGTAGAACTTTTCAATTGAGTTTGCAATATTAGATTTACTTTTTTCTAGTTGTCCTTGTTCATTTTTAATGGTTATTCGGTTTTTTCCTAGTTTCAGTTTGGTACATTTGAGATTGGGGTTTTTCTTTATGATTTGTTCTATCCGGTCTTCTTGATGTTTTTTAATGTCCGTTTTTATCCGTTTTCTTATTACTCGATTAAGTTCCTTAAATTCTGCAGTGTCTCTTTTGTTTTGTCTCAGAAGATATTTTCTTTATTTTAGCATGTTTTGTGATTTTACACTTTGGATTTTCGTTTTCTGTTAGCGGTTGCCATTTCTGAGCTTGCATTTAATAGTTCTTTTGTTATTACTTCATTGATTTCGTTTAAGCTAGGTTTATCTAGTTTTAATACTTTTGCGGGTTTTAACTTGCTTTTCTATTGTTCTGTATTAGATTTTAGTTTATCTGTGTCCATATTCCAAGTTTTCTAAATTTATTTCTATTTTTATTATGTTTTATCTCTAACTATTCGGTGATCGCTACTTACTGGCGCCGTAATTATTACTGTTACGTCCTGTTCCTTTCGCACAGGAAGATCGTGCACAGATGCAGTATTCATCATAAAACAGATTACCGAGAAAGCACTAGAGTATAACAGACCAGCATTCATATGTCTAATAGACCTGAAGAAAGCGTTCGATAAAGTAAAGCTTAAAGATGTAATTCACCTTCTTTACGATAGAGAAATTCCACTAGATGTTATAAAAACAATAGAGAACATTTACCAGAACAACAATGTGGAAGTCAGAATAGGTGGCCAGCTTACAGATCCAATAGATATGGGCAATTGAATAAGACAAGGAGACTCGCTTAGTCCAACGCTATTCAATATAATCATGGATGAAATCATCAATACTATTAATAAAGGAAGAGGATACAAAATGGGGAACAAAGAAATCAGAATACTCTGCTATGCAGATGATGCGAATTATGAATGTTCTTGGGAAAAACACTTTTTTAAAAACTAACTTCACAAATAAAACTTTTATTATCGACTTACAAAGATTTTAGTAGCAACAACAATAATTTAAATCAGACTGAAAATATTGATTTTTACATAGTGTTTTTATAATTTCATAATTGCTGATCTTGCAGTCCAATACGTCGCAATTCAGTCCAGAATGATCGAGCGGTAGTCCCGTGTAGAATCCACGTGGTAGAATTTACTGGATGGTAGCGGTCATTGTACTGTAACTACTCCATCCCCTGAAGAAGTTTTGTGAGGGACGAATAGAACTGTTGGGTTGGCCTCTTCTGGAGCTTCGTGGCTGTAGTTGGGTTTTTGTTATTTGTTTTATACCTGTAACATATTTAGAGGCAGATTATTGTAATAAAGATATATAAAGGAGTCATCCAAAAACGGTTATGGCTATGGTTCCATAATTTCGGGTTAATTGTTCTTGAATTTATGTAACTCTGGATTGGGGTTTTGAATTCTCATCTGGGCGGAAGATTGATGAGATATAGCTCAGTAGAATTTGCCGTAGGTATAGGAAATAAATGATAATAAATAAAGAAATTGTCATGTAGGACAGAAAAACGAAGGATAAATACTGCTTCCTGGTCCATTGATTAGCCCTCTTCTTATTCTGCTATAGGGGTAAATCGCTGAGAATTTTTCTTGAGCTGATTTTCATTGATATCTAAGAGCTTGGTCGAAATTTTGTAAATTGCTGAAATAAGGATGGCTAAGTCCATTTTGAATTGCTGTGGTCACTGCGTCGTACTGGGTTCCAATTCTTCCTTTATTGGTAGTAGTTGAAAAAGTGTATAAAATCGTGTGTACTAGTATGAATCTTTGTTTGTCCTAGGTTGAGGGAAATTATTCCTGGGTTGTCCTTCAGGTCCTTGATCTTCACTTTCTCTCCCATCGTCAGGGTGATTTTGTGGGGAAGGTTCAGATTTAGTTTTTGACTTAGGTTGGTGTTTTATGTTTTTCTTGTGAACTGTAGCTTTTGATGTATTTACAGTCACTTTGTTATTCCTTTTTATATGTTTTGCGGAATATCGCGGAAGTAATTTATTTCTGGTAACTGTTTTTCGTGTATAGATTTTTGTGCTGGGTTTATACGTAATAGGGTCTTGTCTTGATTTGTTTCTATTTTCTATGACTTTATTTTTATTCTCTTGTATATGCTGGTTTACTTCCTTGTATAATTTCTTTGTTATCTCTCTATGATTTTGGATATAATCGTTCAGTATTACTTTTTGTATGTCAATGTCAAAGGGATCTTTTGCGTCGATATGTCCGTTTAATATGTCAATGGGTCTTAACTTTGTTGCTGAATGTATGGAATTATTGTACCCAATTATAGCGTATAGCATTTGTTCTTTTATCGAGAGTTTTGCTTTGGTGTTCCTTAAGATTCGAAGATGTTCGATTAATGTAGAATGAAATCTCTCAATCATCCCGTTTGATTGCGGATTCTCTGGTGTCGTATAGTGGATTGAGATTTTGTGAGAGTCTACAAATTCTTGTATTACTCCATTTTTAAAATCAGTACCATTATCAGCTACTATCATTGTTGGGAGTCCATGATGTGTTATAAAAATTAATAGGACGTTGAGTACATTGATTGCATTTCCTCCATTTATTGGGTAGGCTTGTCCATACTTTGAAAATGCGTCTACTATGGTTAAAAATTTCTGTCCATCAGCCTGGAATAAATCGATGTGAACTATTTCCAGTGGTTTAGTGGGAGTTGGTGTAACCATAAATTTCGGTTTGGGAGGAAGTCTGTCGTATTTATTTTCTTGACATATATCGCAAAAGTTTATGATATCTTCTATGTCCTTCTTCATATTTGGCCAGTAATATCGTTTTCTTATTTGACTTTCTGTTTCAGCTATTCCTCTATGGTTCGTTTTTCCTTCATGATAGTTTTTTATAATTTCTTTTTGCTGTTCTTCTAGGTTAACATCTTCCAATAAAAGATTACATTTTACTAAGTCGTATGCGTTGTTTTTAAAAGTTTTCCTAATAATTTCGCAAATCTCTGCAAAAATTTCTTCTTCTGTTTCAAATAAAATTGCATATTTCTTTTTCGGGTTGAGGTGTTCCTTAAAAATTTTTATGGTATCAGCTTTTAACTGATCTTTCGATAGCTGGATATGATAACGTCTTTTATTCGGAAAGGTTTGTATAATTGCTGGAGGTCGTGGATTGTAGTTGACAATTTTGACTATAATTTGGTTACTATGGAAGTTAAGTGGTTTTTCCGAAATAGGTATACCAAGAATTGGGTTTTCTACTGCTGTATGTATTGTTTCATTTCCGTCTTCGTCCATGTTTTGATTTTCGTTTCCAACAGTGTCGTCTGAGATGTTTTGATCTTCGTTTTCAACAGTATCTTCTGGGATGTTTTCTGGAATTAATTCTGTTGCTTTTTCTTTTACAATCTCGTCGGTTATTCGATCTGCATCTGGATTATTAGTCGTTGACCATCCATCGTCTTCCATGTCTACTAAATCATCAAAGACTTCCTTAATTTGTGAATCGATGTCCTTAGTTTCCTTTGTGTGTATTTCGATTCGAGACAGTGCGTCCGCATTTGTATTAGCTTTGCCTTTTTTGTATATTACTTCGTAGTCGAATTCTTCTAATTTTAATCTCCAACGTACTAGTTTGGAGTTGGGTTCCTTTAGGGAAAATAGATATTGCAAAGGACGGTGATCTGAAAGTATTTTAAATTTTCTTCCAAATAGGTAGGGTCGGAAATATTTAGTTGCCCACACCATTGCTAACATTTCCTTTTCTATTGTGGAGTATTTGGTTTCGGTTTCGTTTAGTGTTCTGGAAGCAAAGGCAATTGGTTTATCACTGCCAACTGGTCCTTGGGAAAGTACTGCACCAATAGCGAAGTTGCTGGCATCTGTTGTGAGGTTAAACGGTTTGGAAAAATCTGGATATTGCAATAACGGTTCATTCATTAATAATTTCCTGCACGTTTCAAAGCATTCTACGAATTCGGGTGTATGTTCGATTTTTGCATCCTTTTTCAAGCATCTTGTTAGAGGTTTTGTGATTTTTGCGAAGTCTCGAATAAACTTTCTGTAGTATCCTAGTAGTCCAAGAAATCCTCTTATTTCTTTTGCTGTTTTCGGTATTGGATATTTTTCTATTGCTTCAATTTTTGCTGGATTCGGTTTTATGCCTTCTTATGTGACTACGTGTCCCAGAAAATTAACTTGCTTTTTTAAGAATTCGCATTTGTCGACTTGGATTTTTAGTCGGGCTTCTCTTAATCGTTGAAATACTTTTGAGAGATTTACTATGTGTTCCTGTAGTGATGTTGAATAAACTATTACGTCATCCATATAGACGAGGCATATTTCTCCTTGAAGTCCTTTCAATACGTTGTCCATCATACGTTGGAACGTGGACGGAGCGTTCTTAAGTCCAAATGACATTCTTAAATATTCGTAGTGTCCATTTTCAACATTAAATGCTGTTTTGGGAATGTCTTCTTCAGCCATCTCGATTTGGTGAAATCCGCTCGCTAAGTCGAGGGTCGTAAAATACTGACATCTTTCCAATTTGTCCAAAATATCGCTAATGTGAGGAATTCTGTATCAGTCATCAATTGTCTTCTCGTTGACCTTTCTGTAATCTACCACTATCCTCCACTTTATTTTACCGGATGAATCTGGTTTCTTTGCCACGACCCAAATGGGTGAAGACCATGGCGATTGACTTGGTCGAATTATCCCTTGCTCTAACATTGAAGAGATTTGTTTCTTTACTTCTTCTTTGTGTACATACGGATACCGGTACGATTTCGTATATACAGGCTCTTCATCCTTAGTTCTGATGTGATGTTTAACTTCGTTAGTAAAGCTGAGAGGAGTGTCTGGTTGGTGAAATATATCGGAGAATTTTCGGCATAGGTGACGAACTTGTTCCTCTTCTTCTTCATTAAGATGTTCGGTTTTAATTAAGTCGTCGATATCTTGTCTGTAGTCTGGTCCGGAGGTTGTTTCCATGGAATATATATGGAAATCTTGAATGTCTATTTTGTTGCTTTCGAGTGGTTCTATAAGAGAAAGATGAATGGGGTCTGACGTGAAGTTGGCAATTTCGGTCCAGGCGAGGTGGTTCTCGGCGTTAGTAAGGGCTTCTCGTACTACGACGCCTTGCACTTTTTGGGTTGGAATAATGATGGTTCCGTGTTCTTCTTTGACAGGAATTTTGACTTGGCTAATAGAATTTGGTTCCAAATGAATGGAATAAAATTGTGTTTTATTTGTTTCGTAATATTTAATTGCGATTGTAGAATCTTTTGTAACTAGAAGCGACTTGGGAAAGTTTAATTGGGCTTCGAAGAGTTTTAGATTGTCGAGGCCAATAAGACCAAAAAAAGTTTTGTGGAACTTAAAGAGATAAAATTTCATTTTGCTGTCAGAATTAAATTCTGAAAATGAAGGAATTTCGGCACAATATTTTTGGGAATAATTTTGGAAAATTGATGTGACGACAAAGGGTTCATGTTTTATGTAACTTGGAAAATATGAAGAAGCTATTTCTGGATTGAGAAATGACTTTGTGGATCCTGTATCGATTAAAAGCCGTAAACAAGGTTTAGAAATTTCAATGTAGGGTAGCTCCTTCTTATCGGGAAATGAATGGAGTTCAATTACGTTCCGATTGCTTCTAGTGGGTCCTCTCGAAAATTTACGTTTTCTTCATATTCGGTTGGTTGGTTTTCGTATGTATCTTGTAGAAAATTGTCATATTCAGGTTCGTAGTAATCATTGTAGTTGGAATTATCTTCTTGCTCATCTCCATGGCATTGTATATTGTAAAGTTCTTCTACGGTGAATTTTGGCTGTGCTCGGTAATTTGGTGTGAAATTTTGACGGCCTCTGGTTGTGGTTTCTGATATTCCACTCATAGGTGTTGGTCTAGGCTGCTTTGACTGTCCATTTTTGAGTGCCCATACATTCGACTGGTTCTGGGTCCTGAACGTTGGAGGGTTCGAATTTTGTCTAAATCGGTTGAAGTTTTGTTGCCGGTGTGGTTGCTGGAACTGATTCTGCGGATAGAAGTGTCTCGTTGGTTGCTGCCATTGCGGAGCTGCAAAATTTGGCTGTTGATACAATGGTTTCTGGATAGATACAGGCATTTGTTGTCTCTGAGGTCGGCGTTCTTGATAATTATCGCTTCTTCCTGATGTTGAACGTTGAGGTAATTGATTTTTTTGAAGGTAACGAACGTTATTTTCTTCCTGTACATATTGTATTGCCATGGCTAAACTTCCTGGTCTTATTGCTCTGATAACAGAGCCCATTGGTTCTCGTAGGCCTGCTAAGAATGTTGTTAGAGCTTGTTGACGGAAAAATTCTTGTTTGCTCCTCTTAATATCGGCATTTATGGTATGTAATTCTAGGTAATTATTAATACAGCTTAAAAGTCCCATGATTTTTTCGTAAAAATGCAAAATGGATTCTGTTGAGCCTTGTCTTAAATTTACTAGGTCCCTTGTAAGCGAATTTTCGTCTCTCTGGTCTCCAAAATTTTGAATTAATGCGTTTTTTATTTCGTCCCAACTTTCACATCCATATAGTGATATAACTTCTTTTGCTCTACCTGTTAATTTACTCATAATACCATGAAGCAAAAATTTGTTTTGGATGTTCGCTGCATTAAGTCTATCATAATAATGGTTTAGAAGTATTGTAGAAACTTTGATAAATTCATGTAATTCATTTGGATTTCCGTCAAAATTTGGAAGAATACATAAATTTTTAACGTCAAATTGTGGAACTGCCATATTTTAAATATTCAATATAATATATAGTCAATAATCAAATCAGTATAGTAATTTTCAATAGAATATTATATAAATATATCAATCTTAATCTACTTTTTTTCTATCTATTAAATCTCTGTGTTTATTAATATAGAATTTATTAAGCTATTTAAATTTGTATTTAAATTTTAAAGTTTCTGAATCTGGCTCTAAAGTCAATCTAAGGACTTAGAGGAGATATTTTTAAATTATTTTAATCTTTCTGTTAATATATTCAAATCTTTGTTTAATTTATCTTCTAATCTAGCTCTGATTCAATCTAAGGACTCAGAGGAGTCTGATTTTATAAAAATTCTTTCAAAATTTAATCTTCCTAATTCTAATTAGTAATAAAAATCGCTTACAGGATAAAGACGATGCCGATGTGCATTTCTTTCCTCCTGAAGGCTTCTAACTTCTAATTCCCTCGGGTGAACTCTGCAGACTGTTTCCCTGGGGCTGGTTCTTGGAACAGTGGACAAACACTTAAAAGTGACGAGGATCTATAAAGACTCTTCCACTTCCGTACTGACTCTGCGCCAATTATGAATGTTCTTGGGAAAAACACTTTTTTAAAAACTAACTTCACAAATAAAACTTTTATTATCGACTTACAAAGATTTTAGTAGCAACAACAATAATTTAAATCAGACTGAAAATATTGATTTTTACATAGTGTTTTTATAATTTCATAATTGCTGATCTTGCAGTCCAATACGTCGCAATTCAGTCCAGAATGATCGAGCGGTAGTCCCGTGTAGAATCCACGTGGTAGAATTTACTGGATGGTAGCGGTCATTGTACTGTAACTTGCGGCCCTAATTGCATCCAATGAAGACGATCTACAAATACTAACCCATAGATTCAACACAAGGGCAAAGGACTTTAATATGGTGATCTCTACACAGAAAACTAAAACAATTGTAATCAATAAAGAACCAATTAGATGTAAACTGGAAATCGACGGTATCAGCATTGAGCAAATAATGGAGACAAATTACCTAGGAATTAAACTGTCTAGCTACGGAGATGTGGAGAAGGAAGTGAAAAATCAAGTACAAAAGGCTAATAAAATAGCAGGTTGTCTTAATAACACGATATGGCGCAATCCCCACATTAATACCGACGTGAAATCAAGAATCTACAAAGCAACAATAAGACCAATCATGACATACACTTCAGAGACAGAACGCCAGAATAAAATCAATCAAAAGAGAACATTGGGCCAAATTCACTTGCAACTTCATTATAGTTATGTTATAATTTAAAAACTAAATATTACCATTATAAAAATGTAAACTTGTGTATTTAATAAGATTAAAATATCTGGTCAAAAAAATTTAAGTATTTTATTTTGTGATCCAAAGGACTTAAGTCAGATCTTTTAGAAGAAAGAACTTTATTATTTTACACTATTTCATTTTAAACCCTTGTATATATTGTAAATAAGCTGTTTTTTGACCCATATGTGCTGACAAAATATTTAATTAGGAGAAAAATAGATTTAGCATGTTTCATCAAATCTTTAAAAAAATTTTCTGCAATATTCCATTTACTGCAATATATATATATATATATTATATATATATAAATATATATATATATATATATATAAATATATATATATATATATATATATATATATATATATATATATATATATAAGAGTATAAAAAAAACACAAAATTCTTGAAACAGTCAACATTTTCAACAATCATAATCAACATATACAATTTACAGTTGAGGAAGAGGTAGATAATTCTCTACCATTCCTTGACATGAGAATTGTAAGAAATACAGACAATAAGTTGAAAACCAGATGGTTCAGAAAACCCATATGTAGTAATAGATTTATAAGCTATTACTCTAATCATCCAAATAAGATGAAAATGAACCTTATAACAGGATTAAAGGAACGTGTTTTAAAACTTTCTCATCCAGACTATCTACAAGAAGATCATCATTTGTTAAAAAATATTTTAATTGAAAACTCTTATCCTCCAGATATGCTACATAGGATGCTTTTTTCTAATTTATTAAATATAAATAACTTAACACCATTTTTTGCTAAATCTCAAAACACTGTATCCAACAATCAAAACATATATTATCATTCACTACCTTTTATACCATCATTAACTCCTAAATTAATACAAACACTAAAGGTTATTGCCAATATAAAAATAGCAACAAAGAACATCAAAACCATTTCATCTTTATATTCCAAAACTAAATATCCTATAGACAAATTAAATCAAACAAATGTAGTATACAGCATTGTTTCTACTCAGTGTGAAGCTGAGTATATTGGTGAGACTGGAAGAAATCTCTCAAAGCGCACTATTTCTCACAAGAGTGATTGCAGAATTAAGAAACCATCTTGTGCTTTGGCAGAGCATGTAATAGACCATAATCCATAAATATTATGGATTTTGATAATATTAAAATTTTATGTAGTGAAAGTAATAAATTTAAAAGAACTTTTTTGGAAATGGTTTGTATTAGCAAAAGTGATAATAATTTAAACAAAAGGTCAGAAATTCAAAATCTAAGCAAAATTTATAATTATATTATTTCTATGTAATTTTATATGCAGTCAGTAAAATATCACATTTTGAATTTTCCATGTATTTGTTACATTTTTTCGGGCATCTATCAATGGTGAATAAATCTTCTTCTTTTTTGTTACTAAACAAAGAAGAATTTTTTAAACAAAATTTTATTTTTGACAATATGTCAAAAATATAAATTTTTAAGTTAGTATTTATGACATTTAGGCTGGTTTGTAGCTATTCAATTTTTGTTTACAAATTCAATTGTTTTTGTTAAGAAACTTTATCAAAATTTTTCAGAGAAACATTTATTAGAATAGGACATTTTTTTTAATAATATTTTTTGTAATTAATATGTAAGCAGCAGTTTTATATAAAAAACTAATTTTTTTTGGTGAGTTAACAAAAAAATATATTTTTATTTCTAGTTCAACTTTGTAAGATATTTTGTATTTTTTAGAAGCTCTTGATAATAATTGGTTTTATATATATATATATATATATATATATATATATATATATATATATATATATATGCTTTATGTAGTTTTCTACATTTGACTTTGCATTAAATAATTTTGGTTTTGATTTTTACGACGTTTCGGCAAGGTCGCACTTGCCA
Organism: Diabrotica balteata; assembly: GCA_918026665.1. Classification (NCBI taxonomy): domain Eukaryota; kingdom Metazoa; phylum Arthropoda; class Insecta; order Coleoptera; family Chrysomelidae; genus Diabrotica; species Diabrotica balteata. The sequence goes on along the minus strand of OU898277.1, from coordinate 85,558,319 downwards.
TTATCAAGTCAGCTAGTAGCGCTTCTCGCTGATGCTTGAAGTTGACTATTAACAGTTAACTTATCTTTTTTTAATAAGAGTTTTTGACCACATTGTAGAATTTTTTAAATTCAAAATCCTGTATGAATATTTATTTCGTATATCATGACGTACATGTATAAGAACCCCCTAGGAAATTACTAAAATAATAGTAGTAATATAATAATTATTATTATTATTTCACCATAGTATTACACTAACCTGCACTAACATTATCTCACCAATTCATCTCGTTATTTTAATATCAGAAATCCCCTTTTTTAATTTAATAAAATGTGCAACATAAAATCCAACAAACAAATAAAAAATTATAAAAACTTCAGAAATTTGGCATGAAAAGTGAAAACTGTCAGGAGAGAAACCTAAAAAAGAGATGAACAAAGGACTTTAGATCGTTTCGTGTCAAGGTTCCATAGAAAGTGGACATCGCATCAAGGGCTCTAATCTAACGATTGTAGTTATCATTTAGTGCCAACTGACATGCGATATTTAATATTGTATCACTCTGTCATTAAGCGGCCATTATCATTTTCTATTCTCTCACTAGACTTCATCATACCATCTCTTTCTGTTTCAATAGGCCGGTTTAGTAATGTGGTGCTGCACACAAAATTTGTCAGTAGAATGTATGTATTATATACATATATATATACATATATATATATATATATATATATATATATATATATATATATATTATATATATATATATATATATATATATATATATATATATTCAATGGTTGAATAGCAGAGGTTTTATCGGTCAATAATTGGCAAATGAAAGTCGTCAACTACTTTATTGATATACATATTTGAATACTTTTCTTTTTTATTTTTAAAAGCATCATCAGTTCACTACAAATAAAACAGATATTTGAATATAAGTAAACAAACAACAGGGTTCATACTTACAAAAACAATTTGTAGTTTTTTTTTTAAATTTAATAAAAACTCTACGATAAATATTAACAACTTCTTCTTCTTCTTAGGGTGCCTGTCCGTTCCGAACGTTGGCGATCATTCTGGCTATGATAATTTTGTTGGCTTTGTTTTTGTTGTTTGTATTAACAACTAAACGAGGGAAACGAAACAAAAAATACAAGAAAATCTGTAAGAACACTATTTTATTTAATTTTAACTGATGGCTTCATTTGAATGTAGATTTAAGCCCTTTCGAGGGTCAAACCACACTAATCTTTTCGATTGTTTTCTATCAGCTCTAGGATGTTATAATTTTCACATGTGGCTTATTGTCGTAAATGTGTTTCTTTTGAATGCAGAGGGAGGTACGATTCTTGAGGGAATTATCGAGCGGAACGGGGACAGATCTTTTTAAAAAAGGATTCATTTTTTATTTTTCTTTAAAAAACAACAAACAAAAAAAACTCGAAAGAAGTATGGGAATGAAATTACTGTCTTGCAAGGGATTTTTTTATTTGTTTTGTATGATGAGAGAGTGATATATCTGGCTCAAGTTGTCGATGTCGGTTCTCTTATGAGGGACGATGGATGTTTTAGAATTTGGCACATTTGAAGGATGGATCGCTACAGAAGTCTATACTGTGTTTGGTTGAAATAACATGCTGTGCAAGGGCACAAGATTGTTTAGAAATCCTAATGTCGCTTTTGTGGGACGTTAGTCGACCTTGAAGAGAGCGGCTGGTCTGGCGAGTGTAGCAGGAATTGCACTTTGCACAGGGTACAGGATAGACGACATTAGTTTGTTCTAGACGGGCCAATATAGTTTTTGACTTAGAAAATAACTTTACTGAGGTTCTGTTATTTTTTTAGGCTATTTTGACATATAAGTTTTTGAAAAGTTTGTTAAGATTATTAGTGATTTGTGGGAAGTAAGGGAGCGAAGCATATTTTGTGGTTTGTTCAGGAGTGAGAGGAGACTTATTCATTTGTATTTTTTTAGATGTGGACGCTAATGTTAGCCCGTTGGGTGGTTCAGTAATGGACTGCCCATAGCTTTTGGAATATAGAAATTTATTGATGATGGATGCCGGATATGAGTTATCTATGAGAATAGACTTCAGTAGATTGAGAGATTCTTCTTTGTAAAGCGGGTGTGTCAACATGTGTACTCTAAGGCTGAGGGCTTGTACTAGAATCCCTTACAAGACAGTAACTTTATTCCCATTCTTCTTTCCAGTTTGTTATGTTGGTTGTGTTTTAAAGAAAAATAAAAAATGAATCCTTTTTTGAAAAAGGTCTGTCCCCGTTCCGCTCGCTAATTCCCTCAAGAATCGTACCTCTCTCTGCATTCCAAAGAAACACATTTACGACAATAAGCTACATGTGATAATTATGACATCCTAGAGCTGATAGAAAACAATCGAAAAGATTAGTGTGGTTTGACCCTCGAAAGAGCTTAAACCAACATTCGAATGAAGCTATCGGTTAGAATAAAATGAACAATAGTGTTCTTACAGTTTTTCTTGTATTTTTTTGTTTCGGTTCTCTCGTTTAGTTGTTAATCTCTAATGCTAAGGTATTGTAGAGTTTTTATAACATCTAAAAAAAACCTACAAATTGTTTTTGTAAGTATGAACCCTGTTGGTTGTTTACTTATCTTATATATCTAATTCAGACAATATTTAAATATAAATTTAAAACAACCTATCTTTAAACTGAAGTTCTTAATACAATAATTACATTATACTAACAAAATTTGGTACCTTTCTGTCACTAAATGCCTAAATGAAATTGTTTGCCAAAATAAAGGTTTTAATCGCCACTCAATGTCTCAGTTATCAGCCTCTGGTTTTACTTCTTTTTATGAAATTGCTTTCCAAATTAGACCACAATGTTTTAATTATCAACTTCTAGCATTTCAAATTATTTTTCTTCTTATTAAAATTTACAGTTGAGTAAAATATTATTTCTTCTTATTATTGTTTGTTTAATTTCTTTTCTATGAAAATTTAACAAAAACTTGACTTTTTCCAAAAATGAATTGTGACAGTTTAACTTCTCATTAATTAATCTTCTTTACGCTCAACGTGACAGCGTGTTTATAGATATTTCAATGTTCACAAAAATTCTCGAACCAAAAGAGGTTAGATTCTTTCTATTTTGATATATTTAGACTTTTTGATGTCTTATTTTTAAACTTCTTTTCTTTTCTATTTCAATTTCTATCGAAATTTAGACTTTTCAGATCAGAATGAAAACTTATATATAAATTAAACATCTTAGATTAGTAAATAACACTAGTTTAATCCATAATTATTATTTCAAATGTCCACTTTCTGTTCAATTTCGTTTCACAAAATGTCCCAATATAACAAATTTACTTATCTTAATATATTTATAATAAACTAGACTTCGGCAAATATGCAAATAAAAATGTAGAAAATATGCACATAAATATGCACGTGTTTACCCGAAAATTAGCAAGTATTTTACAATTTTATTTAAAAAAAAAAGTGTACGTATCTAAATATTTCCTACTATTCATTAAGATTTACATTTATTTTAAGTAACTACATCATTTTTAAGTATGAATAAACTTATTTAGAATTATGGTAACAATAAATGACCAAGTGGTGTTCAAAATTTTCTAACAAAACCTTGTGGCTTCTGTCTGAGTACATATATTTATATATGGAAAAACTTCGTTCAACATCAACTGATGTAACGGGAGCATTTTTCAAACTAACCAAAACATTTGGTTCTAAATTAATTGTTTCCGAAATATTTCCAGCTAGAACACTGACTACTTCAGAAAGAATATGGTAACCTTTATTTTTTTCCATAGTAGCTTCAAATTTTTTTAAAATATCTTTTCCAATATTACCTCTAACGTTCCGACAACATGACGCAAATTCTTTTATTAATGCTGTACTTTCGAACAATGACAGTTTTGGTAATTCTAACTGAGTAATTGTTTTTTGAACAAAACTAAAATTTGATTTTATAAATGAAAATTCTTGTTGAAGCAAGTTACTCTGAAAAGTTTGTTTAGAATCCAAAAGAGATTGGGAACTTTCATCTGTTAACGTATCAATTATGTTCTTTATATTAACAAAATGATCTGCATAAAAATTAGCTGCTTCTAACCATGTTCCCCATCGCGTTAAAATAGGTTGTGGTGGAAGAGGAATATTAGGTAGCATTTCTTTATAAAGTTGAATTCTTATAGGAGATTTAAGAAATACTTTTTTTACACTGGATATCATGGTATTTACAAGAGGAAACTTTTTTCGTATTTCCTCTGCAACTCTGTTTAATCCATGCGCTACACAAGTAACATGTATTAAATCTGGGAAAAATATTTTTAAATTTTGTCCTGCTTTCACCATATAAGGAGCAGTATCCAATAAAATAAGCAGTAATTTATTAGAAGGAATAGTTGTCGGAAGAAAAAAAGTTGCTAATGTTTCTTGTATAAAACGCGAAATTGTTAAAGCATTTGTTTTCTCAAGTTGCTGGCATGAAATAAGATGAGATTTTGGTAAGGTATCTTCTTTAAGAACACCAATCAATAAATGAGCAATATACTTTCCTGAGGAACCAGTGGTTTCGTCTACAGATATGTAAAAATAATTATCTGCAATTTCTTCCTTAATATTAATTAACACCGACGAGTATAGCCCGTTCACATTATTTCTTCTTAGAGACCGATCACTTGGAACATTTAGTTTGCAATATTTTTTTAGAAACAAACTAAAATTTACATTTGCTAATTTTGAAAGCGGTATGTTTGCAGACACTAATGCGCGACACAAGTCTTCATTAAAAGTTTCTTGCTCATCTAATTTTTTTGAAGTAGATTGGAAACATTTAGCCATTGAAGTTTGATGTTTTCCTCCTATTTTTCCTTTTTTTGCAATGTGTGAAGCAGTTCTCACATGTTGGTCTATCTGAAATTTCTTCTCACATGCTATCTATAAATAAAAATAAAAACCTTTATTTTAACCCAACCTTTAAAATATAAAAATATACAAGGTGTTTTTGGTTAATCGAATAACTGGTTTGAAAAAAAAAACACTTGCTAAATGTTTTAAATGCAGTATTAATCCACAAATTAGTTTTTGTTACTAACGATTAGTACATCATATAACTTATTTTAAAATTCAACAAAAGTTTTTTTTTGTTAATTCAATTACAATAAAAATAATTGTGTTTTAGAATAGCTGACTTCATAAATAAAGTAAAGGTGAAAAATTTTTCTAAATACACACCATTGTATTGTACCATGGACAATTTTTTCTTACTAAAGGAAGCTATTTTTCATTTAAAAACAACCTACGAGTACTAAATTTCAAGTAAATACGTTTATTGGTTTTAAAGTTATTGTTATTATTAACTAAAAGAATTTAATTTTTTTTTAATTTTAACACCCTGTATCTCGAAAAGTAAATAAGTTTGACCCCTCATTAACTATATCGTTTTGTTCAATTTTTCGAGAAGTATCTACAGTCAAACGTTGTAAGTGTCATTTGGAAACACCCTGTATGTATGAAATATTAGATATTTAATAGAAAATATTAGATACTTACAATTTTGCCACAGACTGAACAGTAGATTTTTCCCATATCCATAGACAGCTCTTTATAAGGCTTAATCCAAGTTGAAGCACTGGTTGTTTTAGGCATTATAAAATCACAATCTTCCTTTTTGTTACGCACAACGAGTGTTTACGCTTTGAATATCAAAACAAAAATGATTTACAAATCTGAGCATCAAATTAGAAATGTTTAGGTACCTAATTCAATAAAGTGGGAGATTTTGGAAAATCCCTAAATTAGGAACAAAACTATTAGGCGTTTACCTGCTGTTAAGATACAATAAGTTGTAGATAGATTTCGGGATTAAATCATAAAATGCAAATGAGCGAACCCTTAGCGATTATCCAATAACTGAATGCCTCAGTGACCGAGACTTTCTAAGAATGTTGAGGGCTACTTAAATTGATCTTCTTTGAAATTGTAAATGTTTTGTACCTGTAGAGATTACGTACTTAGATCATTTCTTGATTAAAATGACTACAAAATTTTATACAAGAATTGAAATAAATTGGTATGTTTAAAAATTTTCAAATACAGTCTAAAAATCTGAACTTTTATGCACTTTATTCAAACTTTTATACAAATATGCCAAAATATGAAATATTTGCATAAAATATGCACAATATGCAAAATATGCAATATGCATATTTGCCGAAGTCTAATCATAACTATCAAAATAACCAAATATATTGCAAAATAAAAACTTTTTAAACGAACTATTATGATAATTTTTGAGGATGCCCTCATATAAATACTTTCTATAATAATTATTCTCTAGTATATAACTCATAAATTACTTCTTTAATCGCCATTTAAGTTTATTCTAGGTTTCTAAACATTTTGATTACCTTCCTTTCTCTGATATTTAATATTATCTCTCTCTCTCTCTCTCTATATATATATATATATATATATATATATATATATATATATATATATATATATATATATATATATATATATATATATAGATATATGTATATACATGGTGATTATCGTCAAATAATTGTGTTATAAATAGATACTAAACTCATTAGTGTGGTGTTCATTAAATTATATATTTTTTAAACATATAACAGATGATTAGATAATAAAAATTGTAAGAAACTGACCAGAAATATGTTGATAAAAACAAAAAAGAATATCAAAAGCAGAACACCAACATATAATAATTATTGAATGTCTAAGAAAATATTAAAATCCCCTTATCTACTGGCCTGTAAGGTGGTTTATTATATTTAATTTGAATTGTTTCTGGCAATTTTAGCAAATGCTGTAAGGGGAGAACTACTCGTTAAAATATAGTCGTCGTCTGTGGCTAACGTTTCTTATTGTTAATATAAATTCAGAAGTTTCCTAAAATTTCAAATATAATTTGAAATAAAAATAAAAATTTTAAAAAAATCTTCTATTTAAACGGTTTATTGGTAAAAAAAGATAGTAAAAAATGCCCCCAGCGATATTGCAAAAATAAATATTTTTATTTTTCTGGTTTTATGTTAAGATTAGTACAGTGAATTTATCTAATGATTTTGAGTTCCATTAACAAACTATGTTATTCAATAATTCAAAACAATAATAGTCTAATATTTGGATAAATATTGCACTAATAATAAACAAGAGACAAAAACGTAACCTAAAGATACACAATTATTTTTTTCAGTAAGTAACAACCTGTCAACACAATAATTATATAAGGCTCCTAGAAAATCAACAAACTTTTCTGTAAGGTAAAAAAAATCTAAAAACTTAAATTTTGATACATTCTTCTAAAAAATTAACGAAACTTAGGTAATCACTATAGTTATACGGCGGGCGAACTTTCGACACCAAATTCTCTTTGTACTTGGGGTAATCGAAGGGTCAAATTTTATTATAGGAAATTTCGACACCGCGGCGTAAGGCAGGTAGGTAGGTAATTAGCGGCGATGGACATTTTCACCCAAGCAGGACAAATTGTCACGGCGGAGGGCGTGGCACTTGTGTACTTGTGACTAAATTATTTCAGTTGTAATTTATTTCTTGTTTGACGTTGACTTGTGCACGTATACGGATATTTAAAAAATGAATTTGATAAAAAGTTCCCGTGGTCGAGATTTATTAGTGGTGGAGCATCATTCGTTCTCGAAACAAAAAGTGTTAAAAAGTGGCGAGATATTTTGGCGCTGCATCCAAAGAAACACTAAGTGTTCCGCAAAAGTGTTTACAATAAGCTGTGAGTTCCTCACCATCACAAGAAGTGATTTGGTACATAATCATGAAGCCGATCCAAAAAAGCTTGAAGTAAAGATGGTAACCAATGCATGTAAAAGAAAAGCCCAAGAGGACATATCGGAAAAGCCTGCCAAAATTACAAGAACTGCTGTTGCTGAGTGTGATGCCAAGTTGCTGACGGTTCCTGACATAGCTAGCATAAGAAAGAACATTTACAACTGTCGTCGTAAAACTGTTACCAGGTAAAATACCAAAAAGCATATCAGAAGTCCATAACGCGGTTAGTAATTATTCTCCTAAAACTTGTCACAATGAAAGTTTTTTTGTTTTTAAATCATCCTGAATTAAATGTAATTGTATTTTCATGCGAGACAAATATTCGTTTGTTGTGTAAATTAAAAACTTTGTATATGGATGGTACATTTTCATATAGTACCAAATATTTTCTACAATTATTTACTATACATGGCTTGGAAAATGGACATTATGTTCCTTTAGCATACTGTTTGTTAAAGGACAAATTGTCATACAAACAAATGACATACAAAAATTTATTTTCTTTATTAAGGTCTAAGATTTTTTAAACATTTCAATTATCATTAGAGCCAACTGAAATATTTGTGGACTTTGAAAAAGCAATTCACTGTGCTTTATTGTATATGTGGCCCAATGCAAAAATTAGTGGGTGCCGTTTTCACTTACACCAAAACTGGTTTAAAAAAATTCAATCTTTGGGTTTGGTACAAGAATATAAGGATACAAATTCATGAAATTGGAAAATGGTTAAGGCATACGTTTGGTTTAACTTATTTAAATCCAGCAGAAGTTGAAGAATGCTTTATTTATGATTTAATGTCATATAAACCTATAAACGCAACACTTGATATATATGCAGATTATTTACTGGAAAATTACATTTTCGATAGCGCTCTATTTACACCACACATATGGTCTAATCAGAATCCGTCTATTGCGAGGACCACAAATGCCTGTGAATCCTTTCATTCGAGATTTAATTCTTCTTTTTATTCAACATATCCTTCTATTTTTATTTTTATTGAAAAGTTAATACGTAGGTTAGATTTTATAAAAGCTGTATCTTATCATTCCTATAATAGCAAATAAATCATTGTATACAAGTATATTAACGGTAAAATGTACAAAAATTAGGTACTAGTTTATTTTTAATATTTAGATATTATTACAGTTATAAAGAAATAAAATGCACATTACTTTTATTAAAATAAATAAATTAATTAATTATGGTATTTTATTTATGTCGCAGCTATATTTATTTGGTATCGAATATACCTGTAAGATAAAAACGGGAATTGGGGCTGGTGTCGAAAATTGCCATTAAATTTTAGTCGCTACCTGTTTAGTGTCGAAATTTCCTACGCCCTAGTTATAAATCAACATCAAAAACAAAATTAGTCTAAAAAATTTAAAGTAGAATAGCAATTATTTTATGTAGGTATTAAATAATTAATGGGAAGCTCATAATCAGATTTCCTTAACTACCTACAAAAATGAAATTTTTAGAGATTTTCAAAAAATTGTTTACCTTAGTTCTTTGTAATTACATCAAGCAATCCATTTTTTTTTCTTTTCACATACTGGTATCTTTTCTCTGCATGCTTGTTTCAAAACAACATTATTATTTGCCTTCTTTGCCAGTCTTTCTTGTTTTACCAATATTGTCTATTTTAACTATTTTAAATTCCGTGTCTTCGTATGATGTCTTAGACAGGCCATTCACGTTCCGACTTGTGGTCCAACTTAGTAGGACTACTAGTTGGAGGTTCGTCTCCACTCACGCTCCGACTTCCTATCCAACTAGCGGTCCAACTTCAGTTCTAGGTTGTTTTCACGATGGTGTATATCGCTTAACCAAAAAATGTTTCGAATGAACACTACGCAAAATATAATTAGGAGGAGGAAAATGGCAGCATTGTGCTTGTTATCCTTATATGTACGCTATGATATGTATGTTTAAAAATTAGGTTTCGCTTCTCCAGTTATTTGTCTAGGGCTGAACTAATTATTTTTTTCAACCCTTGATTTTTATGACTTTTTAAGATATAGGAAACAATTATAGTTTTTAAAGATTTGTGTAGGTATAAAATCTATATTTTATTTGTTTTAAACTGGAGTTGAGATTTATTTTGTTGTGTGTGTGTCGTATATTTTTAATTGGAATAATTTTTCGTGCAATTTAAACTTATTTTCTATTATTTTTTTGCGAACTAGGGATCTTTTGCTACAACTATGATTTAGTGTTCATTGTTTGTTGATAATTCTTCCGTAGCCAATCCGGAGTATCGGAAATTTACCTGTATGGGAATGTCCGAAATAGATCTACAGAAAGGAAAATGATTTGACCTAACACAAAGGTAATTTTTGTGCAATTGAAAGTTTATTTTCTATTAAATATTCGCGAACTAGAGATCTTTGCGTAAAGTATTTTATGGAAATCTAATACGTAACAGGTGCCGAAGGTCATCTGACTGAGGAAATTTTCGATCCAACCTGTGATCCGACTTCCAACTTCACCATTCACGCTCCGACTTCGTCGCCAGTTGGAAGTCGGATCTTCAAGTCGTCCGACTAGATGTTCCGAGTTGGACCACTAGTTGTCCAACTAATCCAACTAGCCCACTCACGGTCCGATTTCAGATCCAACTGCAAAAGTTGGACCACTAGTCGTACCACAAGTCAGAACGTGAATCGCCTGCATTAAATAAGTAACATTAATTACTGTCCGAGTCGTTCTTTTCCACTTTCAAAATTTTTATGTCTCCCATGTTTACTGTTTCTTTTTCTATGTTCTTGGAAAAATTTTTGCCTATGGAATTTGCCAGCTCTTTTATGTCATAAAAATTATCGTGTATCAACTCATTTACTTCATAGACTATATATATATATATTATTGGTTGTGTGTCAAATTATCTTTATGATTTTTTTCAGACCTTATAGGTTATGGTCAAAAAAACAAACAATTATTTTCGGTCCAACCGGTTAAGATGGTAAACTTGCCCACGCCAATCTACAAAAATAAAAATGCCATGTTGATATACATTAAAAAGTACTAGTAGTATCAAAAACATTTTTAGATTTCTTGACCCAAACATAACCTCAAAAAAAAATTAAATTTGTTTATTCCTATGTGTTTTTATTTTCGGTTCTAATCATCGTAGGTAGAAACTTTGGCGCGAAATTAAACATTTTTAACGCTATTGAAATTTTTAATATTTGTTTAAATAAAACTGCCTCGAACTTCGCGAAGGCCCAAAAAAATATAATAATATTTTTTAAATATCAAATTATCTCCATCATTTTTGTTAGATTTCTATAGTTGCAATATTATTGACGAAAAATAATTTTTTATATGCATTTTCTGTTTCGTTTTTAAGTTTAAAAATCTATATATAAATATATATAAATATGTATATATATATATATATATATATATATATATATATATACAATAGTAATAAAGTCGCAAAATCTTTTCGTTTATAGACATAATCTATTTTATGTACTGTCACGGTCGTCTCGCTTGAGTGAGCGCCGGGTGATGTACCAGCGCAGCACATTTAGCTAGTGGAGCTTTTGGTATTGTTTGGCTCGCTTGTGATTGTTCTTGTTATTATGTTGGAGCTGATTAGAGGACAGGGATCCGCCTCCTCAGCACCCTGTCACCGATGTTCCGCATGCTTTCACGTCCAATTTCGGCTCCAGATGTGCCCTGGTGATCCCCAGGCACCGACTTTGATAACAAATTCTTTGACTCCATTTTCATGGGTGTTCATTTTATGTCTACTGCCAGGTGTCAGTTTTTGTTCGATGGTAGGTATCCCTGCTACCCTCTCGGTATCAATTCCAAGAATACCCAGAGACCATCCCGAATTCGCAAGGGACCGCACCTGATAGAACCTGATAGAAAAACTGACAAAAACTTCGAAAGATATAAATTTAATAATATGAATATCACAAAAATAATATAAATATATTTTAAAATTTTAACATTTTTCTTTAAATTATTTAGTCAAACCACATATCAGTAAATCAAATTTTTATGTTTTAATTAGGTAAATAAATAAATATTCACATTGATACAGATTTTAACCAATATTCGATCTTTGAATATTTTATATGTATACTACAATAAATTATAATAAAAATTACAATACGTTTTCGATATCCAATCCGGAAATCGTATTTTTTTTTAATTTCTAAAATAAAAATTTTAAATAATTAACATTATCTATTCGAAAATATAACAACAAGGGTTCATTTAAATGAAGCAAGACAGATAGTTTTCAAACAAATTGTGCAAATTTGTTTTATTATTCGAGATGACCTATGGATTATTATAGAAACTACAATAAAATACAACAGCCGTTAGTGGAATTGTCCGACTATTATGTCTATTTCGGAGATTGTAAGTAAAAGGGTACAATGCTAGAAGTGAACAATATTTTCTGTAAAGAGGTATAATTGTCCAATTTCGGACATTACTCGTAACATATATACTATGCGGTCCATATATATGAAATAAATTCATTTTTAGCGTTATTAAGTACTATGTGAAAAAAACCTGAAACAGGTCGATTTTTATTCTTAAATTGACAATTTACGGTATGAAAATATTATACCCCTCCAGCATCCCCTTTGACTTATAAGCACCCCCTCGAAAATTTTAAATAATAAATGGGATCGTATGGCACCTTGTTAGAAAGGGATTTTAGTCCTTTATTCAGCAATATAAAATTTTTTATGTTTGGTACAATCCTAACTGAAAAAATTAATTTTTAAAATGTAAAATTTGGATAATGTCTCTATCACAAAACTTTAGGTTGAATGAAGATAATAATGTCACATAATATTTAGAATGTACTTTACAATTAAATTAAATGTTCAAAATGACCACTATTCACTGCTTGATAATACCCGAGGCGAATTTGGATTTCTCGTACATTTTGTACGACTCCGGGAGTTATTTTGTTAATTTCTTCCGATATCCTAGCTTTTCAATCAGCAATACTGTTTGGTCTATTAAAATATACTTCAGATTTTAAATAACCCCATAAGAAGTAATCAGAAGTCAGAAAATAGAGTCAAATCTTGGGATCTAGCCGGCCATTCGATCGTTACACGTAAATAATTTCAAATTGTAATTGTAAATTGATCTATCGCATTTGGATGATTAACATTGAAAAAAATCTTCGTAATGTAGGCACTACAACTGTGCCCTCAAAAAAATTAGGACCAATAATTTTATTGTTGTGCCCTCAAACAAATAAGGACCAATAATTTTATTGTTAATGATACCAGCCCGATCGTTAATTTTTTTAGGATATTGCGTGTGAGTCTCACACACCCAGTGAGGATTTTCTCTGCTCCAATATCTACAGTTCTGTTTGTTAACCGTTCTGTTTAAATGAAACGTCGCTTTGTCAGAAAAATCTATTTTGTTTATGAACTGCACATCTGCGTTCATTCTGTCCACAATCATTTCACAGAATTCTTGCCTTCTATTAGGATTATCTTCATTTAACTCCTGAACCAACTGAACTTTGTAAGGGTGCTATTTTTCTTGATGTAAAACTCTTAAAATAGATGATTTACTTACATCATTGACGGCGGCAAGTTCTCGAGTTGTCTTATGCGGATTTTCCTCAATCTCTAGAAGTACATCCAACTTTTTTTATCAATAAATTTAATATTTCTACCTGGTTTTTCAATATTTTTTACGTTTCTAGTATAACGAAACTTCTTTGCAATTATGCTAACTGTAGACTGCGAAACTTGTTTGTATTGTAGACATTTTGTTAATCAATGAAAATTATCTTGAGAGTTGCTTCTTTACTTACAAAATAATAATACAATTATTTTAACACCGTGAAACATTAGAACGAACGAAAAAAAACGAGCCTTAAAAGCCTATGCAAATATAAAAGTAAAGTAATGAAAAAAATATATGAATTGTTATACATTTTTCCTTGTAAATTTAAAATAATTATTTTATTAATTTTCTATAAAAATCATTCAAATAAAAAATAGTGGTAACTGATTGTTTATATTTAACAAATTTCCTTAAATTTCCTAATCACCAAATTCCGTGCCACTATCTACAACTTATATAAATCGATTTATAATAACCTGTTGTTTATTTAATGGGCACTCTGTTCAATTTCTGCTATTGTTGTGTCCACTTTTGTTCCCTTCATAACAGCCGACAGCACACAATAGATATCTGTTTATTAAATATGTATAAAGATATCAGGAGTTTTCCTGTTGCTGGACGGTTTATTTATTAATGCAAACATGGATTTTACTTATTACGAAATTGTTATGCTCTTACAAAACAATTTTAAAAAATTAAGAGTTTAATTTTTGACGTAAATAAAAGATAACCAAGTTTAATATTCTAGCTTTTCAAGATAATATTTGTTCCGGCGTATATGCATCGAGGCTGTTGAAGGTATCATGTATTTGAAACATTGCATTTATGATAAATATTGTATTTATATGGAATCAAGCCACAACTGAATAATAATAATAATTTGTACATAAAAACTTTAACGTTGAGATTTTCAATCCAGGAATCGTTCTCAAATATGATTATTTAATAATTTTGTTAAAAAAATGCTTGCCACAAGAAAATAGCTTCAGGACCGTATTAAAGAAAACGTATTTTCCCCGTGTAACCAACGATTTGAGAAGGTTAGACTCAGCTGAACTTGGCTCAGGCTTAAAATTTCATCCAATTCCTACGATGGGCATGTAGCTAAAGCTATCCTTTTTAAGTCGAAGATTGGACAGATTTCTACACAGAGCCAATTTAGCCATAATAAGGAGGAGAATTTAATACCACAAGTTTAATTTATTTTCAATAAAACAGGAACTTGTAAGTATTGAAAACTCTCTTTATTATAAAACATCAAAGTCTATTTATGATAGAATAACACATTTTACACACATAGTATACACTAACACATATACAACAGACAAAAAAAAACAAAAATATTAACAAATTTAACAGCCTGTTAGAAAATATTAGTAACAACCAATATAACAACCTAATTAGACAGAATCTACACAGCAGAACATTTTTTAATCTATCCTTAACACAGTTAAATGCAACAGAGAACCTGATCCTATTAAAAGGTCTGAATTATGATGTCACACGCCCATCAGTTTTAATATTGGATATAATTATTGCAGTTGAAAAAGTCTGTCAAGTACTTCTAACACAAGAAAATTAAGATTATAGGGTACTGTTCAGAAAAAGAAATTGGAGAAAAGTACTAAATCAAAAGCAACCATTAGTAAGGAACAATCTCAGGAAATTCAAGAATTAGTTACAGATGGACCATACACGAAACTAACAAAGAATCCAATTAAATCAATGAAAATAAAATATGTATGTAAAATACTGCACAAATATAAAGAACACCTGACAGACTACCAAAGAACATTAACACCACTCTATACAGTATGTCACCACATCTATATGGAGTCCCAAAAATACGTAAAGAAAATTTACGGCTCAGACGAATTTGCAGCAGGTTGGACTATCCTTGCAACAGACTAAGTTCATACTAGACAAAATATAACCTCTATCAAAAAACATAAAATAAAAACTTATAATTATTATTACAAAAACTAGCAGAAATAGATTATAATTACAATATGCTGGTTAGTTTTGATATCACCAGCCTTTTTACCAATGTACCATTGGAGAAAACGTTAAAAATAATAAAAGTTAAATTGGATAGGCACGATATATTGAGAACAAAAACCAAACTGAATGTATTAGCTACCATGAAACACTTTGCATAGACAATACTTATTTCAAGAAACACTTTGCATATACAAATTTAGGATTAGCCATAGGCTCATCCTTATCTTTAATATTAGCAGATATATTCATGGAGAATTTCGATCAAAACATTGCACACAAACAAAAAAACGCCCCTCAGTATGGTGGAGATATGTAGATGATGTTTTCTCCATTTGGCCTCATGGAACTAAAGCGGTAAATAAATTCCTGTTAGACATCAACAATAAAGAAGAATCAATAAAATTCACCATGGAGAAAGAAAACAATAATACACTTTCTGTTCTGGATTTGGTAATCATAAAATGTAATACAGGATATGTAACCAAAGTTTACAGAAAACCAACAAACACCAAAATATATTTAAATTACCACTTAAATACCAAGGAAAACGTTAAAAAAAATTATCAAATTGGTATATGTAACCCAAAACACCTGCTCTGGTGAAAAGATATTTCAAGAAGAAAAAAAAGCTAACAAAGGTTTTTAATAAAGAAAGAAAACAACAAAACACCATAAGCAATACACAAACACAAGAAGGGAGTTAAAATTTGTAAAACTCATATCAGAAAAATTAAAAAGGATAAGAACATTATAATAACATTTTAAACAACTAATACACTCAAATCTATCTATGTGGAGAAAAACGCAACCCCACTAAGTGTCAGGATAAACGAATATGAAACATCATCATCATGATCAGTGGTATTACAGCTCGTCATGAGCCAAAGCCTTCTTCAGAACAATCTTCCATTCGCCCCTATCTCTCGCAACTCTTCTCCATGCTTTAACTCCGATGGATTTTGGATCATCCTCTATGTTATCTGGATACCTAAGTTTTGGTCTTGCTCTGGATCGTCTTCCCGCTAGTCCTCTTCGGTCGAAAATTGTTCTGATCGTTGCATCTTCATCTCGCCTAATTACATGTCCTACCCATCGAAGGCGTGCTAATTTAATACATTTTACAACGTCAGGTTCCCCAAAACTTCTGTATAAATCAAAGTTGTAACGCCCACACCACAAACCTTGTTCTTGGACTCCTACATATATTTTCCTTAAAATGTTTCCCTCGAAACGTTGAAGCAGTTCTTACATCTAGTACGTCCGAGAAATGTCGACTATCAATTAGTACATGGTCAATTTGGTTTTTTGTTCGACTTTCTGGTAATTGCCATGTGGCTTTATGGATATTTTTGTAAGAAAAACATGTACTTACTACCACCATTTTCAATGATGCTGCGAGTTCAATCAGGCGTAAACCATTTTGGTTGCTGACAGCATGAAGACTATGCTCGCCGATCGTGGGTTAGAACGTGGTACTTTAGCGTTAAAATCACCAATAATAATTTTTATGTCATTGTTGTGACATTGTCTGTAAGTGCTTTCCAGTTTCTCGTAAAATATGTCCTTCTCCTCGTCTTCTTCATCTTCAGTGAATGAATATGAAACATACATAAAAAAACAAAGACCTCGATAAATAACACATACGCAAATATGCCTGGGAGAATGAATACAGAGTGTAATGAAAAAATGCATTCATAATAATTAAAGAAACACACATCACAAAGAGAAAAATGAGAGAAGTAGCTCTCACGCTACTCAATGAAGAAAAATGTGTAGCAAACCCATCATCAAAATAAAGCAGGTTTTGGTATCCAATGCTGAAAGAAGAAAACATCAAGAATATAGCAATAGCGGACAACAAACGATGAGATACATCGTTTTTAATCATACAGAATACATATGCACCTTACAACATATTATATATAATACGAGAACACTTTCACACACCCTCAAACGCTTTCAGCACATATTAATATTGAAGATTAATCAGAATTTGAAATTCTATAGGGCAAAAATCCACCTTCATATCTTTTCAGCTAAAGCATGCCACTTGCCTATAACACCGCGGTCAAATAGTCAACTTTCAATTTTGTGAACTGACATAACCCCATCAACAACTTTGGCGGTTATACACACACTTTTACAAAATTCTAAAATAATCTTTTTTTAGAACGATTTTCGCAGTGGAAATTGAAACGTTAAATTTTTTCAGTTAAAAATGCAATTATCATTACAATCAATTGTTACTTAGTCTCATATAAATCCAATATTTAACTTATAATAGCCACAAGAAAAGAGTTTCAGAGCATTGCATTTACTTATTACTTATTTTATGAATTAATTAAGAATAATATCTTTATGTCTTAAACTATTCTTGCATTTGATATTTTGTATGTATGTAAGTATGTATATATCTCTTAGTAATGTGTATTAGCAAACAAGATTCATTTTGTAAGATGAGTTTTAATAGGATTCTATGGCAAGTAAACTTTACTTAAAAGTTAATTGTAAGTTCATTTCAGTGACCTATACAAGATTAAAGGTTACATGGGCTCAATAAATATTATCATCTAGTAAAATCACGCATATCTAAGTAAAAAAATATTCAACTTATATTACCCTTTTTGATCAAAACTCTCTATTGGACGAATGTGTTATATGTATAGGGTGTCCAGAAACTCTGCTGGTAAACGAAGACCGGAGATTCCTCAGATAATTTTAGGAGAATTTCACCCAATTCACCCAATCCAAAAATGTAAGGGAGCCAAAGCTCCTTGAAGATGGCGGCGTGTAATTAGTTTTCTTTAAATACCGTCAGAAGGCTTTTATTAAATAAAAACGGAAACTGGTATGATTTATTTATCCTTTAGAGTTGAATCGATTTTATCAATTGCGAATTGCAAGTACCGGTCATTGGATTTCGTTTTGGGTAGGGCAACGGTTATTTAAACACATAACTTTTTTGTCTTTAACTTTTAAGCATTTGGAATACCTAATTATTATATTTTCAGCTATTTTACTATTAAAAGTTACTCTTACTTTAAGTCGGTATGAAACAAGGTTTTCTAGAAAAAATCGAAAAATGTTCTAGAAAAAAATCAGTTAGCGAAGTTTATGCCTTAAGTTTTTTAATGTGGCATTCAAACACAACAATTTCAGTTCAACAAAAATGGTTCTTATTAATAAGGGATATGCTATTATGTATTTACTTTATGGCGAAATGAGGTGTAACGCTCGAGTAACATAACGTAGTTATATGAAAAATTTCCCAATCGTCATCATCCCACTCACTCAACATTTACAACTCTTTATCAACGATTAGGAGAAAAAAATTCAGTGGTTCCAAAAAATAATGAAACAGGGTGACATAATCATAATAAAAAAATTTTATGGAAGTTGATAAAAATCCAGAAATTCGCGTTTGAAGACTATCTATCTGTTATGTATCCCACAATTTCAAAATCTTCCGTAGAAAATATCTTATATAACGAAAATTTATATTCTTTTCAATTTACAAAAGTACAAACACTGCTACAATGAGATTTTCATACTCGTGAACAATTCGCTAGATGGTCACAAAATCAGAAAAATCAAAATGATTTTTTGATATACATTTTTTGAGACGAAGTCACATTCAAAAAAAAAATAAAACAATGGTGAAAATTGGTGACAATTGGTGACAATTGGTGACAATCTTCACGTTATTCAAGATTTTAAGCATCAGCACAGGTTTAGCATAAACGTCTTAATAGGAGTAGTTGACGATTATCTACTTGAAGCTGTTGAGTTGACTGCTCGTTTAAATTGTCATGATTACTTACATTTACTGCATAATTTACTTGATTTGTTAGAGAATATGCCTTTAAATACACGGTAAAACTTATGGTTTTTATATGACGGCTGTCCGGTATACTTTAGCAGGAATATACGAAACTTTATAATAACAACGAAGACCACTGAATTGAAAGAGGTGGTCTAGTTGGCAAATTTATGCATAGAGACTAATGTGCATCACTTTTGTAACTATCTACCTTTAATACTTATTCTTTTATGTTAGTTTCATTTCATTGTTTTATACTTTGTTAAAAACCTTTAAATAAAATTTTGTTTCAATTTGATTTTTTGCTTTTTTTACAAGTTGTGTGCTGCATTTAGTAACCAAAAGATAATCGATAAAATTAAAGTACCTATTAATTTAACTTTCATGACTAAAAAACGAAATATTTTTAAACCGATTTTTCTAGAAAATGGTGTGTCCTACAGACTTAAAGTAAGAGTACCTTTTAGTACTAAAATATTTGAAAATTTAATATTCTGGTATCACTAATGCTTACAAGTTAAAGGCAAAAAAGTTGCGTTAAAATATCCGTTGACCTGACCAAAACAGACGCCTATGATTTATGTAGATTCATCTCTAGATTATTAATAATTGTACCAGTTTTTGTTGTTCTAATTAGAAGGGTTCTAAAAGTATTTAAAAAAAAAACTAATTACAAGGCGCCATCTTCAAAGAGCCCTAGCTCCCTTAGTAAGTATTTTTGGATTAATTGAATTAGGTTAAATTAGCTTAAAATTATCTTAGAAATATCCGGTCTGCGTTTGTCAGGAGAGTTTCTGGACACCCTGTATAAATACGATTTTTTTTTTATAATAACACAATCTTTAGCAATCCAAACACAATAAAGTTACATAAGCTAATTTGCTGGCTGTGGAGCAAGAGGCTCCTATTCGCTTGGTGAGGTCTTCTCCAGTGACAATACCACGTTAACCGTTTTTCAGGTCAGCTGACCAGTTCCTTTTGAGTCTCCTATTGGCTTGGTGCTCTAGCAGAGGTTGGCGTAAGGGGTTACTATGTGATTCCAGTGCTTTATAGTGTTGCGTGCTGTATTTAGTGATTACATCCTGTACGAACGGGATTCTTAGGTCTTCATGAAGTGTTAGTTTTGACACACCAAGGTGTATCAGCTATCGTTTTTTTGCTCGTCGAGTATTTTTGATTATCATCTTTGAATTATGGCTGTGCTTGACTTGCTCGCATATCCGCGAGTTGGATTCCGTACGTCCAGGTAGGTTTTATGACGGTTTTGTATACAAGGATTTTGTTTTCAAGGTTCAGTTTCGACTATTTCTATGTATTTCTATTTCGATGTATTTCTAGGTATTAAGTACTAGGACATTGGGGAAGTTGGATATTGTTAAGTGAAACTGCGGGACACGGGTCTCTTCTTAAGGTAAAAGTCACTTTTACTGATTTTGTTTCATTAATTTTAATTCTCCACTTGTAAGACCATGTCTCGATTTTATTCAGTTGTACCTGTAGAATGTTAGATACTATAATTGGATTTTTGTGGGCTGCAAGGTTGACAGCATCATCTGCAAACGTGCCAGTGATGGTTTTATTTGTGGAGGATAGATCTCTTACTCAGATAGGATTTTAACAGTTTGAGGTAAGTGATGGGTAAATATTATTTCTTTATTTTGAAATTCACACCTATGTGTCAACCCTTATTAAAGGATTGACTAACATCTAGAAAAGCAGCTGTGCAGTAGTGTTTGCTTTCCATTGCAGAATTTATGCTGTGTATTGTTCTATGAACCTGGTATATTGTCGAGTGTTTTTTTCTTCAAATGCCAAATTGGTGGTTGGGTATCAATTTCTCCGTATTGGGGTCTGAGTTAATTTTTTGTAATAGTAACCTTTCAAATATTTTGGATACGACTAGTAGTAGGCTTATTGGCCTATATGATGAAACCTGGTTTTGATTTTTTCTTGCTTTTGTAATTATTATTATTTCAGCGGTTTTTAAAAAGCTTTGGTAAGTAGTTTTATCGTAGAATAGCATTGAAGACAAAAGTAATCAGTATGAGTTCTTTATCTAGTAGTTCCTTCATAATCTTGGGTGTTATTTTGTCCAGCCCAGGAGCTTTTCTAATGTTTAAATGTTGGATTTCTTGTTGAACTTTATTTTTGGTTAGTGGTCTGATTACTGGTATATTCTGGAATGGTATTTATGTTTCTTTCAATTTCAATATCTGGGTCGTCGTTGTTGGGAGTTAGGTGCTCTGCAAATAGCGTTGTTTTTTCTTAATCACTTCTGACCCACTGTAGTGTTGGTCCCTTTTGGTTTCTAATTAAGTTTGGATTTTATTTGTTTGCCTAGCCTGTTTAATGTAGACTTGTCTGCTGGGGCATGGGTTTGGTGCCATTTGGGCCTAGCTTTTATTTTTTGAGCGACCAACTTTTTAATTTTAGCTGGGACGTATTGGGCTTTGGTAACTGTATTGTTCGCAAGTGTAGCATTTTGTACAGCCTCTATAAGAGTATTGGTTAAAGCCGTTAATGGTTGATCTATCTCTCTTACTGTTTTGACGCTTACTTGTAGACTAATATCTTCTTCAAATTTGCTGCGGTATTTTTCCAATTAGTTCTCCCAGTGTGTAGCCTTGGTATGTCCGTTTTGTAGACTATAAAGCTGCTGATAGTTGCTATAATTGGGGAGTGGTCAAATGAGAGATCATAGTTCGGCATGACCTCCATGTAACAAGAAAAGATGCCCTGAGTGATAAATAGATCCAGCAGATCAGGTGTTTTGTTTCTATTCGTTGGCCAGTATGTAGGAGAGCCTGTTGACAAAGGGTGCTATGTTTTTATGTATTAGGCTTACTAGTTCTCTGCTTTTAATTGTTTTGAGACGAGATCCAAATAATATATGTTTGCTGTTGGTCTTCTCCTGCAATAGTTTTATAGAAGTTTTTAAAGTCTTCTTTCTTGAAGTTGTATCCGAGTGGACAGTAGACAGCTGCGACTGTTAGTTTGTAAGACCTCGTACTGACTTTGATAACTGTAGCCTGCAAACAATTTTCAGCATACTTTAGTAGTTCTGCATGGTTAATAGTATTTTTTATCAGAATAGCTGATCCAGCGTGGACTGTGTTGTCTGGGTGGTTTGAGGAAAGGTTGTGTAGTGGAATATCTTGAAGTAAGTTTGACTTGTGAAATGACTTTCACTTATTAACAGAATGTCAATTTTGTTGTGTAGTAAAAATAATTCGACCTCAGTTTGGGCTTTGGAAGTGCATTGGCATTCCACTCTGCTATTTTAATGAAGCTATTGAATTTTATATACAAGCGTTGTCAACATATTTAGGACCATGCTGTTTTGTTGTAGCAATTTTTGGAACATGTTTTTGAGTTTGTCTAAGAATTTTTTCATCATGTCATTAATGTTTGATTGTTGTTCAGTACCATTTCTTACCGCATTAGCATAGCTGTCTTGCGATTATTTTGCAAAAAGCACACCTAGCAGAGATATCTTTACTTTTTTTGCAGGCTGACATATTGTGTTCTCCACCACATTTGACGTACACAAATAATCTGTTGCAGTATGATCTCAAGTGGCATCTCATGCATTGGGTGATCCCTTTTGTTATTTTTAGAGGTTCCACTTGTATAGCTCTATTTTTAAGATTTGTCAGTTAGTAAATATCTTTTTTGTTTTCTGCTGGTTCTTAGTCCACGAAAAATATATTTAAAGGTTGTTTCGTTGTTCTACTTATGCAATTCACAACATTTATAACCTTATCTCCATTTTTTGCTAATTCAGTTTTTATTTCATCGATGTCCGTCGTATGATGTAGATGTTTGACCCTACAGCATACGACGGATGCTGTAGGGCTATTATATAGGCACGCTCTTCTTTAGGTTGATAAGTGTGGTGTAGGTACTACATTTTTGTCCCTCAAATATTTTATTATTTTCCTATATGTGTCACAACTTATCTTTACCGTATTGTCTGCTAAGGATTTTGTAATGTATTGTGTGTTTTCTGCTATTAGATATATTTGTTTTATCATTTCATTGTATTTAATTACTCCGTAGACGTATATTGGAGGTGGTTTTGATGTTTTATTTGCGTTTTCGTTAGTATTAGTGGATTCTTCTTCCTCTTGCACTGGGAGTGTTAGAGAACTATATTTGTTATTTATTACTGTCTCTGATGGTCAATTGGTAATATTCACTTTTCTTCTGTTCAAGTTTTTTTGACTACTTGCCAAGGATTTTCTTTATTTTGCTTGCTCTCGTCAAAATATAAGAATACTTTACCGCTAGTTGATGATCTTCTATGGCGGTGTTAGCTATTATTTATTGCATACTGTGTGATAATTGGTTGAGCTTAAATATTCAGAGGTTGCTGGTGTTGTGGTGTATATGTGTTGCAAGGTGAGACATCCTGTATAGTAAGTCCATTATTTGTTGACAACATTTGTTGGTTGTAATTAATTGCTGGCCCATTAAAAACAGGTAATGTATTAATTTTTTATCTGCTAGTCAATTAGTTGACCGCTTTTATCGTTACACTGATAAGCTAATTTGTTTTGTTTTTGTTTTTGATTTATATTTTCCATAGCACTATTGATAACGAGAGTAATCGGCTGTATACTACGAAAGTCAAGCGAGTATTGCATAAGTGCGAATGAATCAACTTTAGTTGTCATATTTACTTTAAGATGCTTAAAAAAAAACGAAACGAAGTGAGGGCAGTATTAACGCAATTTGCGAAAGATTTTCCAGATTTTAGTATAGATGGAAATGTACTGTTTTGCAAATATTGTTCCTGCGAAGGAGCGCAGAAAGTTACAAGTAACACAACATTTCGCAACTGCACAGCATAAACATTTAAAGGATAGAAATCTAGTCTAAAACAACAAATTTTAATAACTAATTGCTTTCGTCAGAATTTTAAAATTTAATGAAGATTTGTCCAAAGCTTTTATCGCTACTGACAATTTATATGGTTCTATACTAAATGAACTGAGAAAAAAAAGCAAAAAACAGCAGTATCTGGATATCGCTAGATGAAACTACGAACGTAAAACAAAAATATGTTATGTTTCATTACCTACAGCTAAAGTTGTTACTTAAATAACTGCTGCTATTAACTATGCCGAAAATTTCAATTTATTAATTATTAAGCATACCAAATGAATTTAACTCAGAAGACGCTCACTATATACAAGAAACCCAAAAAATATTTTGCCGTAATAAACTGCACGAATATTTGAATCATAATAAAAATAATTGTTAATTAATTAAAGAATTTACTAACTTTGGACAAAAACAGAAAAACCAGAGTTAAAAGGTTTGCCTAAGATCTGGCACTTGATTTATAAATAATGTTGATTGTTGATAAACTACTTAATTGAATAACTTATGATTATATATGATAATGACCAATATAATTTGACTAACTACCTATTTATATAAAACACAATACATCAAATATATGTCTTACCTTACTGTCAATTCATAAATCCGTCAGATAATTAATTAAAAGTTTTTATTATTAAACATTTTAATAATATTTTAATTTATACACTTTAATGTAGATTGTAGAGTCAAATATATGTAATTTTTGTACCTTTTTTGTACTTTTAGTTTCTGTTTATTATTATTTTGTACAACTGTTTTAAATTCAACATCTTGACAAACATCTTCACTGAGTAATTATAAAAATAAATAGAAAAACTAATTCTTTATTGTAGCTTTCCCTGATTATGCCTAATAATTAAAATGATGCAATTATGATTCTATCACACTATTTAATTCTCTTATCTCAGGGTTATACTCGTGCTTCAATATCTATTTTTTTACATATGATAGGTTAGGTCCAAAGAATACCAGAATAATAAAAAACATATATGATACATTATATATTGAAATTAAAATATATTGAAATAAAATTCACACTTAAATATCTTCAATAAAAATATCTCATATAATGATTATCAAAATTTTGTTCTACGTACGTGAACCTTCAAAAATTAATGGTACATACAATATCTATAAATTAAATTTTTAAATCAAAATTGTTGTTCTATATCTCCTGATCAAAATATTCCTATCTTTTTTTATAGCAATTGTAAAAATTGTGTCGTTAATAAAAAAACTGACGAATAGGAAAAATATCTCTCTGATGATGAGTTGTCCAAATCCTTGTTTCTTGTAGCCTACACTATCTATTCTTAGCAGTCCCCTAGGTAATCAACAATCTTACAACAAATTGTATCTATCGTCTTTAATAATCTCCTTCAAATGCACGTATCGTTCAAATGATGCTAGCCTCTTCTTCTCTCGATAAACTGAATCTCTCGTTCTGGCCTGAACAGTGACTCTTGTAATATAAGTAGAAAAATATAATTTACAATATTTTACTGGATCAGCTTCTGTCAGATACACTACCTCCACGAAAAACTCACTAACATTCACTTCTACTGCTTGCTACCTCTCGGAAACCACCAGAGAACAATGACTGTTCGCCTTGCACACTTTGGAAAACCCGCTCGCATTGTTTAGGGTTTCACTAATTACACTGACGTCACTCGAATATATTTTACAAAGAAAATAATTTATGCATATCTTTAAAATTTTGTTTACTACAGGTAATCCAGGATAATGACCTTTCACTTAAGACTGAAACTTAAGACTTAAACTGACACATAAGAAAAAGACAAAATTAAAAAACAGTTTTAAAGGCCAACTGTGAATTCTGAGTAAGAGAAAATGTCATTTTCGGACATAGCAAATGCCACCACTTCTTCTTTTATTATTGGTTCTTTTTCTTATGAAGTATTACTACTAATAGAATATAAATCAAAATTTACCAGAAAGTTGTTTAAAACAAAATTGTAAACTAAACATTTTTTTATATGATAGAAGAATAAAATTTGAAAAATTACAATGAATAAGTTGATAAGACATTGGAATAGAGAATGGTTATCCAAATATAATAGGTAGAAGTAAATAGTGCTTAATTGATTTATATCACTTCTTTTGTTCATTGTATTGGAATTCTGAGAAATGAATGCCATTTCTAAGAAAAGTCTTTTAGTGTAGTTAGACTCTATAGCTAAAATTTTGACCGATTCATAATTCATTTTATGATCTTCTTTGTAAACATGCTCAGCTAGAGCAGATCTTTCAGGATATAATCTGCTATCACTCCGGTGACTAATTAATCGATTACTTAAACTGCGTGAGGTTTGTCCCACATATACTCAAATACAGTTGTTACATGGAATTTGGTAGAAAAAATCGATTTGCTGAAACAAATGAAAGCTAGAATTACATCGATCAGTGATCCTTCTTTCCATCAGAATCCTTTGTAATCTTTTTATTGACAATTCGTACCCAAAACACCTAGTCACCAAGATATTATTCAGTTTGACACCTAACATAGTACGCCAAAATGATGAGTTTCAAATTACTGTCACAAGCGAAGACCAATTACCAATTGCTTATGTTCTTCTTTAAAATATGTTAAGGACATATCACCCAGATTGGCAAGATTATTTAAAGATATTACCAACTTCAAAACAGCCTTTATAACCTCATTAACTTCAAGATCTATATTTATCCAAAGTTAAAGATAAGAATGACATTAAGAATTGTTCCAACGTTGTCTACCAAATTCCATGTAACAACTGTAATTTAGTATATGTGGGAGTTCAAACCTCATGCAGTTTAAGTAATCGCTTAATTAGCCACCGGAGGAATAGCAGATTATATCCAAAAAGATCTGCTCTAGCAGAACATGTTAACAAAGGAAATCATAAAATGAATTATGAATCGGTCAAAGTTTTAGCTATAGAGTCAAACTACACTAAAAGACTTTTCTTAGAAATATCATTCATTTCTCAGAATTCCAATACAATGAACAAAAGAAGTAATATAAATCAATTAAGCACTATTTACTCCCACCTATTATATTTGGATAACCATTCTCTATTCCAATGATGTCTCATCAACTTATTCATTGTAATTTTTCAAATTTCATTCTTCTATCTTATAAAAAATTTTTAGTTTACAATTTTGTTTCAAACAACTTTCTGGTAAATTTTGATTTGTATTCTATTAGTAGTAATACTTCATAAGAAAAAGAAACAATAATAAAAGAAGAAGTGGTGTCATTTGCAATGTCCGGAAATGACATTTTCTCTTAATCACAATTTACAGTTGGCCTTTAAAACGGTTTTTAATTTTGTCTTTTTCTTATGTGTCAGTTTATATAATTTGTCAATTTAAAATTTTTTTACATTTTTAACTCATTTTATGAGTGGTGCGTAATATTGTCACACGTTAGTGTAACATTCAAGAAATACTAATCTAAATAACGAAAGTAACAAAACAACTTTTTCACATCTTTTAATAAAAAAAATTTT